>LR537706.1:556209-623215 GCA_900883565.2 Caenorhabditis panamensis | reverse complement strand
CCCCAAGAGCGAGAGACAGCCCTCATTCGCTCTAAGTTTGCCACGGACTGCTTGTCGGCACGGATGAATCTGCGCGTTCCCTTGTGATCCCCCAGCCCCAATGATATACCCTTCCTATCTGTTTCCTTCGTTTTCATTCGATTCTCTGTCTGTTCTCATGTTGCCATCTGAGCATTTCCTTTCTTGTTTCTCTCAAGATCTTTCATAATTCTCATAAAGACGTGATTTGGACCTAGTCGGCAGGCAGCATTACAGTGTTCTCGAGAAGCAGCCATTCGAACCCGCTCTGTACCGAGAGGCAGGGTCCCATTCGCTCTACATCTACCCCATCCTTGTAGTCTTGATGTCTCACTTCTGTTCCGTTATGATCCCCGGTTACTTTCTCTTCTCTTTCCGTCTGTTTCCTTCGTTTCTATTCGATTCTCCATATGTGATCAAGTTTTCACCTGAATACGGAGTCACATGTGCCTAGAAGACTGTAGCCAGCTCTATTGAACTCAAGAAGATCTTCCGTTTACTTGACGTCTTTCACACATCCTTGCCATCACGATGTCCATGTCATGTTCAGTTACCATCCTCTTACCCGCTTCTCTTGTCTTTCGATCATCTTCTTTCCATTTCCTTCGATTCTTCGTATGTGCTCATGTTTCCATCTCAAACCCCATACCATGTTCCCGGAGTCTCGTTTCTTTCTTCACAATCGTTCCTTTCTCGATATCTTGTACTGTTCGATCATCGTCATCTCTGTCTTTCTTCTAAACTTGCTCTCAACTCGTTCTGTTATCTTCTTCTCCTAATCGCGTTGTTGTTCGTTTTCTCCCTTCTTTCCCACTCTAGCTTCAATCTTGTTGTCATTGTTCAGTTTTAGGTAATAAAAGTTGTGTGTATGGCGCCCCGGAAGCAGCCGGTTCATGCCGAAAAGGCCAAGAAGAAGGCTGAGAAGGCCAAGGCCAAGGAGCAAAAGAATGCGAAGAAGAAAGCGGATAAGGAGAAAAAGAAGGAGGAGCAAGAGGCGAAGAAGAGAGCCAAGAAGGAACAAAAGGAAGCGGAGAGAAAGGCTAAGAAGGAAAAGAAGGAGGAAGAAAAGAAGAGAAAGCAGGAGGAACGTGACAAGAAACGTGCGGAGAAGGCGACGGAGAAGGAAGCCAAGAAGGCCGAGGTGAATGCAAAGAAGATATTGGCAAAGAAACTGAAGGCGTTGGCCAACCAAAGAAAGAAGAGAAGTTCCAAAGGGTGGAACGGATGCGAGAGATGTGGGTACCGATCGGAGAGCTCGGCCGAGGATGTGACATCCGAGGAAGAGTTCAACTCGGATGAGACTGAAACGGAACCCGAGGATGAGTATTACTCGGAAGAAGAGAACTCCGACAACGAGGAAAGATCGGAATCGCAGGGCGGAGAGGAGTCTGATGAAGTGTTCGGAGCGTTCGACGACAACTTCGACTCTGTTCACGAAGATGTCGTTTGTGGCGGAGAAGGAGGTGTTGGATTTGAGGACACTCTGCAGGAAGTTGATGAGAATGACTCATTCCGAGTTGTCCAAGTCGACCCTGCGGAGAACATCCGAGGACACGATGAGTACGACGACCGCTTCATGGACGGAGTTGAGTTTGGAGGAGCTGCCGAGGTGCAAGGAGAAGAAGAGGACAAAGACGGCGAAGTCGAGATGGAGGATTTGGAAATGAAAGAGGGGAACGAAGGAGAAGGCGTTGCAGTTGAAGGCGGGAAAGTCACTGGGAACACGTTTGGCTTGTTCAACTGCCGCCTTCAAGATCCTTTCAACCCACAGAAGTCCGACGTCATCTCATCCCTCGCCATCTTCGGGTATTGCAGAAAAACCGTTTTTGTACAACTCACGTATTTTTCAGAATCACCGTCAACGAACCATCTTTCAACTTGGTTCCGGAAACGACGTGGAAGGCCTACTTGAAGCGTCCGGTCTACGCGCTCATCTTCACCGCCGATCCAACCCTTGCCACGCTGCTCCATCACTTCTTGACGTCTCCAGAGTTTCTCGACGTTTCTGAAGCCCAAAACATCAAGGAGTTCGGAAACGACATCGCCAATCACGTCTGTCTCTGCTCGGATCCCACAAAGCAGAAGCGGCTCTCGTTTGCCTACTTCTATGCAGCCGCCACGTGAGTATATACAAAATTGATTTCTCTGATTCAATCTATATTTTCAGAGTCGCGCAGAAAAACAAGTACAGAGCGAGAGCTTGTGTCGACAGAGTCGAGATCTACGACAGATCCGGATGCAAGAAGACATACGACTTGGCTCGGTTGGCAAAGGGAGCTGTGATGGCGAGAAAGTGCCTTACGGTAGCTAAACTTTTCACAGCACTTTTCAATTATGCTTTTCCAGCTCGTCACAAATCCCGCCGCCAAATTCATCGTTCAACAGGTCAGAAAGGGCGGTGTGGCATTCTCGCGAAACATCGATGGATAGCAGGAGCATAGAGTGCATAAATAAAATAGAGTAAACACAAAATTTTTAGTAGTAGGAATGTAGAAAATAGCTAGAATTCGGGTGAAGACCTCTTCCGTCTCTCCCTCCCCTTTGTTCCCTAGTAATGTTTTAATGTTAATTATAGATAAGAGGAAATTTGGTAGAAATTTATTGTTATTTTTCCCCAAACGGCTGTTTAGCGTGAATTCTAGGTCTTATTTATAACCCCGATAGTAATTGATTAATGTAGAGTAACTGAGAAGAATTGAAGGTTTTATCCCTCTGTGAACTGCGATTCGACAATCAGATCAGAAAACAAAATCACCAGTCGAAGTTAATTCGCTACCTGCATCACAAAAGAAACGGCTGGGCGCCAACCCGAATTTTTGACTACAACATTCCCCCAAAATCTGGAACAACATGGTCCAGCCATCTCTAAGATCCCACGGCGGACATACACACAGACAAACAAACATACAAACGAACACACAGAATTTCACGTTTAATATAAGTAAGGAACGGATAAGGATAGGATACAATGAAATTGACATACGAATCAATTGAAAACTGTGACAAATGAAGAAGAATAAGAAGGGCTAGGAAGGGAGAAGAAGGAGTGAAGCAAGAGGCGGAAGGAAGATCGGGAGACAAGGAAGAGGCGGGGCTGAATAGGGAACAGGAAAGCGAGTGCCGGTGGAGAGGCTAGATGTGGAGAGAAACTTCGAAATGGGAGTAATAAACGGGAACAGGGACTTACCTGCTTTTTCAATCCGACGTGTGCTTGACGACGCGGTGGCGACTTGTCGCATTTCCTCTCTCCTTTCCCAGCAACCGACACATCCCAACTGAGCGATTGTGGCACGATCTGCCACGGGTTTCCTGAAATTTAATCACAAAGAGGGGGATTTCTAATAAAACACTTATCTAATAGCCATTTGTGGGCACACGGTTCGTTTCCGGCAGATGACGGCGGCTGTGGTGAGCAGGGTGAGCAGAGAAGGTGACGATTGGACGCGAGAAGGCAGTGCAGTGATGAGAAGAATGGCAGACGAGATGGAAATGCTGAAAGTACTCACTAACTACGGGAATATTGATTGGAACGGAACAATAAGAGGAAAAATTGACCTGGAAAAAAAAGATGGGCGTCCAGAACGACGTTGTGGGCGGGATCCGGGAAGCAGGGGCTGAACAGTGATCGATGAGTCACTCGTCGACGTCGTTGAGCGTCGGGTAGACGGCATCTTGCTTGTCGCGCTTCGATGGTGGAGGCAGATGTTTCGGCAAGTCGGCGGGCAGCTCGTGTCCTACAAATAAAAGCACATGATTGTCTGTCAAACAAGAAGGAAACTCACCTTCCAGCTTCAAATTGATCAAGTAGTTGGCAAAGGCGAACTCGTCGCCGTCCAACATTCGATCCTTGGTGATATCCGCCAACTTCCACACGCCTCCGAGCACCGAGTATTGCTCTTCACCATGTACTCCTTGGCGGCTCGTCCACTTAGATATCCGTTCACCGGCTCAAGACTCTCGAATGTCGAGTCGATCGACGTGCGCTCACGGTTGACGATTCATTCGCTCTCGTCGGCGTCCTTGTCGAATTCTTCTCCCTGAAAACAGAAGGCATTGCATTTGAGAAGAAGATGGAATGGGAACGAATGATAGCAATGGTATTCTGTATGTACACAAAGAAAGCAAATTGGGTATGTCAGGTAACGCAAGAGAGACAATAGAGGGAGAAAGGAATAGAGGGAAAAAATTTGGCGGTGTTCTAGGAATCACAGGGTTTTCTTTGAATGGTACTTACTTATCAGAATCGGGAGTCTCCGCTTCGGTCGTCTGGCTGAAAGCCCCTTCTCTGTTGGTCGGATCGGCAGCAGCTTCGTCAGCTCATGGTAGTGCGGCGGCTTCCTCCTTCGGATGATGATGTAGACGTGAGCTTTGGTGGGACGGGCACGCATGACGTTCTGCTTACATTTCACGGAGCACCGAAGCTTCTCTTCCCTCTCGTCCATCCAGAAGAAAAGCTGAAAATTATGATAGAGATTAGCCACATCATCTCATTTTTCGTAACATCTTCAAGAAAAACGTACCAATCATTGACTTTCACGCGATTCCTCTCTGTTTTCCCCCATCGATCCATTGCTTCCTCCGCCGAAACATCCGAAATGACCAGTTGTTGCTCGACTCGCCAGTTTTCCTGCAATTAACCACAAAGAGGGGTTTTCTAAAGATAAAACTTATCTAATGCTATGCGGGCTGTCCGGAAACAGTCAGCAACTGCTTCTCAGCTTGGCGAACGGCGTCGGCGGCGATTCTCGTTCCCGAAGAAGGAAAGCTGGAAATTATGGCTACAAACTACTATTTCGCTTTGTTTTTCAAGACTTCTGTAAGAAAAACGTACCAACTCATGGCTTCGCTGCAATTCCTTTCTGTTTCTGCATACGCTGGTTGGCTTCCCTGGCGAAACATCCAATCTGCCGAGTTTCCTGCAAATTGACCACAAAGACAGGATTTTCTGGTTGAAAACTTATCTGACACAATATCGAGGGTTTCTGGGACAATCGGCAGCTTGTTCCCAGTCGAATTTTAGTAGAGCAATGGAGAAAAATGGCTCGGGAGAGGTGAAGAAATGATGACGGCGAAATCAAAATATCAGTTGAAAAGTTTCGCGCCAGCACGAAAAGCGCGCCTTCTCTGCGTCTCTCGGAGCAACGCGTGGCATACAGTACTCTCTCGCTCGTTTGCAAATGAAAGACGGTGGAACACCGGGAAGAAACAGGTCCGAAAGCTGTGAGTAATCAGGAAATTCTGGGTTATATGATTTGACACTACGTATCGTTCTTCTGGGGACACCGCTTCTCGTATCTCAACCTCACAATCGACTTTCGAACATGTAAACTCACGTGAAGATTTCTCGTGAACTTGTTTGCTTCAGTTCACTTTTCATCAGTTCCTATCAGCCACGTTTCCACGTGTAATCGTTTTATCTCTCTCTTTTTCTTTTCTCAAAGTTCCACCGTGCAACTTATTCCTAGTAGTTTCTCAAGGAAGGTTGCACGAAGAAAACTATTCGATGATGAACGAGACGGATTGTCCGACTTGTAGTGAGTTTCCTCTCCGCCTCTCTTCAGGTTCCTCACCTCGTTCCTTGTTGTTCAGAATTTCCAACCCTCAAAACTCGTGAAAACCGTCTCAATGAAGCTTGTCAATTCGTGGTTCCCCGCCAGGCCAGCATCCTCATCGTGCCCAACTACGGAGAAGTTCCAGTTCTGAAGGGCGACTTGTCTTGGCTGAGTCCGGAGATCACCTTGTTCCTGAATGACTGTGTCCAGCTCATGACTCCATCTGCAATCCGTCTGTGCAATGGGAGTGTCTTCGAGGCTCAGGAGCTCCGTGACGCTCTTACCAACGAGTTCCGCAATGAGGAACAGAAGCTTCTGGATCGTTACCATCTGGAGCTCTCTGACATTGGATACGATGATGTTCATGTGATGACCAAGGATCGGATTGATGCGGAGCCAGGAAACTCGCCGTCTTCGGAGCAACACTCCAGCACGGACTCAACGGAGGGAACCGATGGTGTGAGACTCAGCTCGCATTACATGACTCCGAATGGGTTTGAGTACGCGAGAAGCAAGAGATTCCAAGGGAGCATGGCCGGACGGACGATGTATGTGGTGCCGTTTGCGATGAATCTGATCGGAGGTCGCAACTCGATCTATGGAGTCCAGATTACGGATGACCCGCTGCTGGTGCTCAACTTGAGAAGCACGTTCAGGTATCCCTGTCATGTATTGGTTCCCAATACATGTTGTAATGTTCAGAGTCCTCTCGAGCGTCTGGGACTACATTGCGGCGACTTCCAACTTCATCAAGATCGCGCACACCATTGGAATGCCCCGTCCGATCATCAGAAGTGTTGCGAAATCTCCCGTCGAGAGCCAGAACCCCACGGGAAGCTTTATCATCCTAAAACACGACCTCTTCCAAGTCTGGGCTCACGGACATTCGTTCGGCAGAACTCCTCGCTACGGAAAGACTTTCTCGGTTCACTCGGCGTCCTGGATTGGAGCAAAGAATGGTTGGCTCGCGGAACCCGCCATGATTCTCTCTATCACAAGTAAGAGCTATTTGTGATTCGCTCAATACCAATAACATTCGTTTTTAGATCCCAAGAACGTGACAATCAACGTGTGCTACAGCAGCCTAAGCCTCATCGACACTGCGGAACTAAACTCTGGGATTTAGTATTTCTACAACTTTGCACATTTGGCTACTTTTCACGTGAAAATTCTCAGGCGTTTCTTGTACAGTCTCGCCTCGGAGAATATATTTTCTCACGCTGATTCCATCTAATTGCATGACTGATTCCACCTACTGAACGTAGATTTAGTTACACCCCCAATAAGAAAAAGGCTTAGCTCCAGGCGGAAGCACGTGCGATTCCACTTAGGGGCATGCTTTCAACTCCAACCCTTATCAGTAAAAGTAGCCAAATGTGCGATGTTGTAGAAATACGGGTGGGGCTAAACTCTGGACTGGGTCCCGGATGGAAGATTGAGGTGAAGAGTGGCAAGACGATCTGGGTTCATTGGCATGAAGGAAAACTGCATGCAATTGCACCGGAGAACGAGGAGAATGCTGAGCTTGCGGGAGGCCACAACTTCCGGAACCTGCTCAACGGATCCCCTGCAAACTACCAGTTCCAAAGCTTCAACCCACAGAACACCAAGTGGGCTCAGGAGACTGGACTCCCGATCTCTGCATACATCTTTGCCAACCGTCGTCACGACCAGTTTCCATTGATCCTGGAGGCCAACTCGTGGCAAGAAGGAGTTGTGCTGGCTGCTGGGATCCGTGTGTCAGTCGCCAAACCAAATACTGACAAGGAATCGTCGGATTCTACTCGTGAGACCAGTACTGCAAAGCGCCACGTGCTCGGTGAAGCCCCAATGAATCGTGTGGATCCGATTCACTTTAGTTTTGCCAAATACGTCACCAACTGGTTGTCCATGGGAGTCGGTGTTGTGCCATCGTCGGCGGAGAAGGCTGAGAAAGAAGAGGAGAAGCCACAGGCACTGCCACCGCCAATCTTCTTCACCAACTTGTCTCAGGAGATGGATCGGAGAGTGATCTGGCCCGGAGGAGCCGACAATGCGAGGATCTTCGAGTACATCTTCAACAGGTATTTCCAAAAGATCTCTAGGTTTATCAGTGTCCATTTCAGATGCACCAACCCCTCCGATCTCTCCAACACCACCACCACGGGTCTTGGAAAGATCCCAAAGACCATTGAGACCGCCGGCCTCGTCAATCTTCCCCCATTGCTCCAAGTCGACGTTCGTTTCTGGCTTCAAGAGCTCACGAAGCTCCGTTCGTTCTTCCACTCCCAAATGGGCAGTTGCCTTCCCACTCAACTCGACAAAGTGCTCACCGACTTGGCGGGAGCCGTCTGAGTGTTGTCTTGAATTGAAAATACCGAAAGAAAGCGAGCTATGTCTAGAAGATTTGTGTAGATTTCATAAATCCTTCTGTTTATTTGTTTTGTCTTTTATTTTGGCTCATTTATTTACAGCTCCAATACAATACAGTTGTATAGAAACACATCTAGAAGTTTCTCTCTACAAAGTCTTGATTTCATCGTACATTTTTGCAATTTGTGGTGCAAAATAGTCCTCGAGAATCTTTCGGCGATTCTTTAGCGTTGAAGTGACCAATCCATTTTCCTCGCTGAATTCCTGAAAACCAGAAAGAGTGGTTACTTGGCTCTAACAAAATTTCTAACCTGCGATGTCAGATGCACATTCCTGATCAACTCGATAGTCTGCAGTCCATTCTCCTTCGCGTACTTGTTCAACTCTCCCATCACTGCATCCCTAACCGTCTTCTTCCCCATAATCGTCTCCATCGTCTCCTTCCCCTCCAACGCCTTCACTTCGGCAAGTTGTTTGAAGCGCGGCAGATCCAAAACCACGATTCCGACGAGGAACGAGCGTTCAGTGTTGCCCGTCACATAGATCTGCGTGATAAACGGAGAGAAAGTAGCAATCCGGTATGGTTCATGAACGAGTATCATTGTAACAGTGTTAATGACTCCATGCAAAGTGATCCAGATCATAGTAACATTAGCAAACAGAAGGTCAAAGTAGCCGAAGGAAGAAGATACTTGGATGTAGATGCAAGGGGTGATGATGACGAGAAAGGGAACTGCAACTTGGAGACAGAGGGCGAAGAAGAACTTCTTCTGCATATCCAGAGTTTTCTTTGACTTTGCTTTGGTTTGGAACAGCGTCAGAGCAGTTCCAATAGCGTAATAGAGACTTTGTATCAAGCAAGAAAACATTATGAGCGCTTGAGGTAGAACTATGAAAACCATGTTGTTATCCGCGAGCTTCAAGTATCCAGGTCTCTCTGTAAACTTTGGCGGCAGACAGGGAAACTCCAGTAGATCTTTCTTCTTTGCTTCTTCTTGATCTGGAATGTCCATCAAACAGAATGCCGCCCCGAAAAGTACTAGAAAATAGTTGAATCCATGACAAACAATTCGTTTCACTGTGTGACCCTGTTGGAATCGAACCAATCGGTGATACCTGTCTTCAAAGAAAACGACTAACGCAGCTGCCAAGCTGAAAATGGAGATGCCAGCAATGTATGCTTGGACTGGAACCGGAATACGAAACAATTGAAGCAGCCCTTGCACATAACCGCTTGCTTGCCGCCGGATAAACAAGGTATGTAACAGTGAGAACGTTCAGAGAAACGTCCATGAAAGTGCTTCTGGAACAAACTAGAGGCAGTGGAACATAAGCCGCAAGAAACCATACGTTGCATGTAACAGCAGCATCGCATACTTCACACCTTCCATCTTTCTCGGTGTTTCGTAAATTATCAAGTAAAAACCTAACAGATTGATGGGGACTTGAAAAACAGAAGTAATGTGTAGAAATAGGATATAGAAATTGTCAGTTTCCACATACCAACCACGAGAAACACACCGCATGTTGAAGAAATGTGGAGAATGATTGGAGGAAATTGGGCGAGTTATTATGGCATTTCTTTCACCTGTTTCGACTATGATCTCTGTGACTTTTGGACAAGTAAACTAACAGAAAGAAGCAGAACTCCTGCTTTGGAACCCATATACACCTTGAAATCATCGAATCCAACTGTTCGAACCCCTAGTTTCATTCGAAACAAGTCGAGAAGATCCCCATTTCGAAGCTATCATAAGACAAACTATCAGTTTCCAGCATTTTCGGACAGGCAAAACCTATGAATTGGCAGGAGGGGGAACTTTTTACATGTTCAAGTCTGATTTATGAGCTTTTTTATTACGAGAAGAAACAGGAAAATGAGATGAAGGACGGCGTCGAGAGGTGGTGCTGAGACGGCTTCGTGCTGTGGATAGGCCTTCGATTGTGCTGATCTGACGGAATGTGGCCCTGGAAGTATGATTTGAACTACGGGAAGACTCAAGTACGGAGAAAAAAGCATAGAAAAATTGACCTGACAATGTTGGTTCCGGATGGTTGTCGTTGAAGTCGGACTGTCAGGGCGCAGTGTAGAGAAGCATGGCAGACGAGATGGAACTGCTGAAAGTACTGACTAACTACGGGAATATTGATTGGAACGGAGCAATAAGAGGAAAAATGACCTGGAAAAAAAGATGAGTCCAGAATGACGAGCGGAATTCGGGAAGCAGGCACTGAACAGTGATCGATGAGTCACTCGTCGACGTCGTTGAGCGTCGGGTAGACGGCGTCTTGCTAGTCGCGCTTCGACGGTGGAGTCAGATGTTTTGGCAGGTCGGCTGGCAGCTCGTGTCCTACAAGAAAAAGCACATGAATCTCTGTCAAACAAGCAGAAAACTCACTTTCCAACTTCAAATTGATGAAGAAGTTGGCCATGGAAACTCGTCGCCGTCCAACATTCTATTCTTATCAACATTCGCCAGTTTCCGCACTTTTCCGAGCATCGTGTTCAGCAATTCGCTCTTCACAATGTGCTCCTTGGCGGCTCTTCCACTGAGGTATCCGTTGACTGGTCTGAGGCTCTCGAATGTCGAATCGACCGACGTGCGCTCACGGTTGACGATCCATCCGCTCCTGTCGGCGCCCTTGAATCCTGCTTCCTGAAAATAGAAGAGATTGCATTGAAAACTAAGAAAAGAAGGAATGGGAATGAATGGTAGCAATCGTATTCTGTCTGTACACAAAGAAAGCGATTGGGAATGTCAGGTGACTCAAGAAAGAGAGAGAATGGAGGAAGGAAATGTATGCGTGTGAAGACGGGACACGGGGAAACAAGGATTTTGCGGTGTTTTAGGAACCACAGGGTTTCCTTCGAGAAGAATACTCACTCATCAGAATCGGGAGTCTCCGCTTCGGTCGTCTGGCTGAATCGGATCGGCAGCAGCTTCGTCGGTTCATGATGGTGCGGCGGCTTTCTCTTTCGGATGATGACGTAGACGTGGACTTTGGTGAGACGGGCACGCTTGATCAGATCGTCCTGCTCACACTTCACAGAGCACCGAAGCTTCTCTTCCTTCAGAATCTTCTGCACCATTTTTTCGCTTTCTTCGAGCTTCAGAGGGAAAGTGTACTCGTCGCGCATCTCTCGGATACACTCCATGCAGGTGTCTTCTCTGAAATCACACATTCACTGGCGATAAAACCTTTTTGAAACTTACGCTGTGAACACGAACGCTTCTCGGTCTCTTTCCGGTTCCGGGAACACTTTCTCTCCATTGTCGTAGACGAGTTTGACTCGGAAATGGTACTCGCGGAGCTCTAGTCACTGCTTTGACGTCTCCGTGGAGAATCGAATCGATCGACATCTTTCCATGTCGATCCTGTTCTTGTTGTGACGTTCGGTGGCTCTTCTTCGGTTTCAATCTCGACGGCACTCTTCCGAAGTCGATGCACACGGTTCGGCAGCCATATTCTCATTCATATCAGCTTCAGAAGCAACGATTGCAGCGGCCAGCGCTTCGTCGTTATCACCACCCTTCTTCTTCTGATCCTCCTCTTTCTGCTTTTCCTTCTCTACCTCCTTCTGTTTCTTCTTCTCTCCTTTCGCAAATTCGTATTCCTGAGCATACACGTCAAGCAGAAGAGCAGTAGGCATGAAATCCATCTCATTTGCCTGTCGGTACTTCTCAATGTGAGTCTCCAGCTTCCCATGAGTCTGTTTCCACTTGTCGTTTCGTCTCTTCAGATCGTACAATCTCTTCTCGCTCTTCTCTATCTTATTCTTCGTCTGTCCCTCAAACAAATCCTCGATCTGCTGTTTCGCTTCAGCAGTCAACTCCTCCGGAGGCAGAATCGGATGAGAAATAGGCAGTGTGGCGTTTTTCCGACGATACAGCAATCCGTAGCACGCCTTCTGATCTGTCGGTGGTTTCTCCCTTTCCTTCTTCCGGCTAATCTTCTCGTTGCTCAAAGTGGTTGGTTTGTCGGTTCAGGTTCCCTCTTTTTCCGAGTGCATGACAGCGATCGGTCGATGCGAATCCCCGGGAAATCCGACTCGAGAAGATAGTGGATAACGACGGTCTTTCCGGTGAAGTACTGTCCGACGAGCAGAATCATCGGCTTCGCATCGAAATCCGGGACATCTGGAAAGGGTTGAGTTAACATCCAGCAGGCAGCAGAAACTGAGAACTCACCGAGAGCAGGAATGTGGAAGTCGTGGTACTTGCGGTACTCCTCGAGTGGCAGCAACTTCTGCTTGTAGATCTTGCGGAGTCCCTCAGAAACTGCTTCCAGCATCTTCTTGTTCTGCTTCTTTGATGAGTCGCCGCCGAGCCACGAGAACATGCTTCGAGTCTTCTTTTTCTTTCGACCTTCTTCTGAAAAATGGGAGAAATGAGAAGGTTGAATCGGGTAGAAGGGAGATGGTAGGAGAAACGAAGAGGTTTGCAGATTAGAACGAGAACAGAAACGGAGCCATCACCGTCTACGCAGAACATTTGGATCGAAACATCAGAATGCTTCATTTTGACGCAATTTTTCGATTCTCCGCCGAAACTTGGCGAAAACCCAGCGGAATTTTTTGTGAATCACATTGAAAATGGCAGAACTAGCGAGCAGATGCAGAAACACGCGAAAAGTGCAGGAAGTTGAGCAAAAACGCGGAAAACCAGCTGGAAATGGTTGAATTTCGATGAAATTCGGGGTCCGCGCCCGACGAAAAAAAGCCGAAAAATGTCGGCGGCCGAAGACTTTTGAAGGGTTTCTAGGCCATTACACTTGGCGCCAGTTCAAAATAGACAAAATTCAACCAATTCCTCCAGTTTTTCCCCGATTACAAGGTGGAAATCCAATTTTTCATAGCAGAATGTTCAACTCAATAGTTCTCCCATCTCAAACGCGACGAATCCATCATACCAGCCCAGTTTTCGGAGAGATTTGCTATCATGATTTGATGTCACCTAGAGAAGAAGAAAGTGTCACAAGGTATAATTTAGGACCCGGAGAACAATCCCTAGAGACCTCCTAACAATTGAATAAGAAAAATAGGTACCTCCTGAGGTCCTGGCAGGCGGAGCAGTCGAGACGAGACGGGGAGTGGTGTGGTGCGGCTTGAAGATGTGGGCGGAGTCGTCGAGGCTTGGCGGCGTAGCGATGGAGGTGTCGTATGAATCCTGGAAAATGAATGATTGAAGAGAGTGAAACGAAAAGAAAGAACACAAGAAATCACGCTGAAAGCTTGAATTTTCAGGGAATCGCGGTGGAAATGGAACAATGTCAAAATATCTCGGATTCGCTTGTTTGCTTCTTGTGAAATGAGTCATTTGCAGCGACAAAAAGCAAGAAAACGCAAGGGACATCATCAAAAAAGCACGCGAAACCCCCCAAAACCCCATTAGCAAGAGCAAAACATAAGCAACCATGTACCAGGTGGTCTGGGGAACGGAATGATCGAGATGGCCGAGGAGAGGGTGACGTGACACTACGAATCAGGAAATTGGCGGGCACGCGGACGCGGGAAGATCATTCGGTGTCCCCCAGGTTCAACACAGACATACAAAGAGGGCGGCCATCCCTCTCAACAGAGGGGGAACGTGCGCCCCACACCCACTACCTGCAGGAACGGAAGGGAGAGGGCGAGGTGAGGGCTACGCTGGTCTCAAAGTGCGCCCCATTGACAAATATCTGACTGGTATTGGCCCTCATTGTCTCTTTGAGATCCATATCTCATTTCCAGAGGTCCAGTCCACCTGCCGTCGTCACTTCTTTGACTGGGCCTCGCAGTGTCCGGCTGTTTCATGGCAGTTTCCTTCGTTAACGTCTCTCGTTATCCGTTTTCTTCTTCCGAATCATTCGTATCTCATGTTCTCCGCTTCTTTCCTTGACAAACATCCTAATTCCTCGTTTCCAGGACCTCCACTCCACGTCCCCACGCCCCCACAGCACCACGACAACACGACACCAGCCACCAGCCACCACGGACCCAGCACGGAGCCACCAGGAGCAGCCGGATCAGCGACCAGGAGGACGGATGCGATTCGCAGGATGATAGGTCAGTCTGTATTGGGTGGGTTAGATCTAGTCGCTCCCCATTCCCCACTTCTCGATCCTGACTCTAAGGCCACGCACCGGGACTCTAGGCACTTCCCCTCTCCCTCCACCCTCCTCTCTAGGCCACGTGCCCCGGTAAGGTCACCAAAGCGAAGTGCACGCTGAGGGATCATCCGGGGAAGCCAGCCTAACACGCTGCCAGCGGTACGCACACTGCTTCTCCGGGGGCAGTGTCGGCAGATCTGCGGACTGTTGGTCACTGGGTTGGACTTGCACTAACATCCACCCAGTTCGACCTCGTAAACGGGAGTTTCGCCCTCCTAATCTTTGATGAGAGGCAAGGGAGCACTAGGAGATGAGGGGGGAAACGAGCCCAAGGGTAGGCCGAAAGCGGTAGTTCCGTGGAAGGTCCTCTGCCGTAGTGGTACGCGGTCACCCTTCGGGGTTGGTCCGGCAGTCCGCGGGCTGTTGGGCACAGTTCTGGGACGTCACTGGTGCTTGCACTGGCATTTGCCTTCGGGTATTTGTCTTTCCCGTTCTGTGCTCACGTCGAAAGCAAGGGTTAGCATGAGAAGAAGTGGGGACCACAATGGGGAGTGACTAGCTTCAGAAAATCTAGTTCAATTTCGTTTCCGCACTTTTGTTTTTTCATGTACTCACTCGCCACGGGACAACGACGGAGGAGGAGCAGGATAAGAAGAGATGCGCCTACGACGACGACGACAAGTGGATTGGAGATTGGAGAGGATGAGCGGAGGATCGAGGAAGAGGATGGGAATGGAGAGGAGATGCGCCAACAACGACGACGACGACAAGGAGCTGCGGAAGATGGAAGAGATGGAGAAGGATCGGAGAGGATGCTGATGTGGAAGGAGTGATGCGACAACGACGACGACGATTGGACGGTGGATAAGAAGAACAACGACATTGGATGCTGACGACCGACTACGAGACCGGCCGGGAGATGGACCCCTCTTTAGGGAGGTGGATCAATCCCGGTAGGCGGTCAGACCGGCCGGGAGAGGGACCTCTCTTTAGGGAGATGGGTCAATCCCGGTAGGCGGTCAGATGAAGACCGGCTGGGAGAGGGACCCCTCTTTAGGGAGGTGGATCAATCCCAGTAGGCGGTCAGACCGGCTGGGAGAGGGACCTCTCTTCAGGGAGATGGATCAATCCCAGTAGGCGGTCCAGACCGGCCGGGAGAGGGACTCCTCTTTAGGGAGGTAGATCATTCCCGGTAGGCGGTCAAGACCGGCCGAGAGAGGGACCCCTCTTTAGGGAGGTGGATCAATCTCGGTAGGCGGTCGGGTGTTGTTCTCAGGCTTCTCACCCGTCCATGGCCGGACAAAAAGAACCTTTTCCTTCTCATGTGCTTCGCCTCTTCGTGGCGAGAAGGATCAACCGATGCTTCCAACAGAAGGGTTCCTTGAAAGAAAAAGGACTTCAGAATGTCTCAGAGCCATGGAATCCTTCTGGGAGCATCGGGCTAAGAAGCACCAACCCTTGGGTAACTTTTTGAAAGTTGACACCCATTCCTCACAACTTTTGGTAATGATTGAACAGATTGGAAGTTCCCGCCTTCCGTTCATGAAATTTTTTCCCTTTCCCTCCCGATTTTGAATGAAAACTCCATAAATTTATACTCTTATGTCTTCCAACAAGCATATGAGCCTAGATCTAGCTAGATGAGTCCACCGAAGACTCGAATGAACTTTTTGGAAATCAAACGACTCACACTCACATTCGGTCGTCGCGAACGCTCCTTTGCACCAGCTCCACTGCATTTCGAATCACCTCACGTCGTCATCGATTCCTCTCTTCTTTCCCAGCGACTCGCTCTTTCTCCTTTTGAGGCATCCAAATCGGCATGTTCATCGTGGCTCATGTTGCTGCGGATGGCGTGACGAACGGAGTGGGCATCGCTTCTTGTCCAGGAAGAGGAGAAACTAAAAAGTTTAACTGCATTTAGCTAATTTGCACGAGAGAAACATACCAATCGGTGACTTCGACGCAGCTTCTCTTCGCTTCCCACATGCTCGTTGATTTCCTTCCCAACACAGCGAAACTGACGAGCGGTAGCACAATTTCGCTGAAAATTCATCACAAATCCGATATTTTCGGATAAAACACTTATCTGACATACTAAATTGGTCCTTCTGGAGACGAATGGCAGCTCGTTTCAAGTCGAATTCCAGTGAAAACTTGAGGAGAAGGGGCAGAAGATGGTTCTCGTGCAGCCAGAAGGAAACTGAAAGTTATGACTACTAATTACCGAATCAGCTCATATTTTGCAAAACCTATAAGAAAAACGTACCAAAAACGTGACCAATCAGTGACTTTCACGCGATTCCTCTCTTCTTTCCCCATCAATCCACTGTTTCCTCCGCCGAAATATCCGAAACGACCAGTTGCAGCTCGACTTGCCAGTTTTCCTGCAAATAACCACAAAGAGGGCATTTCTAAAGATAAAACTTATCTAATGTTATGCGGACTGTCCAAAAACAGTCTGCAACTGCTTCTCAGCTTGGCTAACGGCGTCGGCGAACGGCGTCGGCGGCGATTCTCGTAATCGAAGGAGCGAAACTGGAAATAATGACTAAAGTTCACTAATTCATTCTAATTTTTGAGTCTTATGTATGAAAAAACGTACCCATCAGTGGCTTTAACGCAATTCCTTCCTGTTTCTGCATACGCTGCATGGCTTCCCTGGCGAAACATCCAAACTGCCGAGTTTCCTGCAAATTGACCACAAAGACGGGATTTTCTGGTTGAAAACTTATCTGACAAACAATCGAGGGCTTTTGGGACAATCGGCAGCTTGCTTCCAGACGGATTTCAGTAGAAACATGGAGAAAAATCGCTCGAAGGGGTGAAAAATGACGACGGCGAAATCGAAAAATCAGTTGAAAAGTTTTGCGCCAGCACGAAAAGCGCGCCTTCTCTGCGTCTCCTGGAGCAACACGTGGCATACAGTACTCTCTCGCTCGTTTGCAAATGAAAGACGGTGAGTAACCGGGAAGAAACAGGTCCGAAAGCTGTAAATAGCCAGGAAATTCTTGGAAAAATGATTTGACACTACATATCGTTCTTCTGGAGACCCCGCTTCTCGTTTCTCAACCTCACAATTTACTTTCGAACAAGTAAACTCACGTGAAGATTTCTCGTGAACTTGTTTTCTTCAGTTCACTTTGTATCAGCCCTTATCAGCCACGTTTCCACGTGTAATCGTTTTATCTCTCTCTTTGTCTTTTCTCAAAGTTCCACGGCGGAACTTATTCCTAGTTGCTTATCAAGGAAGGTTGCACGAAGAAAACTATTCGATGATGAACGAGACGGATTGTCCGACTTGTAGTGAGTTTCCTCTCCGCCTCTCTTCAGGTTCCTCACCTCGTTCCTTGTTGTTCAGAATTTCCAACCCTCAAAACTCGTGAAAACCGTCTCAATGAAGCTTGTCAATTCGTGGTTCCCCGCCAGGCCAGCATCCTCATCGTGCCCAACTACGGAGAAGTTCCAGTTCTGAAGGGCGACTTGTCTTGGCTGAGTCCGGAGATCACCTTGTTCCTGAATGACTGTGTCCAGCTCATGACTCCATCTGCAATCCGTCTGTGCAATGGGAGTGTCTTCGAGGCTCAGGAGCTCCGTGACGCTCTTACCAACGAGTTCCGCAATGAGGAACAGAAGCTTCTGGATCGTTACCATCTGGAGCTGTCCGACATTGGATACGATGATGTTCATGTCATGACCAAGGATCGGATTGATGCGGAGCCAGGAAACTCGCCGTCTTCGGAGCAACACTCCAGCACGGACTCAACGGAGGGAACCGATGGTGTGAGACTCAGCTCGCATTACATGACTCCGAATGGGTTTGAGTACGCGAGAAGCAAGAGATTCCAAGGGAGCATGGCCGGACGGACGATGTATGTCGTGCCGTTTGCGATGAATCTGATCGGAGGTCGCAACTCGATCTATGGAGTTCAGATTACGGATGACCCGCTGCTGGTGCTCAATTTGAGAAGCACTTTTAGGTATCTTTACCAACTATTGGGTCCCAATACATGTTGTAATGTTCAGAGTTCTCTCGAGCGTCTGGGACTACATTGCGGCGACTTCCAACTTCATCAAGATTGCCCACACCATTGGAATGCCCCGTCCAATCATCAGAAGTGTTGCGAAATCGCCAGTCCAGAACCCTACTGGAAGCTTTATCATCCTGAAACACGACCTTTTTCAAGTCTGGGCTCACGGACACTCGTTCGGCAGAACTCCCCGCTACGGAAAGACTTTCTCGGTTCACTCGGCTTCCTGGATTGGAGCGAAGAATGGTTGGCTCGCGGAACCCGCCATGATCCTGTCTATCACTAGTAAGAGCTATTTCTGATGTGAGGTGTACCTAGAACATTCGCTTCTAGATCCCAAGAACGTGACAATCAACGTGTGCTACAGTAGCCTGAGCCTCATCGACACGGCGGAACTGAACTCTGGACTGGGTCCCGGATGGAAGATTGAGGTGAAGAGTGGCAAGACGATCTGGGTTCATTGGCATGAAGGAAAACTGCATGCGATTGCACCGGAGAACGACGAGAATGCAGAGCTTGCGGGAGGCCACAACTTCCGGAACCTGCTCAACGGATCCCCTGCAAACTACCAGTTCCAAAGCTTCGACCCACAGAACACCAAGTGGGCTCAGGAGACTGGACTCCCGATCTCTGCATACATCTTTGCCAACCGTCGTCACGACCAGTTTCCATTGATCCTGGAGGCCAACTCGTGGCAAGAAGGTGTTGTGCTGGCTGCTGGGATCCGTGTTTCAGTCGTCAAACCAAATACCGACAAGGAATCATCGGATTCCACTCGTGAGACCAGTACTGCAAAGCGCCACGTGCTCGGCGAAGCCCCAATGAATCGTGTGGACCCGATTCACTTTAGTTTTGCCAAATACGTCACCAACTGGTTGTCCATGGGAGTCGGTGTTGTGCCATCGTCGGCGGAGAAGGCTGAGAAAGAAGAGGAGAAGCCACAGGCTGTGCCACCGCCGATCTTCTTCACCAACTTGTCTCAGGAGATGGATCGGAAAGTGATCTGGCCCGGAGGAGCCGACAATGCGAGGATCTTTGAGTACATTTTCAACAGGTATTTCCAAAAGATCTCTAGGTTTCTCAGTGTCAATTTCAGATGCACCAACCCCTCCGATCTCTCCAACACCACCACAACGGGTCTCGGAAAGATCCCAAAGACAATCGAGACTGCCGCCCTCGTCAATCTTCCCCCATTGCTCCAAGTCGACGTTCGTTTCTGGCTCCAAGAGCTCACGAAGCTCCGTTCGTTCTTCCACTCCCAAATGGGCAGTTGCCTTCCCACTCAACTTGACAAAGTGCTCACCGACTTGGCGGGAGCCGTCTGAGTGTTGTCTTGAATTGAAAATACCGAAAGAAAGCGAGCTATGTCTAGAAGATTTGTGTAGATTTCATAAATCCTTTTGTTTCTTTGTTTTGTCTTTCATTTTGGCTCATTTATTTACAGCTCCAATACAATACAGTTGTATAGAAACACATCTAGAAGTTTCTCTCTACAAAGTCTTGATTTCATCGTACATTTTTGCAATTTGTGGTGCAAAATAGTCCTCGAGAATCTTTCGGCGATTCTTTAGCGTTGAAGTGACCAATCCGTTTTCCTCGCTGAATTCCTGAAAACCAGAAAAAGTGGTTACTTGGCTCAAACAACATTTCTAACCTGCGATGTCAGATGCACATTCCTGATCAACTCGATAGTCTGCAGTCCATTCTCCTTCGCGTACTTGTTCAACTCTCCCATTACTGCATCCCTAACCGTCTTCTTCCCCATAATCGTCTCCATCGTCTCCTTCCCCTCCAACGCCTTCACTTCAGGGAGTTGTTTGAAGCGCGGCAGATCCAAAACCACGATTCCGACAAGGAACGAGCGTTCAGTGTTGCCCGTCACATAGATCTGCGTGATAAACGGAGAGTTTGCATAGATTGCCTCGATCTGGATCGGCGAGACAAAGTCTCCCTGGCACAACTTGAACATCTCGTTCTTGCGGTCAATGATTTGGAGACCGCCGAATGGGAGCCACTTGCCAATGTCACCAGTATGAAGCCAGCCGTCTTTGTCGATGGTTTTGGCGGTGAGTTCGGGGTCTTGGAAGTAACCAGTCATCAGAGCGGCTCCTCGGAAGCACACCTCTCCCTCGTCGTTCTGTGCCAGGTAGTTCTTCTCGGGAACGTCAACCAATTTGACTTGTGACCATGGAGCGGGTCCACCAACGTTTCCATAAGTGGTATCCCATGGAAGAGTAAGGGTTCCTGCTGCACTACACTCTGTCTGTCCGTATCCCTCTACCAATGGGCAGCCATAGGCGTATCTGGTAAATGTTTTGACTTCTTTGGTAACTGGAGCACCTCCAGTTGTCAGAACCTTGATCTTGCCTCCCAACATGAGTTTCAGCTGAAACAAGAGATTATGATCGTGGCTATCTCGGGAGAAAAGGGATGTTTACCTTTTTGAAGACGATCTTATCGAGGAATGTGTCGTAGCGCAACACTCCATTCTGCAGTTGACGGGCTTTGGTCTTTTTGGCGTACTCAAACAGTTTCCTGGCTATGAAGCTCTTCTTTGCCACTCCATTGTGCACCGCTTCGTACAACTTGTTTAGAAGACGTGGAACCAGTGATACAATCGTTGGCTGCAACTTTTGAATCTGTGGGATCAGAGTTGCAGTGTTTCCATCATAGATTCCGATCCGCCCTCCGAAGTAGATTGTTAGAGTCTGCATGAGATGCTCGTAGATGTGAGCCAACGAGAGGAAACTGAAGTAAGTGTCCTCTTCTCCAAACTGCCATTTGTAGGCGATTGTCCAGGAGGTGAAGATTCCGGAGACAGCAGCCAAAAGGCTTCCGTGAGACATCTCAACTCCTTTCGGGCGTCCAGTAGTTCCACTAGTGTGACAGATAACATAGATTGTCTCCGGTTTTGGCTTAATTGGGTTTCTCTTATTCTTCTCTCCAATTCTGTGGAACTCTTGGAAGCTGAGTACTTCAACTTGGTCATGAGTTGGAAGAACTGTAGTGTTGTCGAGGAGAATCAGGGTCTTCAAAGAACGAAGACGATCTCCACTTTTCGAAGATAAGAATCCCTCTGCACGCGTATTGTTCTCGCAGAACACAATTTCAAGTTTGCAGTTGTCAATGATGTCGCACAGCGTTTCCAACTTGGACTGGTGATACAGTGGAACCACAGTAAGATCATATCCAGAAACTGCATGCATGGTATGCAAATAGTTTACAGATTGGATCCCAGCAATCCCGATGAGTTTGTTGGAGGATCGAAGCTTCTGCATGGTTGCAATGATACCAGAGCCAATGATAGTGGCCTCACTGACAGCTTCACGGTAAGTTGTGAACACGTGTTCTCCATCGACGCTATCTCCAAAGAGTGGAGCATCGGGATGGAGTTGTGCACTTCTGGTGAGCACATCCCAAACGGTTTTGGTGATTCCATCAGGGCATCCAACGATTGGTTCTGAAAACCTTGAGATTTACGCTGTAAACATGAAAATGACTCACTATGAACCTGAACACTCTCTCTGATCCTTTCCGGACCATCGACAAGTCTGGAGAAGAGCTCCGGGTTTTGCGCCAAGTTCTTCTTGCCCATCGTGAAGAAGAAGACGATCTGCAACAAAGTGTCACTTATGAAATGAAGATGAAAACTGCTGGATCATAAGTTTCGATTCATAACGTCGGCGACGGATGCAATTAGAGAGTTTCGGAGGAGTAATGGGATCTAGATGGATCTAGCGCTGGATCTCATCTAGGCAAGCAAGAAATTCGCTACAACTACCCGTGAGGATGCGCAGGAGGGATGAGGCAAACTGTGAGGGATGACCTCAATTCTTCAGGAGGAGCGGCGTGTCGAAACGGACGACATGTTTCTTGTCTCGATGTCGCCACTAACCCTCAATAAATACTCGGGTCTACCCCCGCCTTTCCCTCTTTCGGGGCGTGAAACTTGCCAGTTGGAAGGGGAAAGAAAACAGAGAAGATTACGGTAGATCAACTTGCTTTGGCACTTGTTTACACTCCATCAACTGACACGTCGACATAATAACTGACACATTACAATGATAATAAGGCGGATGATAAGGGAAAGGTGATCATGTAGTTTGGACAGTTTGTATCGGTTAAGGAAGGCGCAAGGAGATGTGTTAACTGAAGGAAAATGGATAAGGGGAAGGGAAAATGAGGGAATGGCGTTCCTACAAATACCGTTCAGTTTGCGCGGATTAGCGGGGAAAGGGGGGGAAAGTGTGAAATGGTATTATCGGAAAAAGAACGGGGGAAGACCTTTGATCATCAGGGAAACTGGTAGAATGAGTGGGAGGAAGGACCCTTTTTATACTAGTTATCGTATCTTCTTGGAGGGATCTTATCATTTTGAAAAAGACAAAAGGTATTGAAAAAATGGGCGGTTTTTCGGTTTTTCACAAAGGTTGTCTTATCTTCTTATCGTTTCCCGTTTTCTATTCCTAGATAATGATAAGTTTTCTTGTTTTGCCATGTCCTTTGTCCTTTGTCAAAAGTACAGTTTTTCTGATTGCTCTTATCCTTTCCTACATCTATAAAACTACAGAACGAAACTTGTAGCTAAACTACATCTACAGTACCTACTACATATTCTTATCCCTAATTACAAACAGTCATAACTCGGCTCAAAATTGTCGGTGTCTCCTCATCTTTTGATACATTGTAGCTCAAACATCTGTCTACACGCAATGAATGTAAATGATCTCTACCAACCTTGTCTATTCCAAAGAACCGTTCTACATTGTTCTCTGACTCAAATTTGCCGGTTCTGTTTGCTGTCCCTGTCCCCGGAGCTTTTGTAACTGATGCATGACACTTTTGGACCTGATGATTCTAACTCTACAGTTTTCACCAATTCCGACAAGTTCTGACCGCTCTTGTAGCAGTTGTAGTGCACGAGAAATGGTCTGTTGACCCTGTCCCCCGAGTCTGTGATCCATTGAACTGTGGTTTTGATGAATTTGTGAAGTTTGACGTTGTCTCTTTTTGGTTCGTAGGATGGGATTAGAGACACTTTTTCGACACTTTTGTAACATTTTTGTAACACTTGTGAATTCGTGATTTTGACCGGTACAAGTTCCTGTCTTGTGCATCATAATCTCGGTCAAATTCGAGTTCTGATCTTTTGTTACTGCGCTTGTTACAAGATTCTACTTTTCCAGTCTAGTGACCTCATTATGATCCCAACAATACATTACACATGAAAGAAGTTCAACCGGAACTTTGAACAAAACGGAAATGAGACGACGATGAGCAACAGATCAGAAAAGCCAAAGGCTCGCTACAACTACTCATAGTCACCTAGTTCCCACAATTTCCGTTGCCATTGATCAGAACTGAAGAATGAGCAGAATGAGCAGAATGAGAGATGACTAACACCAAGATTTGTACTTTGTGTTACTCATCGAAAACTTGTTCTTCTCTCTGATCTTCCAATTGATCCCTAGCAATTTGTGCGCCTTCCAGATTCCTTCGATGTCTGATGCATTCCCATTCGCTAACCTCATCATATTTATCCGATTCAGCTCACTTACACCGCCAAAATGACGCCACTTCTTGTTCACCGCTCTGTCATGTTTTCGCAGATGACCGAAACACACACTTCACTTCCACGTGTCGCCGAAAAGTGTCAAAGGCACAGACATGTTCCGATTTGACAAAATACGGGTAGGCATTCTTTGTACCATTTTCTAGTCAGGTAATCCGAGTTTGAACCAGCAGACAAGGATAATCCGCGGGTGATGATGAGGTGTTGAAGGTGTTTGTTTTAAATGAGGTGTTTTTGTTTTATTTGTTCAAAATTATATATATACTTACAGGTGGGTGAGAATTAGAAATAAAGGGGGTCATACAGACAGAGAAAAGTGGTCCCAAAAAGTACAGAAATTCCAGAGAAAAAGGTCCAAAATTACGGTAAGCGTACATTCTCGTTGTACATTACATTTGGTGAAAGCTTCAGCTCTTTTAAAAAGAACTGACAAAATCCATGAATCTCAAAGGAAGAGAGACGAATAAATACATCCAAATAAACCGACCCGTTGTCTAAATTATTGTGTATTCCTTACTGTAGGTCTTGAATGCCACCCTACTACAATGGCTAACGAGCAAAACGTTCTTTAGGAGTGAGAAAAGTGACCGGGAGTGAGTGAAGAAGGGAAGTATGAAGGATAAGGGGACTCTGTTAGCTTAGCCATTGAACCCTTCCAATAGGTATTTCAAGCAGAACTGGAAGAACTTTCGGTAGAGCATCTCGGCCTTCTCGTTGAATCGGTCTTGCAGGATGTACTTGACCATTTGGATGAAGGGTTCTTCCATGTTTTGGAACGATGTGGAGGTCATCCCGGAGACCTGGAAAACAATCTTCAGAGATCTGGATCTTTGGGGGGTCCTTACCTTCTGCCTGTGCATCTTTCCCACCGCCATCAACCTATCACACGCCGTCTGCACATCTCCCGGCTTCTCCTCTACAGCCGTGATTACGTCATCGAACACCTGAAAATCAGAGTTTTAGAGTAAACACTTTTCATTTGTTCCATTCTCAAATTCGACCTAATCACCTCACTCAATGTTTCATTTTGTGTGTGTGTGGCCTGAGTAATTGGCAACGAAAAACAAAACAAAACAAAGCAAACACGATTAGTTTTTGACCGCCTATACTTCTGTCAGAGACCAAGACTAGATCTGATTGGAGAAAAAAGATTGCAGGGAAACATTGAATGGGTTGGGGAATTCCAAGGGTTGATTGATGAATTGCTCCGTGCAAAAGGAGCAATGGGATCATGTCTGTGACGTTGTCAAGAGCTAGAAAGTGCTCGGAGCACTTTTTGTAGTGCTAATTGTCTTTAGAAGTCTCAGAGCCCCTTATGCAAGGATTCAGAAGGATTCAGAATCCTTAATAGGTTAGAGTGTTCTTTCGCAAGATCACCTGCTTTCTGACCTCAAAAGAAACACAAACTGCTCTTTGGCACATTTGGAGCAGGTGCAGGTGGCTAAGCACCTGCTCTGAGGGGTAATGATCTCTCTCGTTTTCCTCTCTTTTTCTTGCTCTCCACTCACCTTGAGATACTGTGCGGAAACTGCTTCAAACCCAGAATCACTGCAATTCATGTCTACCGTGTCGGCCTTGATGTTCTTGAGTTTCGCGTACAACGGCTTGTTCTCGGGAAAGTCGTTCAGATACCTGTAATTAAAGAGGGTTGCCTTCTAGTTGGCTTCTGTTCGGTTTTCTTTTTCCTTATTATTCACTTGCTTTTTTCCCGGATTCTAGGCGCTGTCAACAGAAGGCGTTGACGACACGACAAGACTACATTTCGAGAAGCAGAGAGAGAGTGGGAGCCCCGGAATGAATGTACTTGATTTATGAGTTTTCGTCAGAATTGTCACATTGGATACCCCGGCTATCAATACCCCCCTCGCATAGCCTCTCCTTTTGACGTGAGCATGCTTGGATTAGGAATAACTCCATTTGGATGGAGATGCCGGGTAGAGACTGAGAGGAATGGGAAGGGACAACAAAAGGGAATGGATTGGTCAAGTTGGAGGGGGAATGCGTCATTGGCGTCTAATGGATGGTATCTAAGCGACAATGTCGAAGAGACGGTTTCCAGGAGGAACGGCTTCTAGATGCAACATCTTCAACAAACCTAGCCAACATATGCTTCCCGCACTCTTTCTCATTCCTCCTGACAGTCTTCCAATAGTTCTTCATAGTAAACAACTCCCGAAAGTTCGGGTACGGTAGACGAATGTCGAGTTGCTGCGGAGTTTCAGCTGCCGGTTGACCAGCGGGTTCGGGCGGTTTCGGCTTCTCCGCCGTCTTCGACGCTCCACTACCCATGATTGAGGATTCGTCGGTCGGAACAAGGGGGAAAGGACGCAGGATGAATGAATGAATCGGGGGCAGGGAAACGAAGGTAGGATGGAAGGGGATGGATGGATGGCTCGGCGGAGCTCTCTCCTTCTCTCACACACACATGAGCGACCGCCCCTTTCTGGTCGCGACTCTCGACTCGGTTGCTCGGTTGCTTCGTCGCGTGGCTACCTACCAGGGCCACTTGATTACGTCCCGTACGTGAGTGTAGGCTCTCTCTCGCTCGCAGCAGTCACCTAGGGAACCGAGCGCCGTCTTGCTTCTGCTAACCCAACTCGTGTTCCTTTTTCCCTCCGGATTTTTTCTTTTCTTGTCGGTTTCTAGTGGTTTATGAGCTCTAGCTCTGGTTGGCCATGCTGTTTTCTATAAACTTGAGAACCCATTGATAAACGGAGCAGTCCTGTCTGATCCCTCTGATCCCTGTCATCTATTGTACTCTAGTACATACTTTCCCACCCCCTCTTCAATTTCCAGAATCCCTCAACAATTTGTAGCCATTGCTCCTGATCGGTCTACGTCAGCTCAACAACATCAGATGACAAGTCATATGCGCATGCGTGGGAAACAGAGGAAAAAGTGACAGCGAATCAAAATATATTTTCTCTTCTACATCCCATACTACTCCCAAAATTTCTCCACCCAATACAGAGGCGAATGACTCACTTGCTGAACATGAAGGCTCCGGCTTCGACGCGCTTCCGATCCACCGATTTCCACCAGTTTTTTAGGGTGAAGAACTCTCTGGAATAGGGGAATATGAAGTAGAGGATTAGGAGAGATGGGTTTTGACAGGAAATGTTGAGGGAAAGGGTTACCACCAAGATCATCAGCTATACGATCTCTAGGAGCCATTCAGTCTGATGAACCGAACTCTCCAGAGCCCACAGTCCTCTCTAGATTATTTTTGACTTCACATTACACTCCACATGTTTTTCTTTTCAAATTCCCACCTGTACGAATCAATTCCGACTCGCTTGTCCAACGCTCTGACGGCTTCTGGCTCCGGCAACGGAATGCTCTTGTCCTTGCTTTTCCGCAGCTTTTTGAACACCGCCATTCTGCAAAATTACTTGATTGGAACTGAAGAACGTGTGGGATATGGTGTAAATGAATCCTGGAAGAAGAAAAACTGGACCGGACCGGACACATAGACTTGCAATTTGAGACCACATATTGATATTGGTAGATGGTAATGGGGGAGGGGTATTAGGTTAGATACAAAGATTAGCTTAGACACAGAGTAGATGGAATATTGGACCTGACTGTATGTAAGTATCAGAATATCTGAAATGGCTTGATTCTCTTGGAAATACCGAAGGAAAACATTTCCAGGAAAGAAAAACAAAACAACAGGAAAGAGAGGAGAAGTCCCTTGGGGCAACTTACGCGCTCAACCGGATGAATAAAGGGATCTTGAAGGTCTCGTCCTCCACAAAAACAGAAAGAAAAGTAGGGTGGAATATATAAGTTTGGTTTAGCTTATCCGAGAGAGAAGCAGAAGAAACAGACTATAATTGAATAATACCGACCGATTTCGAAGTTTGTCTCCTCTCTCTTTTCAGATGCCCCTAGTCGGGTTGGATATGGCTAGAGAAATAGGGGCGAGCGCACGCGGATTTGAGATGCTTTCAGGAAGAGGAAGAGACGGCGAGAATGGGGTGAGAATAGCGGGAAGAGAGAGTGAGGATCAAATTGGGAGGGGGGACGAAGAAGACAGCACACACACACACAATATAGAAGATGCAAGGAGGAGAAGAAGAAGAAGCACACGCTGTTTTCGACGAGCTCAGCTCTCCTCTCTCCCGCGCGGCGCCGTCGTCCTCGACGAGGAGGAGGCTGTCGCAAAAATACTGAAAAAAAACGGGGATTTCGACGAGCGCTAGGTGGAGAAGAGACGCAGTGCGCCGTGTTTTGAGGGGGCGAATGGACCACCCGGCCAGAAGGGATAAATGGATAGGTGGACGTGACGGGTGACTGGTTTGGGCGGGGGAAGGCGTTCCGGGAAGTGGTGGAAGAAGAAAACAAGATGGAGACGAGGAATTGGAGGCATTTCTGAAAGAATCGGGAAGGATCATAAAGATCCCGAGGATCCCAAGGATCCTAAGGGTTCCCCGCAACTCTTGGATTTGTGTAGTATGGTCTAGACTTTTGCAGAAAACGAGGGAAACCATAGTCTCATTTAGCGCGCTTCCGGTCTAGCTAATGGAAAAATAATTGCCCAATGATGAAGGGGAAATCAGCTGGAAACAGAAGGAAACAAATAGGAATGTTTCAGGAGGAAGAGCACAGGGAAAAGTCCCGTGGGAAATGCAACTTGAATACCGTAACAAAGATTCATGAAAACTAGAAAACTAGGCAAACGGAAGTTTTCCCTCAATCAGGCGCTCCATTATTCATAGATTCTTGCTCATCTTCTTCCGTTTTCTTTGATTGAATGAGAAAATAAGAAAATACCGGAAGTCTTCTTCTTCTTCTTCTTATCACCAAAATATTTGTCACATGATATCAGATTTTGGAACTTTTTCCAGCCAACTTTGGAATCTCACGTACTATACAAGAAAACGACTCGAGTCTTTGAGACGAATCAGTCACACGGAAAAAGTGAAGCAGAAGATTGTTTATAAACGGGTGGAAAATGTGGAAATGGGAAGTGGGAGGAGTAGAAGGGGCTCAATTTCAGACGTCATCACGCCGTTTCCCGTGGAAAATGATGAGAGAAGCAGTTTGAGAACATGTGAACTGAAAGAAGGGGCAAGGACACGAAATGGGAATGGATACTGGTACAAAGATTATGAAAAATGATGAAGATTAGCCGGATTTGGCTGTGATCAAGAGCATTGCTTCGCTTTTCCCGGCTCATCTTTACTCTGTTTAGAGCGGCCGGGTGGTGTGCGGGGAAGTTTGCACACTCTTCAAGCCATGTGCAGCGCGTTATGTTTTTTGGACCATCCATCCAGCAAAAGGGAAGGGAGAAAAAAGGAGGAGGAAACGGGAAAAAATGGGGAGGAGAAGGGAAGAGAGGGTGGGACGGATGGAGCACCCAAGTTTGGTGGCGACGTTCTTTTAGGGGTTAGGCTTTGTATGATTGGACAGTTTCGCACAAAGACTCTCAAACATAGTAGAAAAGTAACAAAGTGAAAGAAGAGATGAGAAATGTAACATCTAGGAATAGGGGAAAACTTTTCAAGAAGATGTTTTTCATTTTTCATCATCTGCTCTCTCAAGCACCATCCCTCCTCCCCCTCTTTCTCTATCTTTTCGCATCCTTCTAATGAGAATAAGAAAAAGATGAGGGCGCGAAGGAATCGTATTCGGCAAGGCGGAAGGAAACCACGGGGGCGGGGCTTTTAGAGGCACTTTGACCAATTAACATTCCAGGAAACCTCCAAAATGAGAGTGTGGGAAGGAGCTCAACTGGACAAGAGGAAAGATGAAAAAGTCAAGAAAATGTGGTTTTGGGTGAAGAAGGTTTTCGAAAGTTTCTTTGACGCAACCACCTTGGGAATTGTTTTTTGAACCTTTTTGAAACAGGGAACTTGTGTTTTTGGATCGTAAACTTTGGGAACCAAGTTGGGGAGGTTTTGGAGGAAGTGAATAATCTCTCTTGGTTTTTGAGATTGGGACTCAAAAGCGTTAGGCCTGACCATAATAATTAGAACCATCAAAGCCACTTTTCATGTTGCTTTTCTCAAGTTTTTTTTCTCATAAAACGACACATACTTCTAATGAGCACATCTGCCTGAAACGTCCCGAAATACATGCCAACATCGCCTACACATGTCCTCTAAGTGGTTCAATCTGTCGGTGTGTGAAGAGAGAGAGAGCACACGATGTAGAGTTGTTTCTGTTGACATTATGTGGGAGAATGTGTCATGTTATTATTAACAGTTTGGGAAGATGTTCTATTTTGGGATAGTTGAGATGTTTTGAGGGGAGAAGGGGAAGTTCCAAAATGAGTACAGTTTGCGGTTTTGTCTTGTCGCGGCGGCCTGCGCACTCGGCAACACAAAACAAAAATTTCAACGGTTCACCGTTTTCGCCTTTATTTTGCTCATTTTCAACGGTTTTTCTTAAATTTTTTAATGAAAAACATTTAAAAACACAATTGACTGAATGTTATTACAAAAAAGTTTAAGAAAAATGATCGAAAATGAGCAAAATGAAGGCGAAAACGGTAAACCGCTGAGTGCGCAGGCCGCCGCGACGATTCGAGGGCACCGATTGACGGAACTATATCGGTGATAACAGGGACTACAAAGCCGTGAGACTTTCAAGAATAGATCAAGATGAAATCAAGACGACAGGCCTTGTTCAAGATCACAACAACAATCAGGAATCGAGGATAATCAAGCAAAGAAAGACAACGACTGTATCTTCCAACTCACCCCAAAAACCACTTGAACATAATGTCAGAGAATAACGAATACTAGAACCTATGTGTGAGGTCTTCTGAAGCTTTCCAGTCGTGCTTACGACACGAAGAACGTGTGTGTGTGTGTGGCTTTTATAGGCGTGTTGTAGCAAAGCGAGCACACACACACACTATTTCTGTTCACAAATTGTTCGAGGTTTCGTTTCTTCCTGGCGAGAAGACGACGGAAACCGGCAGGAAACGCGGGAAACGCGTCCTTTTCAGGGGAGAAAGAAGGAAGGCAAGTTTTTTTTGCTTCTTTTGCCGTTTTTTTTGGGACTCGGATAGAGTTGGTGGTAGAGGAGAGAGAGTGAAGACATTTACGAGCGATATAAGGCACGGATATAAAATTTTTATATTTTCATGTATTCCACCCCCTACCGCCCGTCATTTCGTATATGGAAAAAGGAGGAAACGGATGGTTGGTTGGGCTCCGAGAGGGAAATGTTTGCATTCAATCTGAAATTAGCATAATTCACAGTATTGAGAGCCAAAACTAAATATTTGGCACAATGAATTGGGGTAGGGCAGCTTGCAGAGAATCTAGAGCTCCTCCCATTCCTAATTTGCAGAGTCCTTCCTTGTTTTTCCAGAAGTACACGCATAAGGTAATGGAAAGAGGAAAACACGGAATTATTAGGCCAAGAGGGGAAAGAGCAAAAGAGTTGGTTTGCGGCGGAGAGGAGCGGACGACGTCAATTAGATGTCGTTTTCGTCGCCCACTCGCTTTGTGAGACGGAAAGTGTTGTGTATCTGTTTGTGGGTGGGTGACAACATACAACAAGTATTCGGCAAACGATAGGGAATGGTAATCTGGACTGAGGGGAAGGACAGAGTTTGACGAAATGTGGACTGAAATAACATTGTTCAGGGTGGTCAGTTAGATAACTAATCAGGTACAGTTTGATTGGGATCTAAGGAACTTCACGTGAACCAAATTAATACAAAGTATTGTCTGTCCGTCATTCGGTGCCCTCGAGTCGGTAGTCGCGGCGACAAGAAATTTCAGCGGTTCACCGTTTTCGCCTTCATTTTGCTCATTTTCAACCATTTTTCTTGAACTTTTTCGTAAAAAACATTAAAAAACACAATTGTCTGAAAGTTTTTACAAAAAAGTTTGAGAGAAACAGTCAAAAATGAGCAAATGAAGGCGAAAACGGTGAATCCGCTGAAATTTCTTGTTTTGTGTGGCCGAGTGCGCATGCCGCCGCGATCACGGATATGATCACAGCCAAGTATCAAGAAGGTTCTCTGAACTCTAGAGGGTGTCTTACTACTACTTCCGTGAGGTCTTCAAGGATCTTTTCCAGGAATCTTTGAGCAATTAGGGGAGCATAAACTCGAGCTTGAGGATAGCTAGAAGGAAGTTGTGAAATCCTTGTATTCTATAGAATTGAGTGTAGGAAAGCAATTCAGATGAAAGATTGTTAGAGAATGTTATGAAATCAATAATAAGGGCCAATACAAGATTCCTGATCTCTATGAGAATTCTGGGAAACTTCCGTTTATAAACAAATACTTCAACTCTGATCCTTCCGTGCTTCTGACCCCAAACATTCTCATTGTTCAAACTCCATTTACTACAGTCTACTCGGATGAAAAGAACCTCCTGAAAGAACGTGAATTCCACGAGATTCTTCCCCAGGCTCTCTCCAGGCGGAGTTCTTTGTGTTTACCAACTCTTAATTGCAAGCCAATCAATCGGCAGTTAAACAATTAACCCAAAAGCTTTTGAAGAAGAAGGTGAAAAAGTTGAGAGAGGAAAGAAGGACCAAAGAATGGGGAGGTGGACAACAAAAACATCGTGAAGAGAAGAGAGGAGAGAGGGCAATAAAAAGAGTTTCATAACTTTCGGGCCCGTTTTTTATATGTTCTGGGCTGGGTTCTTCTTCTTCTCCTCCTCTTCCTCCTTTCATCTCCCCAGTTCCCTTCTCTCTGGAAGCAACACAAGAAGAAGAAGACGAGGAAAAAGGAAAATACTAGTAGTTGTATGTATAAATATAAGTATGGCTGGTTGGCCCAGTGACTGCTGACGGGACGTTGACTGACTGACTGGGGGGACCCGGGGGCCGCCCGAAATTAGGCATTCAGTCAACTCGTCGACGCGCGCAAAAAAACGACGGGGACAAAGCATGCGGGGACCGAAAGGCGGAATAATTTGTGGAGGGAAAAAGGGAAGCAGAAGGTGGATTGGGATACTTCTGCAGACTTGATAAATTGAGGGGAAGAGGATGTACTAATGAATGACTTGTACTGATTGCACTTGAGTGTAGTGTAGGTTTCCGGGAACTGGTTTTGAGGACTTGTTACATGTCGAAGGGACTAGGTCGTTGTCTGACTTTGAAATGAGACTATACTCATTCGAAAGAGCATGTTTTGAAACCTTTATCCCACTAAATAACTTTTGCCAAAAACTCCATTTTGACCTAGAAATGAAGCTTCAAAGTTCAGAAAAAGCCAAAAATCAGGTCTTTTGAGACTCTTCTGAGGGGGTTGCTGGTTTTTTCGATCAGTTCCAAAGTGTGGAATCGACAGATCCAAACTAGCTCTATCAGTTGCGATTGGTTTGTGAATGATTTGAACAAAAAATTTTTTTTTGAAAAATTTTTTTCCTATGCCATGGGTAGGAAAATTTTTCAAAAAAATTTTTTTTGCAGAATCAGTTTGAGACTACTGGAATTGATAGAGCTAGTTGAGATCCGTACATTCCACGTTTTAGACTTGATCAAACACACCAGGAACCCACTCAGAAGAGTCTCAAAAGACCTGATTTTTTGCTTTTTCTGAACTTTGAAGCTTCATTTCGAGTTCAAAATGGAGTTTTTGGCAAAAGTTATTTAGTGGGATAAAGGTTTCAAAACATGCTCTTTCGAATGAGTATAGTCTCATTCCAAAGTCAGACAACGACCTAGTCCCTTCGACATGTTACTTGAATTCGTTGCAGTTTAAAGGGTTTTCTGAGTAACAAGAAAGTAAACAAGCCTTATTCTCATTGATTTTTATCAAAAACTTTATGAAAATCGGTTCAAAACCATTGAAAATTGGAGTGACGTGTGAGGGACCCACTCGACAGGGCTTCACAGTCCAAAAACCAAACTGAACTTTGTAAAAAACAAGGAAACTTCAAAGTTACTAGTTCAAGTAATCATCTACTAACGTTTCAAAACTCTATTCTTATTGATTTTCATTCAAAAGTTCAAGAAAATCGAACCAAAACTTTTAAAACTTTGGGTGCAGTTAGCCATCGCTTTTGGACCAACTTGACGGGTCAAAAACTGAACCAAACTTTGAAAAATAACATGAAAACTATCCCTCAGTGTTACTAGGAATCATAATCAGACCGAGAACCAGTTCGGAAATCAAAAAGTAGTAACAGCCGTCGCGCTGTGACTGCGGCTGCGAAGTCGACCACCCCTCGGGCAGCATGTGTTCTTCTCCCTCCCACTGACACCTTGACAAGTCATGCATTGTTTGTGATATGATATAACGGATATCTTGCGAACCTATTTGATAAGATGATAATGCTAGATAGAAAGAGCACACAACTTGAAGGATCGAATCGGATCGCGTGTGAAGTGGATGGTTATCATCATCAAAAGGCCAATTGAAAAATGGTGTGTATTGAAAGAAGGGGAGAGACAGCTCGGGAGCAAAAAGTAAAAGAGACATTTTCAATGCATTTATAATGGAATCGGACGGATGCAAGATACAAGGAAATGAGTCAGAGAATGACAAAGAGTATAGAAAGATGACAAGATATGTTTGAGGGTAATTTGATCGTTATCAATAAGTTATCAATAAGTTAGTAGAAGCTAAGTGTTTAGGATAGAAATCAGGTATCCTCGCCTATATTAATACCACGGTTTGATCTGGCTGAAATGGAATATCGAATTAGAGTAGGAGATGTTTGTCGAGACAGTCACACCGCTTGCGCGAACTCTCCAACTTTGAGGCGGACTGCGAGGCGCCATTCGGACGAGAGGAACGGGAGATGGTCGTGTGGGAGTAGATGCGTTGCATGTCTCGCATTTTGTCGGTTGCTGGGACGGATTTACGGATTTTGGAGTCTGGAAAGTGTTCGATAGGTTGAGGGAGCAATACGAGCACCTGCGCCTTCGGCCACACAAAACAAGAAACTCCACCGTTTCCGCCTTTATTTTGCTCATTTTCAACCTTTTTTCTTAAACTTTTTTGTAAAAAACATTTAAAAACACAATTTTTTAAATGTTTTTACAAAAAAGTTCAAGAAAAAAGGTCGAAAATGAACAAAATAAAGACGAAAACGGTGGACGGCTGAAATTTCTTGTTTTGTGTGGCCGAGAGGCCCGGACAGACAATACTCACCAAACTTGCTCAACTTCATATTCGCCGCCGCCTTCATCTCCGAATTCGTCTCATTTATCCGTTCCCTCTCCTCCAGATAAATAATCTTCAATTGCTCAGAAAGGGCATCTGAAATCATCGAATCTACCTGAACCCCTGAAACTCTGGTGGTTGAGCCTTACCATAAAGAAACTTCTCCCATGCGTAAAATGTCATAAACTTGAAGTTCCGAACATCCAGATTGTGCATTTTACAGAAATTGGAGATTAGAGAACGGACCAGTACTTTCTCTTGGACCTGGAGCAATGATTCAGAAGTAAGAGAAACGGAACTGTAGGAGTTAGAAGTTTAGAATCAATGAGTAAAATGTTAGTATTCATAGGCAGACAAAAGCGCTCTACCGCAGCCACCACACACTTGCAAAAACGCGAAAAAGTTATGTGAAAAGTGCCGAAAACCACCTAAACCACCAACAAAGTCTGTTCGCACACCTGCTTCTCGGCTCCCCGAATCTTGACTGGGAACGCGTGGCTGCGGCAGAGCGCTTTTACATCTCTGCGCGCCTTCACTACCTTTCCATATTGTATTTGCATCCGTTTCAAATGGGTCAATTCCTGGAAGATGGATCTCTCGTGAATGAAGCGTTTGTTGGTTAGAGAAGCTGAAAGAAAGAGGTTAGATGGGTTAGAAGGGTTGAAGGAACATGGATGGATGGTCTTCTCCTCGTCGTCACTGGTTTTTCCATCTCCATCATCATAGATCTCGACGTCTCCTCCATCACTGCCAATCTCAGGTTCTCGACGAACTCGCATTACAAGGTTTCCATGGGGTTTCTCGGATGACGGGGATCTCTTCTTCCTGTTTCCTTGTCCTCCACTCTCTATCCTAACTTCTTTCTTTGTCTTCTTTTCATTCTTCCTCATAGAACTGGGGATTTCTGCGTTCACCTCCTTCACAGTAATCTTCCTTTCTTGCTCATCACCACTCCTTTCATCATCCTCACTATCCAAACTCGAAGAACTACTGGACTCGGACAGATCAGATATCGGTGGAAGATTTTCAAACTCCTCATCTATATCCAGTATATCAATGTGATCTTCATCTTCCTCATCAACCATTTTCTGTCCATTCTCTATCGACGCTTTGAGAGCTTCTAGCTCCTGTTTCGGGATAGAGGGAACTTGAATTAGGTTCGTGACTGATGTGGACTTGGAGTACTTTCTCTTTGTTCTATTGGAATCTGCGGATTGTATGTTTCTTCCAGAAGTCATCACTCCAACCTCCACAATCTCCTTTTGTTTCAACTTCACACTCTCCGCAATTCCATCATTCGTCGATGGTCTTCTATCTCGTCGCTTATACTCAGTCAACTGTTGATTCCTCTTTCTCTTAGCTTCCGCGACAATTGTCTCAAAGGACGTTTTCCACTCCTCAATGTATTCCGGAGAGAAATCTTTGCTATTTTTGGCACTACAAAGAGTGCGGAGGTATTGTGCAACGTCTTTGTGTTTCTGCTCATCCGCAAGATCGAGTGGGGTGTAGAATTTATCCTAAAAAGGGGTCTGTGTGCTAACTAAAAGAAAAACACTGCTTATCCCACCTTGAAGCTCATCAAAGGATCCACAAAGCACTTGGCCATACACAAGACAATAGTCATCTCCATGTTCCCTGCAGCTGCCGCTAGATGCAACCCAGTTCTTCCGCTATGATTCGGGGTGTCCAAGACACTTCCATCCATCGCCAACAGCCATTCCACTACATCTTTACTCCCGGACTGCACCGCTTCATGAAATGGAGTGTCTCCTCGATAATTCTGAATGTCGAAAGAGGCGTTGTACTGCCTCAAAAGCTTCAACATTCTCATCTGCCCTCGAGCCGCCGCGCTGTGGGATGCTGTCCGAAGACGTTGATCTTGATGATTTGGGTTGGCGCCATGTTGTAACAGCTTCAGAGCCGACTCATAATGTCCAAAAGATACCGCATAAAACAACGCGGTATGCCCAGCTCGATCACTTTCATCAATCATCACTTTGCTCACTTTCCCCATACAAAACTCGATCATCTCGTGGTACCCATGACTTGCAGCGCAATGAAGAACAGACAAAAGGTCCTTGTCCTTGATGCTCAGGTCACCATCATGTTTGCATAGAGCTTCCATGGCATCTAGATTTCCGTTTGCGGCGCACCAATGCATTGGAGTTCTGTGGTCAGTGTCCCGGCAATTAGCATCTGCTCCATGCTGGAGGAGGGTAATGAGGACTGCTTGACCAACTTCGACTGGCATATCTTCATGGGAGGTTGAGTAGTGTAGAGGGGTGCACATTTGCTGGAAAGGTCAAAGTATTTAGCTGTTGGAAATTCCAACTTGGAATAGAGAGTGGACTTACCAAGTTATCCTTGAGGTTGACATCCACGTTTTTGCTGATTGCCCAGTTGAGCGCTTCTAGCTGGAATATCTCGAGAACTATGAGAGATAGAATAAAGTTGTCAATTACAAAAATGTTCACTATAGTTCGGTGAACATTTTTGCAGTTGACATCATTACCATAAAATGCTTTTTCGCAGAGTTACAAGCCACTCAAACCCACCTGCCCACAAACCACAGTCCAGTGTACTGCATTCCTGCCATCTTTATCCACATGATTCACATCTGCTCCATTCTTCGCTAGAAACTCCGCAGAATCTGTTCTCCCGTCCTGAAGAGCTACTAGCAGTGGAGTGAGTCCAGTTTTGTCTGATGCATCAACAAGACTTCGATCTCCAACGTAAATGAGTTTCAGGGTGGTCATATCACTACGACAAGCAGCGTAATGAAGGGCAACTCGATCATCATCATCACGGAACTCTATTTCTTCCTGAAACTCATGTTCTTTAATGCTCAAACCCTCTCCTCAGAGCTTACTGGATGTTCCTGAAGAACCCTCTGCACTTCATCATTGTCTCCTTGATCCAGCGCCTGGAGCAGGGACATAATCCTGTGGGTGGAGCCAAAAGGAGAGCTGAATAACCTAATCTTTCTTATTTACAACAAGAAAACACCACAAAAAACACGACGGAGGTAACGAATAGCGAACGGAAAACGTTTGAAGAGACGCAGAAAAGACGGCGGGGAAAAGTACTCTTATTGTTCGTAAAAGAATGGATGAAAAGGGAAGGGGAAGGGCGACGAGAGCGGTTACCACGACGACCAGGGGCAGCTGGGAGGAGGAGGCAAAAACTAAAGTTGCTCGGGGGAGCTGGGCTAGGGCAGGAGCGTGTAATGGATTGCGTGTCTCTCTTGTCTCTTCTCAAAAATTCTCAAGTCTCCCCAAATTATATATGTGCTGACATCCCGCTCAAGGTGTGTATTCCGGAGGAAAGAGGATGATGACGATGATGATGAAGATGATATCCGGCACGATGGAGGCTTAAACGGGAGGAGATTAGTGGGATATGAAGGGGAAATTGAAGGGGATCCGGAGTAGGGGCTATGAATAGGTTGCGAAAGACAATTTGCAGGTTTTGAGTAGAGCAAAGAGAGAAGAAAGTCTGAAATTGGTGTTTTTATTCCGATTTTTCAAAGAACAATCTTCTCTGAACTTCAATTCTGACTTGTATTCCTGATAATCCGAATTGGGTCGTCTAATGCACAAAACCTACCGTAATCCAAAGGCGCACACCACAATTTTTTCAGCGGGTCTCGCCGCGATTTTCATTTCCCTTTATTGTGAACCGCTTTTCTCAGAGTTTTTCCTTGTTTTTCTTGCAAACGCTTAGTAAAATAACAAGTTAATCTTATAAATAACATGAAATACCACTCCCCACCCACTTCTCATGTCCTTTTGTTGACTTGATCACTGGAAGCTTCAAATCGAATTCCAAATTAATTCCGCGAAAATTGAATTCCAAACACCTGCAACACGACACCCGCCACTCTTTCTGTTCTTTCCAGGTGATATGCTACATATTCTCTCCCCTCTCCATTTCATCCGGCTGACTGATTGCTGGCAACGCAACATGTTGTTTCTATTGCATGTTGACATGCAATAGAAACACAACACATGTGTTTATCATGACACTTGCCAGTGAGGGAGGGCGTTTGTAAGTGTGTAAGAGTGTTGGAGATTTGTAATTATTGAAAATCAGCTGTGGTTTTTCGAAGTTTTTCACTATTTTTTAGCTTCGAAGTTTCAAAAAGTGTTGAACTTCCACTCGAATTTCAAAGAGGTACGGTAGTTGACGCACAATTGCGGACTGTACGCAATGGGCGCCAGCGGCGCCAGATTCGAATTTGAACGAAATTCGCTAAACTTCTCTTTTTTTGCTCTTTTTTCTTGAATTTTATCTACTTTCTCTTTGTTTTTGGCGCTTTTTTCTCAGTTTTCTAGTTCTGACGTCGCTAGGAATCAGCATTTTATCAAAAATTCCAATGAAAATCCCTGCAAAACCGTCCAAACCCGACAAAAATCCAATTTCACGAAAAACGATTTGCCCCATTGCTTGCAGACTTTTTTCTTTTGAATTCTCCCGCGAACAGATAGAAAAAGAGTAATCCGTCCATCTATCTTCTTCATTTTTTTCCTTCTCGATCGGTTTTTTCAAAAAATTGAAATTCAGACGGAGACAGAGACGCAGAGACATTTCCCTCTCATCGCTGCGGCTAGATCTTGAATGAAACATCAGTTTTAGGTTTTCCCCTTCCGTTTCGCTTTGTCCTCCTCCTTCTCTTACCGCAGCGACTTGTTATTAATGAAAAAAATGAGAAAGATGATGCGGACGACCGACGGCAGGGGGGAGAAGGGCGAGAACAAGTGGTTTCTCGACCTCAACTTGACTGACTTCCACTTGCGTTTTTTGTTGTTTCGAAACACATTTTAGTTAGCAAAGTTTGTCGGGGGAGATGTTTTTTGTGTTTCTGAGGGTTTATGAGTCATTCGTTGCGAAATCTGGATCTTTTGCGCTCTCAAGTTGAGGGATTAGGGTCATTTCGCAAGTTTCGGTTAGTGCGAGGCGGGGAGGTTTCCTGGACTTATTGAAAGTGTAATTGCTCAATTTCCGATCTCCAGATCCAACTTAGCTCACCTAGTTTCCAGAATGCCACCAATATTTTCAAATCTCTGTTTCTCTCCCACATTCGTCATTCATTTGCCCCCCTCACATCTGCATATACCATTCCCTCCGCTCCCACAACCTTTCTCTCCGTTTCTTCTTCTCTTCGCTCCCTTGTCGCCCTGTCCTTTGTCCCCTAAACACACCCAACCCAACCACACACACATTGAGTCGTCGTCGGAATTTGAACGTTTCGAAATGCGACAAGTGCACTGATTCCTCTGATTCGCTCGATTTCTCATGTCACAAAGCCACATTTTTCTTTGCCAATCGACGGTCGAGTGATGGATTTTGGGGTGTTTTGGGAACAGAGCTGTCAGTTTCGTTTTGAGTTTGAAATTGGACATGGGAGTTCGGTTTTGTGAACTTTTTTGATTTTGAAATCCAACTGTACTCTCGATGTCTCTGTCTCTCTCTCTCGGGCAATTCGTTCCATTTCGTTACGCAATGCATTGCGAGGTGTTGCAAACTTTCACACCTTTTCTGTTGTTCGTCTGTTTTCTTGGAATCGCAGCCAATTACTCCCAGACCTACCGATTCATCCGAACCATTTTCAGCACCGATTTCTCTGAACTTCTCATCTTTATTCCCCCCAAATTCTCACATTCATGTGATCAATGAGTTCCCATTTTGCTCTTTCTCCACCCAACCCTCTTCCTGCTCTTTTTTCCCACCAGCTCAGTTGGCTCAACTCAAAAAAAAGCTCTTCTCCGCTTTACTTTGTTCCACTTGGTCCCCCTCCTCTTGGCTTTCTGAGCCCCTTCAGTCAGCTGTCCGTGTTCCTTGTCCCCCTTTCATCAGTGCATCATTTCGTTTCCATGTCTCCAATTATTCCGGGAAGGAACCCGCTTGTTAGGCAGGCGATGACTAGTGTGAAATGACGATGAAGAATCGAATATCCGGGGAGAAAGGATTCTGAAGAGAGTGCACGTCCCTATTCTCCGATTCCATTTGGCTATACTTTGATGTTTAGAGAGTTCTGGACAGAATACGGAAAACGTACCAGACAAACTTTAGTTCTTGTTACTAGAAATTTTCGAGAATCAGAATAATATTTTGATAAGTTTCGTCTCGTTTCCAATTCCCCAATGTTTTCTGTTTCCTTTTTACGAAAAATCGTATCGCAACAATTGAAAAGCGTAAAAAGTAACATCGGCGCGGTCGTAACAAAGCCAATACCTACAGCTACAGTTTCCACGGAACACAAACATTGCTACATGCATCTTAGTTTTTTGTTTTCCCTCCGAATGAATCACTCGCTTCTTTCCTCTTCTTCTCCGCTCCTCCGTCTACTTTTTCGTATTCTTTCTGGTCAAGATGCCAACTTTATCAAAGTTTTGTTCAAACAGCAGATTTCAAGGCTCATTTTGCTCCATGGCGCCATGGAGCCATTGAGCTCTAAACGAGTGACTAATTGATGTTTTGTGGTGTTCGATGTTCTCTTGACGATCTTTGGAGCGTTGGACCTATATCTATGCGGAAATTTTGAGTTTTGAGTCAGATGACGTTTTTCTAGAGATTCGGGGCTCTATAGTTAGCTAGGAAAGGCCAGATCATGCAGGATTAGGCCGAGAGAAGCCTCTCAGTTTATGGAAGTTGTCCTGGTGTTCGGCGATTCTTTGTATACTTCTGATTTGTACGAATGCGGAACCTAGAGTTTTCTGCTGTATTCTTGAGAAATCGATCCCTAATCCTTATCAGAAACGTCCTTGAACAATATCATAACATTTGCAGCTTACATTTCCCAATCTTCTAATCCCCACTTGTCTCGTCAAGTACTTTTGCTTCTGGTCGAGGTTACGCCTCTTTACTTTTTGCAACTTTCCACAACTTTCCATATCTCAAAAAACCTCCTGGGAGCCGAGTTTCGAGCCCCCTTTCGCTCCCCGTGCCACCAAATTTTTTGTGGCGTTTCGGATTTCTGAATTCTCGATTGAAAAGCTTGAATTTCGGCGTCGGCGCTCCGGAACCGAATGCTCGATCTCAGCTGTGAAATTGTTTCCGTCCGTCACGTTTTGTCAGTCCACGGCGCCGCCAACTTGTCTCTCCGTTCTCATGCTCTCCTTTTCTTGTCGGGAAGACGAGAAAGTGTTAGAAGTGAAAGGGAATGAAGAATGAATGCACTGCTCCACGCGGCTTTGGCGCGGACCGACGACGACTTGCGACGCGAAAATCTGCGACGAAGAGAACGACGAATCTTGCTGTTTTATAGCGAGAGAAAGCTGCTTCCGTGTTGCAGACAGGGTTTTCCAACAGAACCACTTCTTCTTTTATCTCTTTTTTCGGAAAATGGTGTTCCGATGTTCTGGGACTCGAATTTCGATGTGTTTCTCTTACTTTTTCAAAACGACCCATTTAGGTGTGATATCCAACTCTCACGTCACTGCGCCGCGACAAGCGAAATTTGTTATTTTTGTTGTTTTGTTGGATGGAATCGCCAAAAAACGCAAAAACACACGGGAAATCCCCTTTCCTCCTAGTTTTCCCGCTGCTTAATATACACAACAACAACTCAAGAAGGAGCGAAAAAGAAAAACTCTGGCACTTTTTGCACACCCTGACACATCGTTTCTTGCTCCTCCTGCTCCTCTCGTTTCGTCGGTTTTTCCGAAATCTTTGCGCGCCGTTTTTTCCTTGTTTTGTTGTTTTTTCGATGCTCTTCCTCTCTCTCTTTTTCGCCTTTTCTAGGCTCGGAAATCATAAATAAACGGAGAAGGGGCAATGGAAGGAGGAGGAGAAAGCAAGGAGGAGAAGATTATATGGCTCTGGAGAGAAAAAGACAGCTCATGTCAGTTCCTCTCCATTTTTCCGTTTCTCTGTCTATTCGTCGTGTGCTGTTCCTGCGTTCCAAAACTCCAGAAACCTGTAATCTTTGAATCTCGAGGTGTTCTATGTTTCTAGACACTGTTTTTCTCACCTCCACGCCTACACACTCCCTCGGGGACCTCCATACTCGAGAACATGTCTATGTTCTTCCTCTTCGTATAGATGTGTTTTCCTCTGCTCCTTTGCGCTAATCACCGTCTCCATCGTTCTGCGGGTTTCTGATTGCCGTCCGCTCCGCCTTCAGTCTGACTTCAGTCGATCAAACACACTCTTTTTCTCCCCGGTTTCACTTCATCTGGAATGCATGACAATGTGTCGGTTTTGAAGCAGTGGAAAACAAGACCGAAGGTACAATTATAGAGGTGACGTGAAGGATTCTGAAGCTTTCCAGTGATCCAGTGAGTTTTCAATGTTTAGATTCCCTCAGAAAACCTTGACAAGTAGCAGATGTTATCTCTCCTCGCTTCGCACGTCTTCTTTGTCGCCTTTTTCCTCTTTTTCACCCCATTTTACCCACTTGGATGTGTCAATGACAAAGATGGGCGGGCGAAACAAAAGAAGACGTTTCGTTTGATTTGCGGCTCTTTTTGGGGGTGTCCATGCCCGAAAACTGGCAAAATGCCATGGGAAATTCAATTTTTCGCTTGTTTTTTGCGAGAAAATTAGTAGCGAAAGTTGTCAACACCGCGAAGGCCCGTGGGTCGGATCAAACGTCAATTCGATTAGGAATTTCGCTTATTTGAGACATTTTTGGGCTTGGTTTTCTCTGTTTTTGTCTATTTGAAACTGGGAACGTGTGATGTGCGCTTTGACGTCTTCTGTTTGTCTAGAAGTCTCAGATGATGTCACGGAAGGCTCCAGAAGCTCTCAGAACTTCTAGAAAGATCCCGGAATCCTTGGCTCAAAAACCATCTTGCTCTCTCGAAATGAGGCTCATTGAGCTGAATAATGTCTGAATTTCCATTTTCCTTTCAAAAAATTTATATCCTCTTTTCATTTCCCATTCCTTCTCATTCATTTCAAAGGCTCATAAACCGATAAAACCTAGAACTCTTTCTCTCTTTCTTTCCGTTTTCCCCTTTTTCTCTCTCTCCTAGACGAATACCCTTCACACGCGAAATTGCCCTGCCAGACCTTTTTGCTCTCCCAAAAGGTCTTTTCGGAATGTTTGGACGCCGGTTTTTTTGTGTATATGTGTAAGGTTTGGGTATAGTTGGTGTGTGTACTATTTGCTTTTTGTATATGTGCTTCCTCCCTTTCCATTCGGACTGTCTTCTTCTCTACCGTCTCACCCCCACGGGTTTCTTGTCGAGGCGAGCCGACGTTATCAGTTTGCCGTTGTTGTCGTCGTTTTTCTCGTCATGGTACTCACTTTTTTTACCGCCCGATGGTCGTTTTTGGCGATATCAGGGCTGTTTTTGAGCAAAGTGCGATTTGAAGGCATCAGGAACAGTCAGGAGAGCACGACGCATTCTCATCGTGGCTTCTGAATGTCTTTGGATCCAAAACAACAATTCTACACTGTTTTCTGTTAGCATTCCGCTAATGATCACGTTTTCTGAAGCCCGACTTCTTTTGAATCACGTAGTTACGGAATCTGAATCTGAATCCTTGTTCGATTTGAAAATTCAGAAAAACCAACGAGTTCAGAAAACGTTCCCTTATCAAACGTTGTCTCTTTCGATCATTTTCGATAACTTTCAGCTTCTTATCACTCTTCCCCATCATTTGAAACTGTTATTGTCGTTGAAACACCTTTCTTTCCCCGTCTCATCTCGATGCTTATTCCGTCTTATAACGTTTCCTTCAAAACCCTCCCTTCCCCATTTTCAACTTCTACATTTCCAGAAGTCGCCCCCGAACACCATCGACGCGACGTGCTCTCTTCCGATCCGATCCGATCCACACGATGCTTCTTCCACGTGGCAGTCCTGTGGCCGTCTGCCTGACGGTTCTGTTTGCACTGTGTAAGTTGTTTTCCGCGCTGACATTTCACCCCTCACAAATGCCAGGTGATAGTGAAAAGAAGAGGGGAACACATCTTCCTTTGAAAAAGAAAAGACTCTATTTGCTCTGTGGTTAGTCACTGAGAGTTGACTTTGAGGCGCCGTTAACATTACCGTACCAATTTCCCCTATTCAGATGCCCAAACCGACGCTGCGACGAGTTCCCGGTACATGGCGATGGGAAACCTGCAGACCGTGATCCACGGCGAGTCGCTCTTCTCCACCGACATTGACGAGAACCGACCGGTCACCGGACACCTCTGGTCAGTCCCTCTTTTCCCCAGCTTTTTATCACCTTTTCGAAGTATTTCAGGTGTCAAGTGCGCGAGGCGGAGGGGGACACCAAGTACAAGCCGACGTGGGCGCGGTTCGTTCGTCACAAGGACAACAGGCACTTCACGGCCGACCTGGGAGTTGAAGACAACAAGGCCTACCTGCACTTTGGAAAGTCGAAAGCGGAGAACGCCGGCAAGTACCGATGCGAGATCAAGGTCCCAGACAACTCGATCATCATCGGAAACATGTTTGCGTATTGTGAGTCTTACAAATGAGTTCTTGACCAATTCCCTCCAATCCCCCCTTTCCAGCTCACCCAGTCATCCGAAACAACGCCTCGTGGGCGCTGAAGAAGTCTGAAATCGACCCGAACACCGTCATCGCTCCGGCCGTCACCGCCTCCCATGACACAGTTGCCAGCATCTACTGCCCAGTTCTCGGATACCCGGAACCCGCGATCGCGTGGTACAAGGACAACTTCCCGTTGGAGCTCAGCGAACGAGTCAAGTTCAACCGAAAGACCGGCGAGTTGAGCATCGAAGGAGCCAAGGACGAGGACGCCGGTGTGTACCGTTGCGAGGCCACCAATCAGTTCCCGGTGGTCATTGATGGACCGGAACAGAAGTTCTTCGTGCAACTCAATCAGGAACTTCGTGTTGGAGGTGAGATTTTGCACTATCTGACAGTTATTCTTGTCGATCCAGGTCCCGGTTCATAGATTTTCTAAGACCCCGGAGTTTCGGAATCCGTTGTTTCAGAATACGGCGTTTCGGAACTCAACATAGTTGGGTTTTCGTGTTTCTTGAAGGACCAGGTTATGAATAGAGACACATACGACATTGCTAACCATTCAGAAAACACATAGTTCCGAAACGTCGCGTTCCGAAACTTTGTCCATCGAGAAAGGACTCAGATATCCCAAGAGCGTAGATAGCTCCGTTCTGCTTAGAAAATCTATATCCGAATGTGGAGAGAACCCCCAGACATCCCACGAGCGTAATCAAGTCTGTTTCCCTTAGAAAATCTATTCCTGGTTGTTATGCGCATTCTCTGACTTCCCAAAAGAACAGATTGACTAGTTTACCTTAGGAAATCTTTATCCTATTGTGGAGAGGGTCATCAGACATCCAGAGAGCACGAGACAGTTTTCAGAAAGAAAAACCCCCTCATCTCTCTCTATTCCAGACAACTACGGCTGGATGCTGCCACTCGCCATCATCCTGATCATCCTGCTCCTCCTCTTCCTCATCATCTTCACCTGCCAGCGGTGCTCCAAGTACAAGGCCGACCAGTACAATGTCGCCGACCGCGAACGTGCCCTGCACAACGATCAAGTCCCGCTGAAGAATAGCGTCTAACTGTCCCTCTATCTAATTCTGTCCCTTTCTTTTCTTCTTGCTCAAGCCCCGCCCCTTTTCCCCTGATTGCCACACTGCCCCATTCCCTGATAACGACACGTGGCTTCTTCTCCCCTTTCTGATTGTCTCTCTCTCTCTCATTTAGATGTTGTTATCCTGAAGCCGGTATTGTAATAATTCTCCCCGTCTCTCTCTCCCTCTGCTTTTCTGCTTCCTCTCACCACCTAACCAACCATTTTTCTTCTGGTAAGGTCCGACCTTTATATCTCTCCCGAATAGACCAATTTCCTGTCTATAGATTCCATTTTTTGGAATCCTAGTTCTCTTCTCGCGACCAAATAATAAAATCATCCATGCTTTTGTCAAATTTTGAAAATTGTTTAGATAAGGACAAAAATTCAGAAGCAAAACACAAAAACGGGGAGCAGTAAAACAAGCGGAAGACGGGGATAGGATGGGGATATTAAAGTTTGCAGATGCTATGAGAACGTTTTGAAGGTGTGTGAGAGAACAACAAAAAGACGAAGAAGATAGCAACAAATTATGAGAAATTCGGAAATTGCCAAGGAGAATTGGGGAAGGGGATAGAAAAAGCGATGGAATAAGCGTCAGACGTGGAACGAGATTAACAGATTATTGTCTTATTGTCCCGGAAGTCCTGGCATTGCTCCGCCAGATGGAGAGCGAACGTTCTTGACGGTCTGGTCGATGGAGAGGACGAGGCAAGCGGCTTCTGTGGCAGCGGTGATGGCGTTCTGGAAGAAATTGTGATACAGTTACAGATTCATTCATTTCGCTCTTACCCTCTTCACGATGCTCGGCTCCCAGACACAAGCGGCCAAGTTGTCTCCGACGGCCTCACGATGAATGTCGATTCCGGCCCACTTCTCTCCTTGCGCGTGACGGTGTCTGAGCTTGTTGAGCACATCCAACGCGTCGAGTCCGGCATTCTGGCACAACTGACGTGGGATCACCTCGAAGGCTTGTCCGTAGGCCATGATGAATGCCTGATCCTTGCCTTCGATCTCCTTGGCAAAGTCGCGGATCTGTCGGCTCAACTCCATCTCGATGGCTCCTCCTCCGGCGACGATCGAGTCGTTCTTCTTGGCACGACGGACAATCATGATGGCGTCGTGGAGAGAGCGTTCCGTCTCGGCGATGAACTGTTCGGCTCCTCCGCGGAGAAGTAGGGTGCAAGCCTGGGCCTTGGAGCAGTCCTCGAAGAAGTTGTAGCGCTCGCTTCCGACCTGTTGCTCGTAGAACTTTCCGCACTTTCCGAGAACGGAGTCTTCGATTTGGGAGACAGTGGTGAGCACGGATCCTCCGCAAGCAGCCATCAAGCGGTCGAGATCGTCTTGAGGGATGCGTCCAGCGCAGAACATGTCACGGTCGGCGAACCACTGAGTGGCGACATCTCCGATTGGTAGCTTCGAGAGCACAACATTCGCTCCGCTGTCGTGGATCTTCTGCAGTTTGTCGTAGAGAATGTTCCACTCGGCGTCAACGACGGCTTGGAAGTCAGACACGTTGCTCAGACGCATCTCGGCGTTGTCCTTTTCGGCCTTCAGCTCCAGTTCGATATTCAGAAGAGCGATCTTGACATTGGAGTACTTCTTTGGCTGCATCTCGAATCCAGCGTAACTGAAAGCCTTCTGGAAGGCAACTCCCTTGATGAGACGGGACTCCTGGAAAGAAAATTGAGTTAGGAATGATAGAAAGAACGAGAATAACTTACATTGAGGTTTCCTCCATTGACCTTCTTGATTCCAATCATGTTCAGTGGAAGGTGGATGTCGAGGGTGTTGACGGCGTCGACGACCATGTTGGCGAAGAACTGACGCTCCTGACTGACGAGCTTGCTGCTCAAAGTCGTGGCGGCGCACTTGACGAGCATCTCGCGAAGCTCCGTCTCTCCGTTGATCTTGATCTCCAGATCGGCCAGGTTCTTCAGCACTCGCTCGCAGGCTCTTCCGATGGCACGGATCAGGAGTTGCGGGTGAACTCCGTCCTCAACGAATGGCTTCATGACTTTCAGGATCTCGGCGGCAAGCACCACAACAGAGGTGGTTCCATCTCCGACTTCGGCGTCTTGGGAGCGAGCGATGTCGACCATGGTGGAGGCGGCCGGAAACACGATGTCGAGAAGCTTCAGGATGGTGGCTCCATCGTTGGAGATGGTCGTGGCTCCCTTGCTGTCGACGATAAGCTTGTCGAGACCACGGGGACCCAAGGTGGTACGGATGCTGTCGGCGACAACCTAAATTCTCCCATTTTTATGATTTCCTCGAAAATTTATTTTTTTTGAGCCTACCTGGCAAGCATTGATGTTGGAAATGATCTGTCCTTTGCCCTGCTTGTTCTCGGTTCCGTCCTTGAGCAGAATAATCGGTGGGCGCATCATCTTGCTGCAAAATGGGAAACTTTTGAATAAAATCAAAAATTCGAAGTTTTAAAAACGAAATGAGCGGTTATACATGGAAAATAGCAAAGGGAACATGGATTTTGAGCAAATAGTGGCAAAAATTTGAGAAAAATCGGTGAAAAACGAAGAGAAATCATCGAAATCCGTCGCCAGACCGCGTTCAAAATTTCCTTCTCGAAACTATTCTTTGCAACAGAGCGCACTTGCATCGCGACTTTTTGGAATTCTAGGCCACCAAGACATCGGCCACGACCCCGAACTCGTCCGACGACAGCTGTTTCGAGCTGTTTCGCACCACCCGGAGACGTTGTTAATCGACGGGAAGAAGCAGTAGACGAGGGGAGAAAGAAGGAGAAGCCAGGAGGGAAAGGAAAATGTCAATAGAAGGAAGCGAGGGAAGTGGGGAAAATGCAAATGTAACGTTGTCTGAAGGAGGGGGAAGCAAGGAGAGTTGTGTGTGGAGCAGTACTGGAGCAGAGAGGAGAGAGCCGGGGCAAACGCGAGAAATCGCGGAAAAAGAAAGTGAAAGTTGTGTTGTTCTCGAGTGAAAGCACCCAACGGACCCCGGACCCTTGTCTTCCTTTTCCTGCTATATTATTTTTTGAGAACTTTTCCTCGCAGCCATTTTTTTCCTTCCCTTCTTCTGTCAAGCTCTCCTTTCAGTCATGGGTCTTCTAACCTTCTCCACTGGCACTCTTGAACATAAAGACGTCGTTCACGCTTTTCTAATGGAACATTTCCGTGTCACCGAGCCAATAACAACTTCTCTCGGTTGCTCTGAAGAGCATGTCGCCGAGTTTTTCGTCGATTTGACTATGAGTGGATTGGAGGATGAGAAGAGTTCTATTGTGGTTTTTGATGGAGAGGTTTGTAGTTATCAGGGAAAGAACTAGAAGTATATCAAACTGTTTTAAGAAGCTCGTAGCAGTCTGTCTCAATGCCATCAAATCCTGCTCCTCTTCCAATGGAGACGTCCTCCATCAATCTCCCTTTGACCCGCATCAGGATTATTCTGGAGAAATATCGCAGGGACCGTATAAAATGGAAAACGCCAACAAACTATGTGCATTCGTGGCTGTAATGGAACAGGATCTTCAGTTCCTGACAGGAGGAGCAAGTCGTATTTTCAAGATCGACGTGTTGTGCGTGTCGGCGGAGTGTCAAGGGTAGGTTGATGTCTCGATGTCCCGCTGCTCTTGAACCTTCCTAACCTGGGGTTCCTGGGAGCCCATTGACTCCCAGTCATCCCTGCTATGTGATAGGCTAACTGGGTGCATGCTCAACAAACAAAAGTCTTTTCGACCCGAACATTTTAGTGGTCTACTGACTTTCAGATATCTTTTTTGGTTCCCCAGATATCCACTCAAACAATCAATCTTCCAGAAACGGCGTCGGTCGAAAACTCGTCGAACAAAGTCTCGCGAAGGCCCGAGAGGAAGGATGCGACTTTGTGGCGACTGTGGCAACCGCAGTCGCTTCTCAGAACATTTTCAGCAAGGTATACCGTACACAAGATCCCTGAACATTGAAAAGTGCCCTTTTCTTCCAGAACGGTCTGAAAATCCTCCGGGAAATGCCATTTTCCTGCTTTCGAAACTCGGGCGAGCCAGTATTCCAGAATCTTCGAGATGGTGGTGTCAGTGGGAAATTGATGGGAATTCGAGTGGAAAAGAGTGAAAAAGAAGAGGAAAAGGTAGAAAAAGAGGAAGAAGAGGATGATTTGCAATGACAATTCTCAATTTTCTAACGTTGAACAAACCAAAAAATGGACCAAAGCCTAGAATTTTTCGATCTCACCAATTTTTCATAATAGCAATAAGAATACATTTGAATTATAAGTTGAAAAAAGGCATAATACTGACAAATAAACGAATATTTATGGTTTTTATCGATATCGATTGATGGGTTTCAAATGTTTTCAGGAAAAAGAGTAAAATACAGAGAAAAGGGGGTACAAGTAGTTATAGGTCTGGATCCAAGTTTAGAAGAAATCGATGGGCTGCAATTGGTCGACGAGAGAGTAGGCAGCGTCTATCTTCCGATCAATCTCTTTCAGAGCTTCCTGCTCCTTCTTGTACTCTTCCAGCAGGTGCTTCTGGAGATTCGCGTGTCTCTCCTCGATTTCTTTGATTCGGCGCATCTTGCTTTGCTGAAAACAACATCATAAAGTTAGGAACACCCCTCGAACAACTCACCAGTACACTGGCCTCTCTCTCGGCGGCCTCTTCCTTTTTTTTGGCGATCAGTTGCACTCCAGCGTCTTGAGTGTTCGTCGAAAAGCTGGCATGCAGTCTCTTGACTCGTTCCTCAGCAGTCTCCTCCTTGTGAACTGTTAGATCGAACGTCGCCTGCTGCGTGGCCACCGTTGACGGAAGGGTTCGAGTCGCAGCGGTCTCCTTGGCCTTCTGGAGCAGTGCTTCACGCGACTTCTGAATCGCCTTCATCTCCTCCGTCTCCTTCTTCAGATCGTCAAAGTAGTGGGTCATCTGAAAATTCAAGCATCGAAAAGCTAATCGCCATCTAGAACTAAAATCTCACCTCCTTCTTATCAGTGACCGTCGCCATCACATTCTTCGGAATCTCTTCTGGATTATTGGCGACGAGGAGTTCAAGAAGACTTGTGTCGTTGGCTTTATCGATTTTGTCGTCTTTCTCAATTTCGCGACTCGAAAATCCCAACTTCTTCCCGGGAGTTGGCATGGATTTCCGGCGAGGAGTCGTCGATTTCGTGCACGGAATGTTCTCGAGAGTTGGCTCCGCATCTGGGCTCAATTGCAGTGAATCCGGCAGAGATTCCGGAAGAGACGGAAGACGTTGAGCTCTCGGAGTTCTGGCTGGCGACGGCATCATTGACGTGGACGTGTCCACCTCCATCGGCTCCTCTTCTGGCTGCTCGGACTCTTCCTGCACAGTGCTCTCCTGGGTTTCGTGAGTCATTGTCGGATGACTGAAGAACGTCGATTGAGTCGGCAGTTGGATGGCTTCTTGAGCTTCATCGGTGAACACTTGGCGAGGTGGCAGTGCTCGTTCGCGAGCGACCTTCTTCTTCGGCACTGACGACGACGAGGCGACAGGCGAAGCGAACAGCGAGGCGCGTTCCATGAACGTATCGCGGCGGTTTGTGGACATTCTGCAAGAAAATTAGTTGGAGAAAGAGTTTGACACGGAAAAACGTGGAAAATAACGTGAAATCACGTGAAAATTCGGAGAAAAACAACAAAAACAGGAGAGCAACACGCGTCAATATTTGAATCTCGCGCAAGGCACGAGAAATGCGTCAGTGGTCTTGACTGACGCACGGATTTGTATCGCTGACGCGTTTCCTGCAGCAAAAATTTATCTTTTTTTCGCAAAGTTTGACACACTTTTCCGGTTATTTTTCTTAATTTCTTGCAGCATTTTTCTCTTCGAACACCTTCCGATTCCTGCTCCCTAATTATTTATCCCAAAATCTATGCAATCCCTATCATATTTTCAGGTAAAACGGAGAAAATGGCAAAGGAGAGAAGAAAGTCGAAAAGAACGAGTGTATCGGATCCGGTCGCCGAGGAAGCCATTGAAATCGACGCTCCAGAAGTTCCAAGCACACCAAAGACTCCGAAGACTCCAGAACTCAACGGGAAGAAGCACCTGAATGGAGCGGTGGCGAATGGAAAGAGAAACAGCGAGTCGGAGACTACGAAGGTGTCGAACAAGCCGCTTGGTGATCGTGAAATGGATCTGGTCTCGTGAGTTATAACGAATTTTTCTCAGTTATGTGAAACAATCACATTTCAGTCCGAAAGCCGACTTGAAAAAGCAGCAGAAGGCCAAATCGAGCGGTGGAGGCTCGCAATGTGTACTGCTCACTCAGGGAATCATGGCCAATGACGACGCGAAAGTCGACAGTGTTATCAGGATCCTGAACAACGAAGTCATCAACGCCACTCTTCGTGATCTACAACCAATGCAAGTCTTGCCGTTCCTAAGAATCATCGAATCTCGTTTGAAGACTAGAAATGCTGCTGAGTGAGTTTTCAATATCAGGAATCAATTTCTAATTTTCGCCTTTTTCCAGTGTCCGACCAACCATCCGATGGGCTCAAGCCGCCTTCTCGCTTCACATGCCGTACCTCAGTTCTCTTCCAAACCTCGAGAAAGAAGTCGGCGGTCTCATCTCATGGCTCCGCGCTCGCGTCGGACATCACCGGGAGCTGCTCTCACTCCACGGAAAGATCTCGACCATCGCTGATCTCATCAAGCGAAGAACCAACAACGTGATGATTGTCCAGCAGCCACTCGTCGTCTTCAACAACGATCTCGACTCGGATTCCGAAGATTTCGACACAATCGCATCGGACGACGATGCAGAAAGCAGCGAGGATGATTGGTGGGAGGACAACGAGCTGAAGGGCGAGGATGGAGAGAATCAAGAGGATGATGAGGACGAAGATGACGATGCAGGATCGGATGACAGCGAGATGGAAGCGGACAGTGCTGGAAGCGATGGATCCGATTCTGATGTGAGTACGAACTTTGAACAATGAGAACGATCGCGAATCCCAAATTCTTATCAGGTTCTCCTTTGATAACGATAAACCGGTTAATTCAATCCCTTCACCGGTTTTTCTAACTTTTGATCTCGATCTGATACTCGAATTTTGATATCCAAAGTTCTTATCACCCAGTTTCGTTGCTTGCAAGCAATACTCCTAGAAACCCTAATCCCATGTCCCTGTCCACTGAACAGTTGAATCAGATATCAAATCCAAATCCATATTAAGTTTCTAGGTGTAATTTCAGTTTTTTTGTGTGTTAGTTGCCGACCAGAAGAGGGGCGCGCGCCCAATATCTCATCATGTTGTATAATGAGAACCTGATTTGTGGCTGGAGACTGGCGGCTTACACTGATTTTTTCTAGGTTTTTGGTTTCGGATTTCGGAATAGTAGGAAGTGGGAGAAAAGAGGAAGTGAAGTTTGCAGGAAACGTAAAAAAAGAACCCAGATCTCATTGGAAAAGCTCTTTCTTGATTGCTACTACGAAAATTTGAGTTGGGATTCGAGTATTTTGAGTGTACCTCGAACATAGAAATAGCCTTTGAAGCTTAAAGAAATCTCAAATAACTATCAATTTGTTTCCAGAACAACGAGGAAAACGACGACGACGAAGATATGGAGGTCGGATAAAGTTGTCCCCACCCCAGACGCTCCTCCCCTTTCATCAATTTCATCGCCCTTTCTCTTCGATCGGCCCGAACACCTCTTCCACACATTCTATATCACAAAATCTTTCGAAACCTCAAGATTCCTTGTGTTTCCTCAATTTTGACCCATTTTGTGCTCCAGAATTGTTGCTGTCTTTGATTTTATTTGTTGACCCTTCCCCTTTCCCTCTGGAATCCCCAAATTTTGTTGTTGTGTTGTTAGCCTTTTACTATGTTTTTCTTTCTTTATCAATTGTCTTTTTCAACTTCTTCATGCCCTTGTTATCACTTTTTGCTGCTCTGGTAAATTCGAGTATTTGTTAGATCAATTTCCCCTTCTCCCAAAAGTACACTGGATGGGTCTGGATCTAAAAATTCATAGAAGGCACTTTGAATATAATTTTCCTTCAGAATATGAAAAAAGTGCTGACTTGTGCCCCTCTTCCTTTTCCCCAAATGCCCCACTTCATTGCTCTCTGCGTCTCTCCATTTCCCGTTATCTCTCCCCCTAAAAGTAATTCAATTGGGCCACTCCCGTCTTTGGAAAGTTTGTGGTCCCCTTTTCTTATTCTGGCCTATTCTAGGCTAAAACTCTTCATCCCCAAAAAAATTTTGACAAATTCTAGAGAATTCTAGAGAAAAGCGGTGTTTTGAGAACTCGTCTTTACGAAATTTGGTTTTTAGGAGAAAACTTTTGCTCTCTTCTGCTCGCTTCTCCGCTTTTCGAAAAATTTTCCATCCTTTGAAAAATTGGAAAAATTGTTTTTCTCCTCTTTCTTTTTCTTCCCAAATTTCGCTTTTTTCCAAAATTTGTGTCTCTCTGTGGTATTTATTTACGACGAGAAACGAGATGAGACGAATTTAGTTTTTTTTCTTGTCTTTTAGGATTCTTTTTTCCATACCAAAAATTTCAAAAAAAAAAACCAAAAAATGAAAAAAAAATTTTTTTTTCAAATTTTTTTTTGAAATTGAAAATTCTAATTTTTTTCTCGAATTCCAAGATCTAGACCCCTTTCCACCTCTCTCCCCCTAAAACAGGGTGCAAAACAGTTTTTCGAATCGAGGACATGAACAAGGAAAAAGAGACGCTTATCAGTCCGCTTCGAGGCCTCGAAAAAACCCGACAACCTAAATAATTTCCGTTTGCTTTCTTTTCTTTCTTCGGACACCTCAATTCAGGGAGAGAAACACTGTTTTATCATTCTTTTTTCGATTGTTTGAGTCAATGCTGGAGACTCCATGGGACAACCAGGTTTATCAGTGACTTTCAGAGTGATAATGGAGAAAAAAGAAAGTGTTTCGTGGAATTTGTGATTGTGATGAATTCGAATTCTAGGTTTGTTTGCTTTTGACCTGGTTCTAAATTCTTCGATTGTTGCAAAATGGCCAATTGGCAAGTGGCGAATCGAGGAAGTTTGTGTTTTGTTCAGGTTCGCTACTTGAAGGAACCCCGTACTCTATTCTGAAGATCCCAGCCGTCTTTTTACCTTTTCTGCTAGCCGTGTCTCTTACTCTCAGCATTCTATACAACCTTTCTTTCCTCTAATTTTCAAGAAAAACGTTGAATCACAACGTTATCTTGAAGCTGAAAACTCTAGACGATGACTTGTCTACTAGGTATTTTGGTGTAGGTCACCAAAGTGCAGGTGGCATTCATTTAGTCGAATCATTCTGACAATGATAGTGCATTTTTTACAATAGCTTGTGTTAAAAAATAACAGCATAGAGCATCGAATTCTTCGCGATAAGACCCTCAACGTTGAAGACCCTTTTCGTTTGAGATAAAGATACTCTAACAAGCCAGCACCTTTTCTATCTCCTGTCCATGAACGTTAGTGTCCCATTCATAGTCCTTCCAGGTTCCTTGCCCTTTTGTTCATAGATTTTCTAATATTTCCTTCTTCTACAAGAGGGAGGGGACTGGTGGGGTCGGTGGTACCTCACCCAAACCATGGTAGCAAATGAACTCATCGGTAGGATTGGTTAAGGGTTCACGTACTGTTTTAGCTTGACTGTGAGCCGAAACCATCTAATATTGGTAAAATACTGTCTGGTTCCTGAAACTTAGAGGAAATGATAGTTAGATACCGTTATGAATGAGAGATTCTTGATCTCAATATCCAAGAGTTTCAGGCAGAGTGTTCAGGGGATGTTTTAGTTACTTGACAAAGATATCCCTAGGAAAAAAAGGTTCCTCTTCCCTATCTGCTAGACTTTACTCATCTGCAGACACCTTCCCAACTTTCCCCCTCTCCCACCCAGCTTCCCATTCCATCTTCCACCTGGATTAGCATGTTCCGGTCTCTCCCCCATCCTCATCCATCCCTTCCATTCATCCCTTCCACAATTCCGTCGTCGTCGTCGACATTTGAATTTTTGAATAGCCAGTCATCCATCACATTAGGTACAATTAAATTCGGAAATATATTCACCGCGCTTGTCTCTCTTTTCTCTCTCACTCTTTTTACTTTCACTGTCCCACTATTTTTTCCAGGTCAATTTGTGAGTGTGTCCGTTTTTGGGAGGCCTACTAGTCCTCCTGTTATTCAACCAATTTTCTATTCAATTGGGGAATATTTGAAACGTTTTTTGATGAATTGGACTTTTCTTGATCTTGAGTTCAGGCTCAACTCACCGAAAACCCTTCGACTATTTTAGTCCCATCTAAATAAGATTTCAAGGTTGTTACTCCTATTTTCCTATTTTCCCGTTTCAATAACATTCAAATCTTTCAAAATTTCGCCAATTTTCCATTCAAAAAACTCCCGTTTTTCTCCTCGTTTTCACAGAATGTACAGAAGATTCGAGTCAATTATTTGTGGGCAAAAATTCGACGGAAATTGTGTTTTCGCAACCACAATTTTTGAGAGCAAAGGAATTTGCTAGTTTTTGGGTTTTGTATGGATTTACGTTCTGAATGTCTAGAGATTTCGAAACAGACAAAAATGTTTTGGGAATTTTGAGAATGGTCCTCGCGTTTTGTTATGTTTTGTTTCAAAATGTTTTCCTTCGTTTTTTCCCAATTTCCCAAGGATACATTGCTTCTCAAGGTCTTTCTGTCCTTTGTAATGTAATTTTTAAGCTGTATTCAGTACTATCCACTTAAAATTCATTCCAGCTTCTTCCTTTCCCAGACCCTCTTCTTGTTTGCCTCCTCCCCCAGATCGTTTACCATAATTTGCGTTTTCTTCTCTTTTCGATTTTCTTTTCCCAAAAACCGCAAAACCGGTCAGTAATCCATCCCCCACTCTGCTTCTCCTTTCTCATTTCATTTCCAAAAATCCACAAAGCCCCGCCCATTTTCTTTATGGGCTTGTGTCCCGTATCGGATTGCATTTCGGGTTGTCCTTCAATTTCCGTTTATTTTTTAGGAATTTTTTAGTGGAAATAAGTGATTCATAACGTTTTTCTGTTTCTAAAACTTCCAGGAATTGTAGCTTTCCTCTCTGAATCTCTCCTTTCTTGCTTTTAGCCTGCAGCAAAGCAACCAGCTCAAACCTCTTTTTTCCCTTCCCAAATCCCACTTTCCCCAATCCAAAAGTAAAATTTCATAAGCGGGAGGTCCCCCTCCTCCCCCCTTTCACCACTTTTTCTCTCCGCAATTCGGCGACAAATTCCGAAAAATCGGGGTCACTCGGATTCTCCTCTTGTGTCTGTCTACTCTAGTTTTTCCCGACTTTCTGTGGATTGTTGGATTTTGGGAAAGTTAGACTCCTATAGAAGTTGGAAAACACCATTAAAACTGTCTTTGAATTCCAGGAATCTGCCATTGATTCCAGTTTCTCCCCGTTATTTAGGCTTATCTGTAATTCCATCTTGTGTGTCTTCTCTTCGTTTCACGATCATATTAATTTCCTTCTAACAATGTTTATTTTGTTGTTTTTACAATTCCCCTCTAATTTCAGCCCATGAAAACATGCTAGCAGCCACGTCCGCACCCCTCGAATCCGTCCTCCGCACCGGTCTAGCCCCCGCGCCCAACATCCCGAATCCTCGAAACGCAGGCCGCAAAAAGAGCAATCCGGTGTGGGAATTCTTCACAGATTTGAGGACCCATGGATTGGCGGGAGTGAGGTGTCGGTTTTGTCATTGGGTGACTAATGACAGGAGTCCGACGACGATGAAGTTTCATTTGAAGAGGAAGCATGATACAGGTTCGTTGGAGGGGCGGGATCAGTCATTTTCAAACATCTGTAACTTTGCTGAAAATTGTTTGTTTGTGCTGATTTTTTGATATGTGATAGCTAGAACATTCAAAAACACGTTCTAACTTGCTTTGGAACAAATAAGCAAAAATCAGTTGAGTTGCGTCATCTGAAAGTGCCTGCGTGTTTTCTGCATTTTGCTAATTCGGAGTTGCACGCTGTCGTTTTTGAGATGATGTAATTCTTCTGAATCTCTATCAATCGTTTTGAAAAGTTGGGAACACGTTTCTAGAAGTTTCACTCATCGAATATCCAAAATTGAGCCTAAACGAAACATTTGCAGTCAAGTTACAGCTGTTCAAAAACTGGTGCTCTTTTTCAATTCATTTTCCTTTTTCAGGACCCGGTGGCCTTTGGGCAATCTGTGAAGAGAAGATCAACTCTCAAGCTCCAGCCAACTACGCTCCTAGGATCAAGAAACAGGTATGTCTTATTTTCAAAATCACTTTTCCAAAAAACGATACTCCGAAAATAATTGGTTAGGATATCCACAAAAAAACGCAAAACCAGAAATTCCAGTCCTCGAAACGGTTTATTTTTATTTTGGTTCGGTTCAGTTCGATTTCCAAATTGTCCTATCCTATCCACAGACTGTCTGTTTGTGACCACAAATCCCAAAAAACAATCAGAGACATGAAGATTTTTGGTTCCTGACCAAATTGGACAGAACAGTATGTTTTTGGATGGTTGTCCGAAAGAAAAACACAGACACCGAAACATGTTTGAATTGGGGGAAAGTCGGGTAGTGGGTGGGTGACCTAGAAATCAGGCGAAACTTTGGGCGAAATTCGCATTAATTTTTACGAATGACGCCCGGCGCCTCACAGAAGAGAGTTTGCGGGCGCCCGAGAGACACAGACAGTTGAAAAGTAGCCTTCCGAAATCATCCGCGAATAGGGAAAAGAAGGGAAGAAAATGGAATAGGAATACAAATCCAAATCCAGTTTTGGTCTGCCTAAAATTTGGACGCTTCTTCTTCTCCTCTTCTTGTCTGTTTCGGTTGGTGTTTCGAGTTTTTTCACTCACTGTAGTTGTATTTCGCTAGCGTTCTGATGGAGGGGAATGAAACGAAAGGATGGGAACTGGGAACGGACAATTTGGGATGGGAATCTGTAAACTGTACGGGGATGAATACAGACCTCCAAGACACCCCAAACATAATAGATAATCAAATTCTTTCAGCCAGAAGACCTCCTTCTCAAAGCCCTCACCCAAACATCGCCATTTCAATTCAATCCCTTCGCAACCGCAGAAATCAAGTTGGGAGCTCAAGATGACTTTCTGGCAGCTCTCATTCAACAAGCATCACAATACGCAAACTCCAGCACTTCTCCTTCAGCGAATTCTAATGTATGTTGTTTTTCGAACATCACACTCTAAAACCCATCGTCCCTTTCAGGAAGGAAACGCATCCAATGAAAACGAGAGCCTCACTAGTGACTCGGTGTTCCTGAGCAAGCTGAACAGCACTTATCAGAGTTGTGTAAGTGTTTTTGATAAGATCCTGGATCCTAAAATCAGGGTTTCAGAAAGAAGAAGACTCCTCCTCGTCATCAGTCAGTGGAAGCACTACAACCAGTAACTCGTCGGATTTCCAATTGAGTGATGGGTCAAGTATTGCAACGTTGCTACAGATTGCCACAGATTCCGATTTGGTGTTTACATTCAATGCCAGGAAACTCGGAGAGTATTGCTTTGAGAGCAATTCTAAGAATGTGAGTGAATGGTGCTCTTAATCCTTTCCCTCATCTTATTATCACTCTATTACAGCACAAAATGGTCACCCTAACCGACTGTGGCCATGAAATCCGTGTCGCTCAACTTGAAAACGACGAAGAGATTCGTGTAGAGCTATGGCGGAAGAGTGACTGGCAGCAGTTCACTTGGGCTGTTCGGGGTACCTGTTTGCATTTTCTGAAAGTCGGCAGCTTACAAGAAGATGTCAAAAAAGAGCCCATCCTGATCCCGGAGCAACTGTCATAAAGCTTGTATACCTTTGTACTTTCTGTATCTTCCTCTGATTCCCTGTGCTATGTACTTCCTCACTCTCCCCGACCCAAATTGGCGTCTTTCCCCCCATTCCACCAAGTGCATTATTCTTCTTTTCCACCGGTCAACGGGTTATTTATTCCTCTTTCACGCAATTCACGTTGTTCACGTTGTTCCCCGTGTGCCCCCATTCTGATTGCCACGATTACAATTGTCAGCATCGTGTTCTATCAGTTTTTCACAATCAGTTTCTGAATAAAATTCAATCGGTTTCTACTGCAAGATGCGGGAAATCGCAGGTAAACATGCGCGCTCTATGCAAAACGCAAAGCTCTTTTTAGAAAAGACTTCTGGTGGAACAGCGAGACGCAAAAGAACAAAAGATGAGCGGAAAGCTGACAAACTGGAAAAGAAAAGGATCAAGCAACTGATAAAACAGAGCAGGGCGCGGAGCAGAAGTGGAGTGACAAAGACGAGAAAGAGCCGAGTGAAAAGCCGAACGAAGAGTCGTTGTCGGAGAAAGAGTGGTGTGAGCCACAGTACAAGCAGAAGACCGACACCGAGTCGGCGGGCGATTCGGAGGATGAGAATGAAGAAAAAGAGAAAGGAGGAGAGGAAGAAGAGGAGAAAGGAAAGGAGAAAGAGGTTGAGAAGGAAGATCAAGAAGATGAGGAAAAGGGCACGGAGAAGGGCCAGGAGAAAGGCAAAGTTGGCTGGAACTGCGATTGGGATGGAACCGAAGTCTGCAGGCACTCCGAGCACCAAGCCAAACACTGGAAGACGGAAGAAGGCCAAGAAACCAACTACTGGAGTCAAAGAGTCACAGGAGCCGACAATGGGACCGGAACCAACTAGTAGGACCCCGACGGAGAAGAGCAAGGACAGTAAGAGTGTCAACAAGAAGTATCTAAACATGACGAAATCGGAGAGAAAGAAAGCGATGCGCAAGAAGAAGAGAAAGATGAGAAGAAGGCTTCTGAGAAAAAAGAAGTTGATAGCGGCGGGAAAGAGTAAGTCACCGACAACGTTGAGTAATATGAAGAAGAAGAGGAACAAGAGGGATGCAATCACTGGACTCACTATCAAGGAAACAGTGATCAAGGAGAAGAACAAGAAGCTTCGGAAGCGCAGAAGACGTCGCAGAAAGAAGGTGAAGGCGCAGAGAAGACGACTCAATCGACAGCTACTGGCGAGGAAGCATCGGAAGGCAAAGCTCAGAGCGAAGATCAGATTGCTCCTGGTTGCAGACGTGAAGAAGTTGATTGCAAAGGTGAAGAAGAGGCGTAAGAGGATTCTTCTCAAGTTCCGCAAACGACGTCTCAGAGTTTGCAAGGAGAAGCGTAAAGCTCAACGCGCCTTGAGAAGAGCTCTCCGACAGGCCAGACATCGACGCAAGAAGTATCAGAAGTACCGGAGAATGTTGAGACGGAAGGCCAAGAAGAACAACGTGAAGCTTCAGAAGACGACGAAGAAGAATGTGGTGAAGAAGAGAAAGGCGTGGAAAAGACCGGAGAGGAACAGGATGAGAGTGCCATATCGGAAGCGGTACCCAGTGAAACAAGCGGTGGTGTACCCACCGGAGTTGGAAAACAAAGAAATCTTCATTAAGGCACGCGCGGCGACCGTTTTCAACTTTGGAACGTGAGTTTTCAAATTTTCGGATAGCCGAAATGGTTTGTAAATTCTAGCTTCCGCTTCCGTGAACATATCAAAGGCAACAGTGGAAACGTGATGGGTGAAATCATCGCGGTACCTGACGAAGTTGTGTTTGGAGAAACGCAAGAGAAAGAGAAACAAGAGTATCTGAAGAAGAACAACAACTACTGCTACGAGGTGAAATTCCAGCCAAAGCGTTTCGAGTTGAGATATAAGGCTCAGTTGACACATGAGAAACACGGATCGGTAAGGTTCCTGCTCAGTTATCACACACAGATAATGTTTTTAGAGAGAAGCCCAAATCATTTGCCAGTTGAACAAGATCCACTCGGAGAACGTTGGACGTTTGTTCGGTTATGGACAGTACAACGAGTGCAATCTACAGTATACCATGGTGTCTCATGTGAGTCATTGGAACGAATACTGTTCCTCAGTTATGCATTTCAGTCTGATCTCATCTTGACGGACGCTATCAAGCAGGCCAAGAGGAAGTGGGCAGCTCCAGTGTACGTGCACATCATCCAGCAGACTTTCCAGTGTATTAGAGACTTGCACAAGGTAAGTTTCGAGTGCTACCTTGCAGACAACATCCACTTGTTCAGATTGGCTACGCACACCTTCAAGTCAAACCTTCTGTGTTCTCTATCAATACACTTAACGGTCAGTGTGTCGTGTTCAACAGTTTCGCTCTCGCTGAGCCCCTCGAAGAACTATTCAAAGACTCGGAAATCCCTGGAAACTACGACCTGAAGTACCTAAACCGTGGCATCCGTCGTCGGCAGCTCCCGGAGAATGTCATCAATCCGTACATGTCGAGACGCCAGCATTTTCGAATGAGAAAAGGTGTTGCCGATGACTACGAGTCGTGGTTCTACGTGTGTGTCAGGATTGCTAATTGGGTAGGTTAACGACATGCTGAGAGAGTCTTCATGTCTGTTTCAGGAACTCTTGAAATGGGCAAAGATGACGGATCACTTTGAGATGGCAATGGCCAAGTATGACTTTGCCAAAACCTACAGTCATCCGGATAAAGTCACTGATAAGAATGTAGGTGTAACCAGTGAAGAGAGCACTCTTTCTGATCCTTGTCTTCCAGATGAAAACCCTCTACAAGTACGCGTTGTCTGCCAGTGAAGAGAAATCGGAGAAGGTCGCCTACTACCTGAAACGGTTCATTCAGAAATGGAAGGACAGCTTTGGAGAGTTCAAGAATTTCCCGTGGGAAACATCGAAACCAGTGAAGACACCTGCACAGCTAAGAAAGGCGAGGGAGGAGTTGGCGGAAAAAAGAAGAATCGAGGCAGAGGAGCAAACGAAACAGATGGAAAAAGAGAAGGAAAAAGGCGAAAAGAAGGGAAATGACAAGGAGAAGGGCAAAGGAAAAGAGAAGGAGCAACAGACACAGAAGCAGAAGTGATAAAGAACGCTTACTGATTGCGTTTTACTTGTGAATAAAGAATTTGGGTTGTGATAAATTATGTTTCTTATATCGGATATGACCTTTAAAATTACTTTCCGTCCCTATTCATTGTCAGTTATCACAAAATGGCAACAAGGCAGTTTCGCTTTGAAAGGACACCTGTCAAAAGTCCACCCATCCAGAAGCAACACCCAAAGAACAATTACACAATCCAGTTGTTGTTTTGTCATAGTATGTATGTACTGTCATACTATGTTCCAAGCGCCCCGCGCCGCACTATCCAATTATTCCGCTTTACCGCCACCGCCACCCATCAGCGCCAAAAAGCGAAAGCCCACAACGTTTTGATTACATCATCAGATAGATGACGAGTGATGACAGAAGCAAATGACTCATGAGACACAACAAGCGAACGTCTTCTTCCCTGTGCCTCCTGTCCTCCGCACAGTGCCTCTAAGCTTCTGCCCCGGCTACAATAGCGAACTTGAATCCGTCGAGAGATCACGGGCGCCGTGGCGACGCAGACACCGTCGCAATGCCTCGTTGCCCATTCGACATATCCGCCACCCTCTAGCTATCGACCATAACCAACCATTTCGACGGTGGTGGGTGAATTCTCTTTTACTTTTTCAAGATTCGAGACTGACATGTATTTCATTCTGTTCTTCTTCGGGTTACTATACAACTGTCATGCTCAGGTAGGGCCATTCTCATTTGATCCCATCCATTCTTCGTTTAGAACATGGACATTCAACCATTCCTGTCCCTCCTGAGACCTGAAAACATGAGAAGTATGGCAGAACTCGCCACAGAGCTCTCCTCAATGGCCTCACAGAACGTGAAGCAAAACGAACGGGATGTACAGTAAGTTACCAAGTCCTTTTAAGATTAGGGTTAAACGCCGATCGTCGTTTCCATGTGTGACTGTGAGAAAGTGATGCGCAACCTGTTTCGCGTTGTTTCTTTTGAATCCGAAAGTGATGAATGCATCGGGGAAAAAGTACAAGTTTGCAGGAGAACCGTCGCCGCTCCAAAGCCCGTCTCGCCGGAACAGCGGCCGTCACAGATGATTGGTGGAGGTGAGAAAGGGATTAGGTGAAGGTGGATAGGGGTCAGATTACGGGGAACTTGATTCTGAAGTTTGGAACTATATCTGAACTGTTCCAGCCATTCAAAACCTTGCCTTCCAAGGCCGCAATGCCTTCCTCGACGCTCTCGACAAAATCGAATCCGGTGCTCCTCTCACCCCACCAACTCCTCCACCTGCAACTCCGTCTCCAACCTTTCCAACTCTCCCTCCCATGACATTCGCCACTCCACCACCACCAACTCCTTCTCCTCCAATGACTCTCCCTCCAATGAATCAAATGTTCGGAGTCCCCCAACAGCCTAGAGACAACACTTTCGATTCTGGTCGAGATGTCCTCGGAGTCCGAGAGTTCAAAAAGAAGGCATCAGTGCTTCAAGACAAAATGAAAGAGATTCGGTATGCAGAGCCAGTGGAGATTGCTCCAGCAGTTGCAGCTGGTGTGGAGACAGTGCAAGCAGCTCCAGAGATCCCACCAGCAGTCGCCGCAATCGCATCATCGGGTTCTGTGTCAGTGAATGCGCAAGGAACTCCACAAGCTTCACAGTCTGTGCCATTGGCCAGACCTCCCCCACCGGTAAGAACGAGTGAAAGGAACATTTGAAGCTTTTAATACGCCTTTCAGACAAACTCCTTCGATGGCAGTCCATTCATGCAAATCGCCCGACGATTCCTGCAAGTTGGAACGAATACGGCCACCGGAAACGGGAATCGAGGAGCCAATGGTAAGTGTTTCGGTGTTTTCTTGTTTCTGGGCAGAGTATGAACTTTTTGTTGAAGAATTGATAGAAACAAGGATGAGGAGTCTAGAAACAGTCAATTTGACTTAATTTGTTCAGTTTTCGCGTTTTTGGCGGAAAAGTAGAGAAATGGGCGATTTCGGTCAAATCGACGATTTCTGGGCTCCAAACCCTATTCTCTATCTGATTTCGCCAAAAAAGTTGAAAAAAACGGTCCAGAATCGAGAAAACGGCAAAACCCCTATTTCGTTACAAGATTCGTCGGTTCGCCGCAGTGCTAATAGTTTTCGGCATTCTCTGCTTCTCGAAACTTCCAAATCTCTTTCTTTTATTCAGAACCCCTCCCGCAAATCGGGATTCGTGACTTTGTCTCCAATGCCGACAGCAATTTCGGTTTGCCACGTGGAAAGGGATGTCTTCCATTCATCTCGGAATTCATGCAAATCGCGTATGGAAAATGTCAAGATGTCGCCGACGAGAAGACCTTCGATGCATGGGGAGAAGAACTCCGTCGAGCAATTATGACTGGAGAAATCGATCTTTTGAAAGCGAGCCAGGAAACGTGTCGTCGAGGAGCCGAACGACAACAGTGCGATGCTCTCCGGGAAGCCGTCGCGAATTGTGATGTGATGGCGAGTATAGAGATTGGAACACAGTTGCAGAGAGCAATGAAGCGGTGTGAAGAGGTGTCTGGGATGATGGATCAGTCGCCGGCGGCAGTGTTGGGGCAGTTGAACAATTTGATAACTGGAGAAGTGGCACAGGGTTTCCTTAATAATTTCCTCAAGAATGGGCGTTAATTTTTGACATTAAAAATTAAACAAAAGTAGCTTTTGTTTGTACATAAGAATAAATTATTGATGTTTCATGATTTTTCAAAAGAGAAAAAGAGATGGGGAGAGAGAGAGAGAACAATAACAATTCAAAGAGAAAACAAAGAACCTATACTACAAAATCTAGACATCTTACACCTTGCTGAACTTCTGAATCGCATTCTTCGCAATCAACCCCCACGAATAGGAAGCGGTGGGTTGAGAGAAGGGCACGGAGACTCCGCCAACAACGACATCTCCATGCTTCGCGGGACTCGAACGGAAGATTGAGAAGCGGCCGATCTGACGAGTGGAACGGATGACGGGACCAGTGGTGGAGAAGACGTGACGGCCGATGCGGAGCAGGGAGTCGCCGGAGATTCCGTTCTCTTCTGCGATGTCCTTGGGCACGGTGATCACTTCGAATGGTTTCTCGTCGCGGATGAAGTTGTGGCCGAGTCGGTTGATTGTGCTGAGTTCGTCCTGAAAGCAAAATTTTAACGTTCTCGTGAGAAAAGTCTATTGTCGACAACACAAAGAACATTTACATGAACGCATCCCCAAAAAACACGCGCTGTTGTTGTCGGGCAACGCTGTTTTTCAATACCTGTCTCTTTTCATAAGCCACAAACACTCACCGATGTGAAAACCTTGCCATCGAGTCCCTTGACAGTCACAGCAAAGTATCCGTCTTGAATACTTCCTCCCGGGAACCGGAAGTCGATCTCTGAGCTTAACGACTCCTTCAGAATAGCGGCGGTGACGAACGAGCAGGATCTCCAGTACGCCTCATTCGCCATTGTCACGTGATCCGGCGAGTCAAATGTGATCTTCTGGATACTCGCTTGATCTTGAATCGGCTGGTTCACACTTCCAAAGTAGGCGCTGCCGACGGTGGGGATCACTTCGACGAGCACTGCTCCGTCGGCGAACTGCTTTGAGACGTCTGGAAAGAGAATTTTCGCTAAAAAAGCATCATTCTTATCAAATAAAATTCATGTGGTGTCTGTTTATTTGTCTGTCTCTTTGTATCTCGTCTAAGTTTTTGACCTACTTGAACGAACGCCGTAGACTTCTAATTTATTACTGTCATGTCAGGTGTTCTTTTATCCCTTTTATCCCATAACCGACACATTGCTCCGACACCGACACATGGGTCTTTTATTGGTGGTCATTGACAATAGGGTCGTAAACTAGTAATAGATTTTCCCACGAGATAAGATCGTAAAGGTCAGTAGATATCGATTTTCGGTAAATATATTCACGT
>LR537706.1:524130-547777 GCA_900883565.2 Caenorhabditis panamensis | reverse complement strand
GCTCCCCACGGAGCCCCCAGGCTCCCCACGGAGCCCCCAGGCTCCCCACGGAGCCCCCAGGCTCCCCCGGAGCCCCCAGGCTCCCTTGAGCCGCCAGGCTCCCCCCGGAGCCCCCAAGCTCCCTTGAGCCGCCAGGCGCTCCTGCACTTTCCAAATGTTGTAGCTATTAGCTAACACCAATTTTCATTGGGTCAGAACGTTTGCCGTACATCAAAATTGGGTAATTGAACCGAATTGGTTAGAGGGTCCCAGATCTTATGTTTTCTCGGCAGCCGACAAAAACCAGGTCCGCGATGTTTCGCTCTCATTCATTGACTCTCGACTCTCACCACAACCTTCTATGGGTCAATAGGCAATGTCTAAGATCCCACCGCGTATAAGTACGCACTTTGATGAGAGGAGTAACGCATACGACCTCGTCACGTTGAGTACACGCTATCCCGTCCGATCTGGCAAGTTAAGCAACGTTGAGTCCAGTTAGATTTCGGATCGGAGACGGTCTGGGAATCCTTTTGCTTTTTGTGCAAACATGTGTTGTATAACGGGAAAATGGTGCACTTTCTCAACCAGTTTTTGATGAAAATAATCCCAATGGCGGTATGATCGAAAGAAGAGCAGCCGGACTATGCGGAACATGTTGTGGTTCAAGAGGATCACGACGCACAAATGGAAGAGGAGATCTCGAAAGCCGTGGAATACCCAGAGGATTTTTTCTGCAGCAGGAATAAAGTGTACATGTTGACATTCGTTTTTCGATTCGGTAGGGACTGGTTCTTCCTCAACAAAGGACGAAAACTGTTCCACAATTTCCGGCACCCATATTCATTTCCGTTGCTTCTTCTTGAATGAAAACAGACAAAGAATGAATCATGATAACTTACAGTAGCGGGCAAAATAATGTATACCTTTTTTCAAACTGTCATAACTTTACGCAGAATGGTCCGTTTGAGCTGATTTTTGGCCAGATGTAAGATAAGATGATTAGTAACAAGTTATCAACTTTTGGTAATGATACTTCAAATCTCTGATAAGCCACGTTATCACAAACTTCCGGATCGAAAAAATGGAAGTGAACTTTTTTTTCCTAGATTTTTTCAGAAGATTCTAATAGTGCCAAAATGTGCTCCAGGGACCTTCTAAACATATTCAAAAGCAAAGTTTGCAAAAAAAAACTTTTTCTGTTTTTTTATGATTTTTCATCTGTAAAGTGTCAAAAACTTCAAACTGGAATAACATGGTGGTGAGTTGTTCAAATGAGCTTAAAATTGGTCAGGATACAGTTCAACAACATGTTTATCGAATTTCATTATCACTTTCTTCAGATCAAAACTTTCATTTTCGTCATTTTTAGTGGATTTTGGAAATTTGGGCAATTAGTGCTGAAATTCGCAAAAATAAAAGTTTTGATCTGCACAAACTGATAATGGAATTCAATAAATATGCTATCGGACTGTATCCTGACCAATTTTGAGCTCATTTGAACAAATCACCACCAAGTTATTCCAGTTTGAAGTTTTTGACACTTTTCAGATGAAAAATCATAAAAAATCAGAAAAAGTTTTTTTCGCAAACTTTGCTTTTGAATATGTTTAGAAAGTCCCTGGAGCACATTTTGGCACTATTAGAATCTTCTGAAAAAATCTAGGAAAAAAAAGTTCACTTCCATTTTTTCGATCCGGAAGTTTGTGATAACGTGGCTTATCAGAGATTTGAAGTATCATTACCAAAAGTTGATAACTTGTTACTAATCATCTTATCTTACATCTGGCCAAAAATCAGCTCAAACGGACCATTCTGCGTAAAGTTATGACAGTTTGAAAAAAGGTATACATTATTTTGCCCGCTACTGTATCTCTCGCTGCTTCTGTTTTTGATTCGTATTCTGATGACGGTGTCACCAAGATGTTGTGGTTTGAGCTATAACTTGTAGTCTCTTCATTTGTCTTTCGATTCTTCTTTTACAGTAGGGATGAAGTGGCAAGTGGCATTTTTCAGCTGCAAAATGACGCGCAAACTATGATTTATGTCTCGAGGCCTTTGAAAAAGACAAATGCCAAATGATCACGGCACACAAATCTTCTCATATCTCGCTAACCATTGGAGATATCGAAGAACTATCAAGTACAGTTTTGACCTGCAAAACGTGCTCTACAAGTTTCATCTAGACCTTTTTTGCTAACTATTCTAATTGACCAGATATCTCTTGATTTCTAGCCGCTTTTAGATCCCTCTTACACCTCAGTTCCCTTTGTACTTGAACTCATCGGAACGGAAAGCGCATCGATCTCGAAATCGTCAGACCTCATTACTCCCTCTGTCTGCTTGCTCACATTGATCCCCATTTTGTATGATTGGACTCTGTTTTTGTACCTCGCGAAAAACAGAATCTCTCTTTTCATAATAACTAGTTGGCACATACCTATAGTTCATCATCAGACACTCTTTCCGGTGTCTATCATCTTCTTCTGTTTGTCTGCTTGCTCATTCCTTCTTTTTGCAGCCATGCTCCCCGACAACTCCTCCACCTGCTCCACAATGCTCACTTACTCTGAATCCGTGGAACTTCGAATCTCCTTGATCATCAACTGGCTCATCATCCTCCCATCATTCCCCATTCTTATCTATGCTCTTTATCAGTGTATCATTCAGAAAATCTTTCACAAAAACACTCAGGTCCAAATTATCATTCATTTGGTTGCTCTTTTGATTCATTGCTCCGGGAGGTAGGTGTTTTGACCTTATGGATAAGAAGTTCTCTTTTTAGATTCGTCCTTCACTCGTTAGACTTGTTGAACTACTTCAAGCCCTATGAGAGTGGTTGTGAGCTCTTGCCAAGTTTCTATCGGTGAGTTATCAAAAGATGTGGTTTCTGGGTTTCTGACACGCTATTCTTGTCCTTTTTCTTATCTTGTGACATAAGATCTTCTGATTTTGATGTGTACCAAGAGTTCAAGCATCGTGGTCGAGTCAGAGGCTCTGAAGAATACAAATACGAAGTATTTCAATGTCTAGACTCTACTTTTTCCAGATGCCTAATCTTCCGTTTCCTCTACAACCTCGGCCAAGCCCTAGTCTCCATGACCCCGATCTCTGTGACCCTTGAGAGATTCATCGCTGTCCGATACAATCGAGCATATGAAAATTGCCCGTTCAGCTATGGTATTGCTCTCGGATGTCTTCAATTCTTCCTAGCCATTTGTTACCTGTACACTCGATACGTTCATGCAGCGTTTACACCTTCCGGGTTCACGTTTTTCTACTGTCAGACCTTGGTATCCAGTACTATGACGTTAGCTGAAACCGTTGTTCCAATGTACACTGTAGTTATCTCTCAACTCATATCAATTATCACTTTCAAAGTGTTAGAAAAACAGAATTCGGTGAGTCATTTGAACGGTTTCTTGAATTTTTGAACACTTTGCAGAGACTTCGTGCAATCTCCGACATCAACTTGAGCGCCAGGTTCACTTTGGATCAGTCAAAACGCTCGATTTCCGCTTTGAAATCCTTTGTTTACTGCAATTGTCTAATGGTTTCAACGATAACATTGGGAATCTCTGGGTTACACTTCTTTTCCTCGTACTTTACGAGACCGAGATACATGGCTATTGTTGAGTGTAAGTTTTCAATGGTTTCTTATCATCTTCACTGCCTAATTTTCAGTAACCCACGCCCTCCCCCTCTACGGAATCACAGTCTGCTTGGCAGTTTGGTGGCGACTTCGAGTGATGGATGGGGAGCAACGAAGGAACATCACAATATCCATGAGGGGTCATGCTGTACACGCCGACATGTACTTCAAAATGTTCGAGAATCAAATTGGGACTGTCAAGTGATTGATAAAGTTTTACGTTTCAAAGTTCAATTCATAATAAAGCAAGAAAACAGTGTTGGCATTTAGAGAGAAACATGACGGAATGAAGGGGGAATCCGGGACCAGGATGAGTCATGACGGAGATTGAAAGAGAGGGGAAAAGAAGAAGAAGAAGCATAATGAGTATTATGGGATGAATTGTTAGGAAATCAAAGACAGAAAAGGTGAAAAGATCTTCGGAAAGAAAGAAAGATAACGGTTACAGATCCAAATCACAAAGATGATGAGAAAATGAACATGATAAGCTTGCAACAGCTAGTGAGCCCCAGACCCATTCACCCCATTAGTCTCCTCTGAAGTTCCTGCTTCCGCACCATTCTGAATCTTACATCCAGCAAGCTCTGTCCGCAATCCAAATTCATCCATCTCGTACTTTTCCAGAGCTTCTTTTTGCTTCGTAAGTTCCTCTTCCATAAATTCGTTGTCTTCTGTAGCGGCGGTCTTTTTGAGATCTTGTCTCTCCTTGGGATTCAAAACGACCACTTCATCTTCCTCTTCCTCGTCGGAGGAATCCGTTTCGTCGCATAAAGGACGGATGAAGTCTCTCTGAAAAGATAGCTACGTTTCGTCTCATGTATTTGCAACTCACAAAATAATAGTCGTCCAGTATGGGTCTCTCTCTCTCTTCTCCATTCTTATAGTACGATGACATCTCCCGCATGTCTATTGTATGGAAGTCACTGAGCTTCTTCACTCCGTTCTCATAATAGAACTTCTTCGGGATTCGTGTCGCACGATCGAATTCATTCTTTGGCCACATTCCCGTTATACTGAACATGAAAAGTAGAGCTTAGTGTTACTTCATATGACTTACATCTTGATATGCTCCAATCTTGGTCTAGGCACTGGAATGTGGAACCAGAGGAGGATTCCAGGACGGTGCTCGGCAATGAAGCGTTCAACGAGTACTGGCCACTTTTCCATGAACTCTCGGATCTCCTTGAATTCAGAGGTCTTTGCTACAAAACATGATCATCTCCTTAAAACTTTCAGCAATTCCTTACCATCGATAACACAAATTCTAAGAAGATCCAGGAACGCTTCGGGCATACTCGCCTCCTGATACCAATCCACGATTTCACTCCGAACAGCAATCGGTTCCGTTTCAATGATCTTCCTGTCGTAGATCCCTCGTAGTGCCAAGATCATCAACCGTTTTTCGAGTGTAGGTGGGAGTGGAGTGTCATTAGGAGCCATTGAGTAAAGAGTTGGAAGGATTGGATGACAATAGATGACAGATCCACAGGCGCATGTGACAGGGTAGGTGAGGCCAGGTTCCTGGTTTTCACTGACCAAAGTGTTTCCGGGTTCACCACCATACAAACAGAGGAAGTATCCCCGACTGTGTGGCTTTCTATTCTTCAAGAACGTCTCTGATCTTTTGATATACCAGTTCAACTTCCGCAAGTTGGTGGTTTCATATTTCAGAGCTCCGGCGACATCAGTCACTCCATGACCCATAAAGTGCGTTTGAGCAATCAATCTATGCAGTCTGTAGTCTTGCGGATACACTTTGTTGAGATCCAGAACACCATCAGAATCCACGTAATCCAACAGGAACCTGTTCTGTCCTTGAATCAGAGATTGGAACGTCTTCATCTCAAAGTACGTGTCCTTGAGTTCAGGATCTTCATGATGCAAGAGAAACTTCAGTGTGATCTCCTTCTCCATTTCAAGATCCTCCGATTTCAAGTATCCCTGTGCTACTCTAGACTCAAAGATTGCCCCAGCATCCATGCACGTGATAATCGGCACGTTGTCATTTGGAACTCGTCTGTCAAACTTCTCGGCGATAGTGGCAAGGAGGTCACGATTAGAAGCATCGTCTGTGGTGTTAGAGATGAGATCTTGGGCATACAGCAAGATGTGCATGAGGCTGAAAGACAGGAGTTAGATCAGAAAGAGCTCTGGATCTTACTAATTCACAATGAGAGTGTTGATCGGATCATTGAAGTCGTTACTTTGAAAACTGGAGTCATGTGTTATTTGGTCAAAGAACTGTTTCAGGCACCAAGACATGACAACGGTGCGGAAGTTTCCCCTGAAAACGTTGCAATATAGATGTACAATAGTGCTCCGGAAACTCACTCTGTCAACTGATCATCTTCGGGATCGGGGTGCTCGATCAGAAACTCTGTCGGCTTCCAAACATCCGTTCCTGGGTAATTGACTCGTTCAAACTCTTCAAACAACTGCTTCATCCGATGTCTCGCCACGATCTTCGGATCAGTGTTTATGGTCAGTTCATCAATATCCGTGTCGAAAAACTTGGGAGGTCGATCAGATGTTCGTGGCATGGAACCATAGCACAAGAACCCGAAGTAGTTGGCGAACCGAGATTTCTCTTCTAACCGGTTGAAGTTGTCCATCTCTAATGGACGCTTCATCTGCTCACTTTCCATGATGATTCTTGCTTGATCACACACAGAATCAACAGAGATATCTTCCAAGTTTGGCCCTTCTTTCTCAGCGAACATATACTCTTCCAACATTTCAAACATGAAGTTGTGCACGTATCTGACAGCTCTTTCCTCGCGAAGTGCAAAGTGATCAAAGCTGACATACGGGTAGTCTCCATTCTGAAAAAAACATTCCAACTGTATAGAGAAAACTGTGTTTTACAAAGTACATACCTTGAAAACCAAAGTGTCATCAAAACTTGTCAACGCAGTAACCACATGTGGTGAATGAGTGCGTTGCTCTTCAAGATCCACAAAAAGCACATAGTTATCCAAATCCGATTCATCATCAGTATGAACGAAATGCTTCATCAAACGCATTTCTCCATGATAGAGCAGACCCTCGTAGATCACCCATACAATACCACTCCGAACTTGTTGAACACGCACATTCCGCATTTCGATTCCATTCAAGGTGAACACAATTGGTCGGCGTGAGATAGTGCAAGATGTTAGCTCTGTCCAGTATGTCGGGAAGACTCGGATGAGGAGCATCTGGGTCTTGAACTTCACAGGAGCAACGTTTTTAGGGTCATCGAGCCAGTCATCCATGATAGAACGCTTCGGACGAGTGTGACACACCGAGAGATTCGGGCAAATGTTCTGATTGTCTATTGGTTCGTACTGTCCTTTGTGTAGATTTGACAAGTACTCATGGGATTGTGCGTAGTCACCAATAAAGTACAACCTTTTTTCAGACTCAAATAACGTGCCAAACTCCAATGTTCGGAAGCCAGTGATTCTCTCCCCAATGCGTGCAGAAAAATCCAACAACTCCGGCTTTGTCGTATACAACGGTCCATTGCGAACCATAAAGTTCTTCGTGTATCCACAACCATAAAACTGATCGGGATGGCACCAGAACACAGTGTGTCGTCCCGATGTTTTCATTTTGTAGACTGGCGCGGGAAGAAGAGACTCTTCTGGTGCGCTCACGTAAAAGTCGTTTTGTTCTGGAATGCCCAAACAGCCCTCTGAGTTGGAACCAAGCACGAAACATCTGGGTTCCGCGTCTGCAAAGTTTAGCTTCATTTCAAATACGTCGAAAACTTTGAACACTCACTCATAGTTTTCATCAACTGCCTGCGTCTATGTGGTGTCAAAAGAGTCCTTCCTGCTGGAAACCATTTGAAAAAAGTTATCTTTCGGAAGATATTGTTCAGGAAGAATAGCGTGATGTCCGAGAGACGTCTTGCCTGAAAAAGTTGCAAATGAACAGAGAAAATCTACAACAGAAACGAACCGCTTGAGTTGTAATCATGTCCTCATACTTCAGATCCACCTGTAACTCAAATCGGAGTGTCATTGCAATGTTATAAAGGTCGTCTTCCAATTCGGGGTAAGCTGAACAATGACAACATGTCTTTTAACACAAAATTAAGACTAAATCTCACCCAAAACCACTTTTATCAGCTCTTCAATACACCCGAGAGCCTTTATATGATCGTATTCCTGAATGGCGTTGTAGAAATTTTTTCGGTGAGTTTCGAACAGCGTGGCGTCTTCGGACACTTCTTCCGCATCATTCTGCACAAGATCTTCGTTGTTTTCTTCGTTTGTCTCTGGTTCTGGACTATTGTAAGGTGCAATACGTCCATTATCCTCGTTTTCCTCTGTTGGAACATTTCTCGCCGCTCGTTTTCTTCCAGCCGGACCCGGTTGGTCTTGTGACATTTGGTTTACTGAAGAAATGGGGTATTGGGGGATGATGACTGAAGAAAAATCGATAAAAACATGAAGCTCTTGATGGTTTTTGTTGCTATCTAGTGTTCTAATTTTTCTAGATTTGTTTTCAATGAAAAAGGGCAGTGAAATCTTTCAAAAACGCGAAGAAAAAACCAATAATTCATTGTCGGAGTATGTAGGAGAATACGAATTGTGTGAGTGGAAGAGTAAACGCTCGGAGGAGACTTCGGCTGCGGCCAGCGAACATATGGAGGGGGTTTCGAATAGGAGAGGCAGAGGGAAGGGGGAACCGAGGGTAATTGGTGGAATATGGCGTTTTTGATGGGGGGAAACGAGGTTTTTGAGTGAAATTTTGCGAACAAAAAAGGAACATGGATAGAAAAAAAGAAAACTTTATTCTTCGTCATGATTTTTCATAAAATTCAGGTCAAAGTAGAGATTTCCTGAATGTTTATGCATTTTTTTTTCAAAATATTCCAATGATCTGAAACACCATGTTCTCTAATCTCTGATCACTACAGTATCCCCTAGAGCAGTGGATGGGAGATAGATAAAAACTTCATCGTTCCCATGGGCGGTACTCCCATAATCGAATCAACTCACTCCCAATGCCCCGCACCCCACTTTCTTCCATCATTCGGTAACCATGTCGCCTTCCCGAACAGCCCTCCTGAGTATTCTCCTCCTTCTAGGAGTTTCGGATGCCTTCAAGCTATCTGACACCGAGAACGCTGTTCTTCAAGATTCCTGCGGTCGTGAGATGAAAGTGAGTCACTACTCCCGGAAGGTTCTCAATGGAACTGCTGCCAACTCGGGAGAAGCTCCATGGGTCGTTCCCGTCTATCTCTCCACCACTGACAAGCAAACCAAGACGATCTACACCACTGGAACCCTCATCTCTGACCATCACCTTCTCACCTATGACTCTCTCTTCCTTGCGAATACCACAGATGGAATCAAGTTCCGTCATAACCTCGGACCGCTCGGAGATCTCAATTGCAAAGGACATGACTTGATCCTCCCATACCATCTTGTGAAGAGAGTCTCTGTTTTCATGGATATCCTGAAAGCCACGGAGATCAAGGGTAGCAAGCAGCTTCAAGTGCGGAGTGTGACTGTGTTGGATGGCTGCAAGCAACCTTTCAAATTGAACAGAGTCGCGTTGGTGGAGTTGACGAAACCAATCGTCCGGGAGCAGAAGGGCAGGCCAATTTGCACTCCGTGTAAGTTGTTGTTCTTCTGAAAACTGTTTATTGTTATTTTTCAGGCCTCAACTCAAATCATCCACAACACTACGGATTCTACGGGTTTGGTGACAATCGTGGAGATGTCATTGACGCAACACTCCGTCATACCCAGCTCACCATCACACCATGCAATCCTGTCGACGAAACATTCGAAACCTTCTGCGCCAAATCTCAACAGCCGTTGTGCAACGGAGACTTTGGAGGAGCTGCTGTTAGAAAGATCGGCAATCACGTGAAAGCATTTGGAATCTACGTCGGCGGACCCTACGAGTGCAGCAAAGCCAACAAGGACACTATCTTCACTTTTGCCAACTTGACAACTATCACTGGAAAAGTTTGCGACTGGACAGGAATCTGTGAGGTCGCTCCACGCACCTCTAAACCTTCAGAGACAAGTACTACTTTGGACCCGAGTAGTGACGCTACGCAAGATAACAATGGAACTACGGAAACCGGAATGACTGCTTCTCCTGAAGGATCGGTGAATGGCAACACAAATGGCAATAGAACCTGCGTACGCTACAGCGACGAAGACGACGACGTCCACATCACCATCAAACTCGGCGAGTTCAAGCGAACTGGAGACAAGAAGAACATTGTTCAAGAGATCCGCGGACCCATTTCTCATATTGAACTTTGAGCTAAATTGTTTCTCTTGATATGTTGATAAATCTTTGAGCATTCTATGGTTCCCCTCCCACTCAATCCCTGGCCAAATGTCCATTGCTTCCCCTTCTCTCCCTCCTCCCTTTTCCAGCAGCCTCAATCCAAAAGGCCTAATAACAGTTGAGCACACATCTCTTTCGAGTACAAAGAGTACAACATTTCGTTCGCGGTTCACATTGTTTGACCACATGTAATTATGACAATCCTGTCTGTGCGGACACCGAAACAACTTTTCGCAATCGTCACGTTCTCGTTTCTGTTGGTTATGTTTTCGTTTTCAAGCTTTCAGAGAAAACAGAGCAGTAGGGTTGTTAGAGAGGTAGGTGGGTCGGACTACTCAATTTCTAAGTAAGGAACTGTTGCAGGCGGCCGGAGACTGTGAATGTATCTCAAGGAACACCTCTAGAGCTTACAATTTCTGTTATGAAAGCCCGAGGAACTCAAGTTTGATGGGGAAAAAGTTCAACTGTGATTACCTAGAAGTACTGGAAGATCTGGGCAAGTTCTCCAATGTTTTCTCATTTCATGTTCCATCTTCCAGACCTCCTAGAAAACACTCTACCCTCCGAAGACCTCTCCAACCCATTGAAACCCGAAACCGAGGAGATAACCGTCACCGCCTTTACCGACGATCATTTCCCCAACTTCCTCAAGAGTCACAGACAATTCCGAAAGCTATACCCACACAAAAAGTTCCTTATCTATGGCCTAAACGTCAGTGTCTCCACAATCTCCCTGCTCAATCAACACTTCTCTTCTCCCAATGATCACTGGGAGTTCCGAGCATTCAACTATTCAAAATACCCGAGTTATGTTGGGAACTGGATGGAGTACCGGTTCAAGTTTCTCATTATCGCTGAGGTTTTGAAAGAGTATTCTAATGTGTGGTGGAATGACGCTCATAACACGATACATGTCAAGGGTTACATGGAGATTTTGTATGATCACATTGCAAAAGAGGCCAATGAAACCTGGATCCAAAACTCATCTTCAATCTCATCGATTTACTCTAATGTTCACACTATGCACAGTAACCTTGCAGTCTTCAATCCAGGTTTTCAAAAACATAGGAAACAATGCACCTCTTCATTTAGGACTTCTCTTCTACTTCCCTGTGAGCATACCCATGTTGAAAAGAGAGCGTCAACTTGGCGCTAATAACTTTTACATCGGCAGAACTCCACAGAGTCTAGAAATCATGAACTGGTATGTTTTCTTGTTTCTCGGGTTCAATGAAGTCAAGTTTAGGATGGTCCTCTGCTCTCTAGAAAAAGACTGCATGAACCCGACGGGTGCTCAAGTGACTTGTGGCTTTTCTAACGACTTTTTCGGCAAGTGGGGAAAGTGTTTTAGGTAATAAGCGCTCATAAGCTTTAATTGATGACAAAATTTGTAGGTTTGACCAGTCAGTGCTCAATGTGTTATTGCTCAACCAATACGGAAGCCATAAAAAGTTCAAGTCCCCTGTAGCAGCCGTGGGGAATGCTGGGAGAGTTTAGAGGAGGTCCATGTTTTCCTGTACATGTTTCGGGTCTCAAAATCAAGTTTCTGTCTTTCAATCGCATTCGCCTTCAATTCTACCAACCAATCAACGCTATCCTCCGTCTCGGATACTGTAGGTCGCACTCTTCCCCGAACAGATCTAGCACATTGCTCTGTTTGCCCAGCAAAGTATAAACTGGTTCAACATTCCCACTGTTTGTTTAGCTCTTTGCACATTTTCGAAAAGGGGTTTTTTACGATCAAAAACGAACACAAAGAGCGATAAGAGTCGTTTGCTAAGCGTACCTTTTGTCTCTGTTGTTGCTCCAGATCCATCGGTCTTGTTGGTGAACTGCTTCGCATTGAGGTGGGGGAGGATGTCGATGTTGTTGTTGTGGGTGCGAGTGGAGCAGTTGGAGGTGAAAAAGTTAAAATTACTGTGAGTGAATGGAAAAAGGAAAGTTCTAGAGACAACAGGATTGGAGGAGTGTAGCCCTAAAGTCCTGTTTGAATGGAACGACCTGCCGAGACCGGTATGAACCCAGAACGATAAGACTAGAGAATAAAGGAAGAGAGGAGAAGAGAGATAAACAATTTTCCAAAGAAACTCACATCGTTGTCATGACGGGCGGGAAGATGCGGACGAGTGGCGATGGCGGACGGGCGTTGTGTGTAGTCGGGATTCGAATGACGAGTGCTTAGTGGCCAATTGAGCGATGAGGAACTGCTGAAAACCGTCTAGTTTATGAAACAATCTTGCTCAAACAGAAAACTAACCTTTATCATAGTCCAAAACGTGGGAGAGAGCGGCGACACGTCACCAGTCAGCAGGAGGGCAAGGAGACACAATGACAGGGGAATGGGGCCGATGGGTAGCGCGCCAGTTAGCGGGACTCGCGTCACGTCACGGCCATAAATGAGAGAGAGTGTGTTGACAGGGGAGGGAGCAGACGGAAATAGATCTACTCTTCGTATATCGATTGACAAAAGAGGATGATGTACGCGCTGTCTTGAAGAGGAGTAGGAGTTCTTTGTTCTTTTATCGCGTTGTAACTGAAGATGTTTTTTACCTGGCAAATGAATGAAATAGAAGATGAAACAATTTTATTCGGTTTTTATAACAGGATTTATTCGTCGTCTGGGAAGGAAGCATCGGGGTAATAATCGGTATCGGTGCCTTCCGTGGTCTCTTCGACCCCCTTGGACTCATCGGTGAACTCGATCTGTTCCAGATTATCATTCTCATTCAGGTGCAAGTGGATGTGGATGTTCTTGATGTGAGTGGAGTAGACCTTCTCTTCCGAATTGCAAGATTTGTTGATCTTCAAAGGCTCGAAGGTCTCGGCGGTGATGGACTCGACTTCTGGCTCCTCTGTGAAACGTATAAGCACCTCTGGATCCTCTGTAGTTGTCTCATGTTCATACAAATCAAAACAGATTCCTGTGGCCCAGCAAATCTGTTTGTTGAAAAAGGCAATCTCAATAAACTCTGGCTCCTCATGCTTCTTCGGGTCCAAATCGCACTTGTCGTTTCCTTCGGCGTAGATTCCCATCAGAGTCTTTCTTCCGTTGATGTCAGCAACAGCGCCACCACCAAAGTCACCCTAAAACAACTTTTCTTTCAGGAATAGGACAGTTTCACTTACAGCACAGAGTCCCTGACTCTCATTGAGTGGCTTGGCGCATCCAACATATGGCGGTAAGACGTCGTGTGGTGTGAAGGCGGATCTCGCACACTTCTTGCCTTTGAAATCCGCGCTTGAGAGGGTCTTTCCATCTGGTCCCAGCCCGAAGACAGTAATCACTTCAGTGTTCCTCCAACCATCGAAATCCTTGGAGATACAGATCGGTTGATGATCCCGATCAAACTGCAGATCCTTCTTGAGCTCCACAATCATTGGATGATAAGCGTTAATATATGGACCGCAACCGCTGAGAATCAGGACTCTTTCAACCTCAAAGGGTTCTTCCTGCTTATTGATGAAGTTGATGATGAACTTGTCGTTGAGTTCCTCTGGAAGCAACATACTGGAAGTGGAGGCATCACAAGTCAAGTTTCCCTCGGCGAAGATATCTCCGAATAGACTCAATCTTCCTTGGGTATCGAATTCAGCGACATTGAACAGGATGACGTGGCGAGCGGAGATAACAGTAGCTGACAGGATTCCAGACACATTGACAGAAGCAGCGAATGGGAATTCGTCGACACGAGCACGAACCCCATTCACCAAGTTGTGCTGGAATCGAGTGCTATGGGTTCTTCCGCAGGTAGCTTGAAGCTCGGAGTTCTCTTCCTTGGTAAGACGACGAAGGTGGGCAGATCCGATGAGGAGGAGAAGTGGGAGAAGAGACTTCATGATGAAGATGATGGAAAATGGAAGTTAGGAGCTGGTTTTATACCATGAAAGATGGGGTTCTCATGATTAGAATATGCAAATTGTGAGACAATGCGGAGGTTTTGCATGAAGATGTTTGGACGGGAATAGCAATGAATACAGTATGAAAAACTCGCTTCGCACGGGCTCTTCGGGGGTATGCAATGCAAATGCGCTGACTGCTTCCGATTGGTGTAGAGATACACGAGGAGCTCACGGATTAAAGCACCCCAATCTACGTTTGTAAAGCCCCAAAATATTGTCAATCTAATGTTCCCCAATCAACTTTGTTGTTATGCTTAATAAATTTATTATTCAGAATCAAGAGACAGTTCTTCACTTGTTCAGGTGAATATGAATATGGATGTTCTTGACGTGTCCCGAATGATCCTTGTTGTCTCCAGAGCATGATCCGTTGATCTTCAGCTTGTCAAAGGTCTCAGCGACAATCTCTCCAACATGGTATGGTGACTGAGTGGTTCTGTACACCGGTTCAAGGGTCTCCTCTTCAGAGGAGGATCCTTCTTGACTGCGAGTGGTGGTGATGTCCCGAGTGTCAGAGTTTTCAGTGGCGTAGCTCTCCGTGGTGGTAGGATCTTCAGTGGGAATATAGATCGGTGCTCCGATTGCGGTATAGTTTCTTGGACTGGTGGTGGTGTCTCGAGGATCAGAGTCTTCGGTGGCATAGATCGGAACTCCAATATCAGTTGATGTTCTTGGGGCGGTGGTAGTGGTTTCACGAGTGTCCGATTCCTCAGTAGCATAAATCGGCTCTCCAATATCAGTTGAAGTTCTTGGAGCGGTGGTAGTAGTCTCCCGAATGTCAGAGTCTTCCGTAGCATAGATCGGTTCTCCAATAGCAGTTGAAGTTCGTGGAGCTGTGGTGGTCTCTTGGGCACGTGGATCTTCCTTGGGGTCGACCGGTTCCTCTGGTGGAGCAGGCGCGCAGACTCCAGTAAGATCACAGATGGACTTGCGGAAGTATCCGATGTTGATGAACTTGTACTCCTGTATCTCTGTTGGGTCACTGGAACATTGGACGTTTCCCTTGGAGTACATTCCTACGACAGTGTACTTCTCGTTGACTGGAACAACTGCACTTCCTCCGAAGTCGCCCTGAAAGAGTATTTGATGTGTGTAAAGCTTCTATGAGACTTACAGTGCACAATCCTTGGTTCTTGTCAAGCGGGGTTGCACAAGAAAATGGATATCTCGCGGAGCAGTCCAATGGCTCAAACTTTCCAGTCACCAAAATTCCACTTCTGTTCACTCCGAACATATCGAAGTAATCCATCTCGTCCCAGTGACTCGGTGAATTGGACAGGCAAGATACTCGACGGAATCTGCCGAACTTAATGTTCTCATTGAGCTCCAGAATCAGAAGATTCGCATTGCTCAGGGTTTTGCATCCATTGACAACCATGATTTGGGTGATGGAGTTGACAAAGTGACGGGTGCTGTTCAGTGGTTTCATGTACTCATAGTCCACATCGAACATCTTGTTGGCTTCTTTTGGGAGAATCAGATGGGATCCTTCGCAAGTTCCCAAGGATCTCAGGGAGTCCTTCAAGATCATCAAGGTGTCATTGTGGGAGCGGACCATGTTGAAGCCAAGGATGTGACGTGGCGAGAAGATGGTTCCAGGGCCGACGAAGATATCATTGTTCCTGCTCTTGACGTAGATGGAGGCTGCCCATGGATGGTCACCGAAAACAGTGGACTGTCCGTTGATCACTTTCCGTTGGTAGGATTCTGAAACTAGACGTTAAAGACGTCTTCAGGAGGAAGACTCACTCCGTCCGCACTTCTCCTGAAGCACTTCATTGAGTTCCGGGGTGATCCGATCAGCTCCAGAGTCCGGGAGGACGACGAAGGCGAGAAGAAGGAAGAGAAGAGACCTCATGGTTGAGGGATGCTCTCACTGTTGTTCAGGGAGTCTTTTATACTTTTTGAAAATGTCGTTTAGCCCATTCCAAAACCGATTCGATTGTTTTTATTGCATGGTTTTGCATATTCGGTGAGTCACACAAGATGATCATTTATTGGTGTCTCAAGATTCCCAAATTTACATTTTGCACATTTTGCACAGTTTGCACAGTTCACGGAAACTAATTTTCACAGTTTTTCACAGAAAAAAGTAATCAAAACACAGTTATTCAGGTCACATTAGTAGGATATTCCAGAGGTGGATGGCACGGATTGATCAATGTCTTCTTCCTCTTCTTCTTCTTGGTCTTCTCGGGGGTTATGAGTGTAGTGACGATTCTTTGCATGAGCACGAGGACACTCCTCGAGATGTTGGACTATCGACTCTGAAACGAGGCTAGTTATTGCCTCAATCTTTCTCAAATCCGGAAGCTTTCGGGGTTCTTGGACCATAAAGCGAGGCTTGGAGGAGGGAGGGATTAGGGCCTCCGGTCTGAAGAGCTCCTGCAAAGATCATTGGTGATTAGAAGAATCAGAATCTAGACAAATTTACCTTGACAGTATCCAGGTCGTACACCTCTGCCAACTTTGCCTTGTCCTTAGAGCTCAACTTGTTCTCCTTCAAATCCTCCAAGATCACATTCTGGCAAGTTGTAACGATTTCCGTGTTCCGGAAGCGGCTAGCAATCTCCAACATGTCCTTGGCGTAGTAAGCCGAGAAGTATTGCTTCGGATGGTAGACTAGATCCAGATACAAACGGAAATCCATGGGAGTAATCTCCTCGAGAACATACGGCTCATCCTCCTTCAGCTTACCGGCGTCCATCTCTTCGTCGAAAAACGCGGACGTGTAAGCCAGCAGCTGCTTATTCACTCGGAATGTCGATTTGCCGACTTTAATCTCCAGATTCTTGATACCCGGGTAATCCTTGACAAACACCGCCGCATTCTTGCACACTTTACGCGGCATTCTCGCCATTTTGATGGAGAAATTGATGTTGCCATCTTGGATGTATCCGTTCTCCGGGTTGGTTAGGTCCTTCCACTTGATCAGTGTTGGGCAGGAGATGCAGTTCTTTTTGAGCTCGAAGAGATGATCCATTCGATGAGTTAACTTCTGGCTAATGGTTACTTCCGCTTCAGCTTCAAAGCTCCAGTTGGCAAGGGAGGAGTGGCAGAAGATGTCGAGGACGGCGTATTCCTCGTAGAAGATCATGCCGCGGTAGAGATGAACGGTCCTAGAAGATAAAAATGAATGCTCAGAAAACCGAAGTATTCCTTACCAGTTAAAGTCAGTTGACTGGAAGACCGCCAACTTGTCACGGAACTTTTCGTGATGATCAAAAGAGAACTTCATCTGGACGACTGGCCGGACTGGCAGTCCTCCAACCGTTGCCGCGGATTTTCGTTCGTTTCTGTTCCGACGACCCATTCCTTCTGAAAATGAGGATTTGCATAGGGAAAGGGAGAAAAAGAACTTCAAAATGAAGAAGAAGAGCTAAAAGTTATGGAGCCAGCTGGGAGCGTCACGGCAAAACGGAGCGGTGTGCTCTCATGCCTGCCTTTTTGCTCTCGAGAGAAGAGGCGCCCATTGATTTGTGTGCGTGTCTCTGTCTCTTAGGAGCACCCCGTATATGCTATATGGCTGGAGAAAGAAGAAGACGTGTCCCTAACCAGAGGAGCACACTCGCACTCTCCACCACCACTTTTTTGCATCCTCTTTCTGCTCACTTGCCCGCGAATACGACGGAGAGAAAGAGAGTGCAATTACGGAAATGCAGCTGGCTCTTTTCCTCTCTGGCCGGCGCAGGAGCAGTTCGACGGCCCAATTTTGTGTGATTGGAGCAGGAATAAGATGTGGAAAGAAGGAAGAGAGTGTGGGATGGGGTGGAGACGCAGAGAAGGGGAAAGGACGGCGCCGTGGAGAATGGGCAGAATTAATGAGGCAAAAGGGGAGGAAGGGACGGGAATGGATGAAGAACGGCTGAGTGGGAGGAATGGAATGAAATGAAAGATTCAGGGTGCTCGGGACTAAAAGGGGCTTTGAGGATTACTGTAGCTTCCAAGCCAAATCAAAGCAAAATGAAGCTCTGTCTGCTGAAAGTTACTTATTCTGGGAAACACGTCTACTATACGAATACCATGCTCTGGGGATTACTCTAGATTACTCGATTCCAATTATTTTATCAATTTCCGTTCCTTCATCGTCAACAGACAGACAGACAATGAGACTGAAAACAACCATCCAAACTGCTACTCTTTCGAAACGAATAAGCTTCGGCGGGACTTCTCAGCGGCTCTTGAGCCGCCGGGAGTCATGGACGTCGTCATGCAAATTCGTCATGCACACATTCGGATTAGAGTATAACGCCGGCTTGGGCAGGCAAGACAGAAAGAGACACAACCCCCGTCCAGCCCGTCCGTTTCTTTTTCTTTCTCTGAAAATTTATTATTCACTTGAATGTTACATCTCGTGAGCCCCCGAGCCAAGCCAAGGCTTGAAGGGAAATTGGAAATGGAATGGGGGATGGATATTTCTCTATTTTGATGAAGCGAAGTTGCTTTGGGACAATAGAGGTATTGTTTCAATGATCACCGTCTTTTGGGCGTTCTTTGAAGTTTGAGGGCAAAACAAAAGATATCAGAAGTGGACAGTAGAGAACTGGTGACGTATAAGGACGGGATACTCGGAGACCAGGTGGCTTGCGAGGACAAGCCGTACTTGGGACAAGGCGCCAGTGGCAGATGTGTAAAGCTGAGAGACCCATTCGTGGAAGTCAACAACAGATGTTTTCATGCAAATCGGGAACACAAGAAAGCCATCGGAGTTTGAGAACCATATCATGGTAACACGAAACAGACCCTGAAACTTTGAGTTTCTAAAACCTCCTTCCTCTGAGATCCCCCTTGCCAAGTCCCCCTAGTGTCTAGTCCTCTTTGAGATCATCCACTTGAACCCATTGAATCCCTCGTCTTATCTCCTATCACGTGGTGTCATATATTGTAATCGATAGGCGACAGGACAGCATAGGAATGCGACCTTGCCCGCTGATCTTCTTGTTTTTCTCTTTTCTCACACAGTATCAGATACCGTTTGAAACCCTCTTCAGGTTCTTTATAAGGAACACGTGGTTTGAAGGAAATCTTTATTATGTTCGATACAAAAGAGATCATGAGATGTATACCACCAAACATTATCACTTATCACTGATGATCCGGCAAACCAACAACTCTGTACGACGCCACTGAACATTTCTTCTCGGGGAAGTCAGTCTCGCTGTCCGAACTCGTTGTTCTCTTGATTTTATACAGCTTTTCTCTCAAGGAACTGTAACTGGCGACTCGGGAAACACTTGGCGAGCCGTTTTGGTTTTTGACGAAGTGTGGGTGATGGGCTAGCTCGTTTGGGGGAGTTGCGCAGATTGTGGGGACCTCGTCCTAAAAGAAAAAAGTTCAGACAACGAAAGGAATGAAGAAAACGATACTCACCGCCCCTACAGTAATATGAATGGAGTGTTTATGATTAGCAGTTTGGCTTGACGTCGAGTTCTTTCTCGCAGGGGTGGATGCTCCCGAAGCAGGCTTGCTATGAGGTTCCTCATGATCGTGGTGATGACCAAAGTGGAAGAGGTTAGCAAAATGAACTGATAACCCATGTTTTCCATGTTTGTGTGCAGAACCACTGCTTCCAGAATGATTCGAGTGAGTGTCGGGGTCGTGGTGTTCATGGGAAGACTCGTGAGACTTCTTCACATGCTTTCCAAAGTACAAAGAGTGACCGTGATGCTCTGAATGATGGTGGTGATGGTCCGAAGAGGTGGTAGATGATTCTCCGTGACCTTCAGTGTCTGGATCTTCATCGAAATTCCCAGTGGATCTTGACGCTTTGAAATCTGGAGTGTGCTGGAACCCAGCAAACTCCGAAACGATTTCGGCAATGACATGGGGGACTTTCATTCTGAAACCAGAAAACTAAGAAACTTGCATTCAAAAAGAACAAAACCCTAAAAAAAGGAAAGGAAATTGCGTTCGAAACCCATTGCATTTCGGTTAAATACAATTCCCTTCGTCGTTCTTCGGGTCTCCCCGCCCATTTGGTCATCTTCCTCTTGCTTCTTTGGTTTCAATTCGGAGAAGGAAAAGAGAAACGTCGAGAAGATATGAAAGAGATATGGGAAGAGTGTTCAAAGAACAGTTTTGGGTACGTGAGAGTAGGGAACAAGATGTTAAACTTGAGAGTTGTGAAGGGCATGGTTAGGTTGGCAATTTCCTGTGGAGCACTGACCTTATTCTGCTGCTTTGAAGAATGAAGCACTGTTACTTTACTTATCATTGAATTTAGCTTTCTGTGTTCTCTGGCCCAAGTTCTGACTGATCTGATTAATGAAATTTGATCAGTGAAGGTAGGATTGGTGAGAAAAGAACAGAGACTCATTTCTTGTAACTTCTTCGTCATTGTGTTTTCCAGATTTCATTCTTTGCTTCCAATGGATCAACCGTTAACTCAAGAAACTAGAGATGCTATTGAACACATTGCCAATAACATTTTCCCCCTTCAATTTGTATTCGCTATCATTGGAATCTTTCTAAACATTCTCCATCTCTTCATAACCACCCGGAAGTCTATGCGAACCTCCAGCACCAATTCGCTTATCATTGCAATTGCTCTCTGTGACCTAATAGTTCTAGTTTTCCTTGTTTCTGATAGAGTCTATGGATACCTGAATCCTTATGATGCCTGCAACAACCAGAACACCTATTGGTATCATCTATTCAACATCACAAGTGACATCTGCCGGGACACTTTCACCCAGTCATCCTGTTGTCTTGGTTTGTGCCTGGCGTTCATCAGACTCTTGGTTATCAAGTTCTCAATGAAGCTAGGACGGAAGGCTGAAACAATATCAAGAAGGAGCACTGGTTATCTCGTTATAATTATGGTTCTCATGCTAAACTTTCTGATAACCGGGAGATTCTATTTCCGAATGCGGATAGTGCCGAGTGGTCATTGGGAGCCGTTGCAAAGCTGTACCGGATTCCCAGACAACTACAGTGAATTGTATTACTTGGAAAGGTTCAATGGAATAGATGAAGATTACATGGCTGCAGCAACAACTTTCAAAACCACTAAAGGAATGGCTCAACTTATTGTCTCTGTGATCTACCCAATTCTAGCGATTGCCTTGCTCCTGGAAATCCGAAAAGCAGCAGTGAATGCTGAGTTGTTGAGTCATCATCAATCTACAGAAAGGTAATATTACAACCAACGTTCAAAAAACAACAGGTCTTGTAGACTCCGTACAAGCAGAATGGTCCTGTTGCTCACTGTATCTTTCCTGGTCGCCAGTACTCCTCCAGGGATCTCTTATCTCTTTCAAGTTTCTGTGCCAAAGTATCCAATCTTAGAGTTGGTTTATGGTTATGGAAGTATACTTTTCACTGTCCTGTTTTCTTTCAATGCATCTGCACATTGTGTGATTTGTTTCACAATGTCTTCAGAGTACCGCAAAACTGTCAAAAGGGTTTTGGGTGTCAGGAGGATTGAGGTAAGATAGGAAAACGGTTCAGTTTGCACAGTGTTTTTGATAGGTTGATCTCAATATCTTCACAATCAATAACAAGGAGAGCTGAACTATCTAGACCAATCTCTTAGGATCCAACAGACAGTCTAGGTATGTTCTGGAGTACAGGGAAATAACAAATGAGTTCAAAAACTTCTTCACACCTTCCTTTTTTGATTCGAAAAAACATTCCCACATTGGCGCTCGGAATCATAATCAAAAAACCCTTATGTTCTCTGTTTTTCCATCTGACACACGGAACACGGAACACTTAGCTTGCTGATATTCACCAGACTAATGACGAGATGCATCTGCTGAAAGAAAAAAACACCAAGACACATATTTAGTTCTTGAAATTTCACTGCGCATCGTCGCTGTCGGTTTAGTTCCTGTATGGAGGAAGACGCAGAGCATCAAGAGGTCTATGCTATTCAAAGAATCGCCGCGTTTATTTTCCCCCTTCAATTCATATTCGCAATCATTGGAATCCTCCTAACCATTCCTCATCTCTTCATAACCACCCGGAAGTCTATGCGAACCTCCAGCACCAATTCCATTATCATTGGAATCGCTTTCTGTGACCTTATAGTTGTAACTGTAGTTGTCTCTGATCGAATGTTTACCTATTTGGCCCTCTTAAACATGTGTCACAACCAGAAGAACTATATCTTCAACTTGTTCCGTCACGTCGCCGACATCTGTCGTGACACCTTTATTCAAACTTCCACCTGGCTTGGCTTGTTCCTTGCTCTAATCAGGCTTGTCGTTGTCAAGTTCTCCACAATATTAGGACCGAGAGTTGATGCAGTGACAAAAACAAAAACTGGATATCTTGTTGTTTTCGTCGTTTTTCTAGTGGTTTTTCTCGTTCTTGGAAGGTTTTACTTCAAGTTTGGGATGATAGCTTACGAGGATGGTTGGGATACCGAAGAGTGCTCAGGGCGCCCGGAGAACTACACAAAAGTGTACTATGTGATGGAATTTATTGGTACATATGAAGAGTATCAATCATCTTTTGAAGCGTTCCAAGTTACGAAAGGAACTTCACAGCTCCTTGTCTCCATTATCTACCCCATTCTTGCCATTCTCTTGTTTTTGGAAATTCGAAACGCGGCAAAGCGTGCCAAGAGTCTCAGCGCCAGGAAATCACTGGACAGGTATACAAAGATAATGAATGCAATCACACCACGCATTTCAGAATCCGTACAAGCCGTATGGTCCTTCTACTCACTGTGTCTTATGTGATATCCAGCACTCCTCCAGGAATAGTTTACTTTCTGCAAACTTATGCTTTGCGGACGATGAGCACATCGGCCGGTTTGATTCTTGGCTATGCAGCCATATTCTTTGTGGTTCTGTTCACTATCAATACCTCTGCACACTGTCTTATTTGCTTGACAATGTCTTCAGAGTACCGGAAAACTGTAAAAAGTGTGTTGGGGATCAAGGAGAAGGAGGTATGGTTTAGTGCTCTGTTTATATTGAATGAGGGTGTTTCAGAGTTCAACAAATTTGATCATAACTAACACGAAAAACTGCTGATGGGGAATCTGCTCTGGCCAACTTACTGGTTTAGGTTCTGATTCAATGTGATGAATTTAATAAAGAATTATGAACCGACTCTTTAATTAAAAACACCTAACCATGCTTCATGTTTTTTTTCAAAACCACATGTCTGAAAACACGGAATCTGTGGTGAACACATGCGAAAAACACCTTGACCCTTATTCGTGCCATAATGGATGTAGAACAAGAAAACGAGCAGATTTGGACCATTCAACAAATTGCCATAGTTATCTTCTATTCACAAATTCCCTTCGAAATAGCTGGAATCCTCCTAACCATTCCCCACCTCTTCATAACAACCCGGAAGTCTATGCGAACCTCTAGCACCAATTCTCTTATTATTGGAATTGCTCTCTGTGATCTGATTGTTGTGATTGTTGTTGTTTCTGATAGGATTTATACCTATCACAATAACTTCGATTTGTGCTACAACCAGATGAACTATCCTTACTTGTTGTTCAAACATGTCACCGATATTAGCAAGGACACTTTCATTCAAACTTCTATTTGGCTTGGACTATTCCTGGCACTTATCAGGCTTGTCGTTGTCAAGTTTTCAACTTTGGTAGGACCGAGAATTATAACAAAAACAACAACGGGATATCTCATCACTACAATCCTTTTTCTGTTGGTCTTTTTTGTCGTTGGAAAGTATTACTTTCAATTTATTATAGTTAAGAATGGGGATTGGAGTCCAGGGGAACAGTGAGTGTTTTAGAACTTATCAAGCATCGTAATCAGTGTGTGCGCTCGAGACACGTTGTCTCGAGACAGGCCAGTGTCTCGAGACATTCTCGAGAAATTT
>LR537706.1:208685-502332 GCA_900883565.2 Caenorhabditis panamensis | reverse complement strand
AATAGAAAATAGAAAATAGAAAATAGAAAATAGAAAATAGAAAATAGAAAATAGAAAATAGAAAATAGCTTCATTCAAAACGCAAAATGGGTTTTTTAGAGTATATCGATCAAATGGATCTGGTGGCAAGAACAGCACTTCCGAGAGCTGTGCTTTTTCCATTCTGAAACAACACGTCATTTCGAGTCAGTACGATTGAGCTAACCAACCGTGATCCTCTTCTTTGAACCCCTAATCAAATCCCAAACACATTTCCGGTACTTTGCAGACATTGCAAAACAAATGAAACAGTGTACAGAAGCGTCCAAAGTCAAAAGACAATAGCAGATTCGTTCTATGTGGGTGCTCATGAACCTGAACTTTCTTGTTATTTTGATTACTGTTTTGATAACCTACAGAAACCCATCATCAGTATAAACTGCTTGAAAACTTGTTACGACTCCCGTGGGCAGCAGGGCAATGAAAAAAGTGACAGTCATAAAGATAACTAGTCCAGTGGTTCGTTCCAGCTTGTGGTTATCTTTTATGGTAACATTATGCCGGAAAACCCTTCTTCTTTGAAGTTCCAGTATCAATAAAACAGTAAGAAATGGGAAGAGTAAACAAGGTATAATCTTGGAAACTAGGCCATTGGAAAAACTGAAAACTCGCAGAAACAGTTCATTTTGATTTGAAAATATGTAGGACATCACAGTTCCGTACACCGGGAGAAGTACAGAAGATGGAGTACCAGGGCAACTGAAACATTCTCTATTGCAAACAAGGTACCAATTACTTACTGTTCCGCCTGTCTCCATTCCCCAGTTTGCACAATCCTTGCCCTCCAGTAATTGATAAAAGATACTAGAGAACTAATTATAAAGGTTACTCCAAAGGTCCAGAATCCAAAGGAGAACTCGGACATCATAAGCTTAGATCCACTCGTTCTCACGATGAGGTAACGGAATAGAGCCATACAGACACTAAGCCAGGTTGAACATCGAATGACATCTTCTCGAATGGATTGAAGGATTCTGAAGAGGCGAAAAGTGAAGAAAGATAGTGGAGGGGAACTGGAACAGAGTTTAGGGGTTTGAGAGCCTGTGGTACTTGCCATTCTTGAACTTCAATTCTGAAAGTTGTTTCATAAGTTCCTATCGCAATGATCATGGAAACCAGGTCGCAGAGGGCTGTGGCAATCATAATAGACATGATGGAAGATGTTATTAGAGACTTTCTAGTGAGAATTAGAAGATGGAAGATTGTAAGGAAGACTCCTACAATGGAGATGTAGAACTCTATGCTGATACTATTGAAGGATACGTCTCTGAAAACAAAGTAGCACACAACCCAGTGAATTGGAACATACTGAACGATCAAGTAAATACTTGCGAGTGTATCTTTTGTAGATCTATCGGCATCAGGGAAAAGACCAAGCGCTTCTTGATAATCAAACTCTATGAACATGGAACACGGAAGAAAGATAGCTATTCACTGACTATAACCTGATCGGCAGCTGAACAGAGAAAACCGAGTGGGCATTAGCATTTACTCGCCTTGTTTTTCACTGTCTACGTGGTGATTTGGTTTTGAAGCCATAGAGAAAAACACTGATTGCATATGTTCTTTATGAAAAGTGAACGTCAACAATAAAAGTTCAAGCTAACGCGTTATTGACCTGCTTGACTGAACAACACTTTTTTTCTGGAGCGCTCCAAACATTGCTTTGACAGTTTTCCGGTACTGAGAGGACATTGCGAAGCAGATGAAACAGTGTACAGTAGCGTTGATAGTCATCAGAGTAAAGCAAGTGTGATCGATGAATGTTCCGATGTACCTGAACTCTGTAACAAATGGAGGAAAATGTTCCAAAACTCACAAGAAGCCAAGATCATCGTAGAGAGCTGTGAAACTTGTTATGATTCCAGTGGGAAGAAGCGCTATGAAGAAAGAGATTGTCATGAAGATAACAAGTCCAGTGGTTCGTTCCGTGTTGTTAGAAGTGGAGGTTGAAGTCTTCCTCTTCTCTTCTGTTCTTCGTAGCTCAAAGATCAACAGAGCAGAAAGAACGGGTAATAGAAAACATGGAAGGATTTTGGAAACCGCGCCATTTATCAACATGAACACTTTCATGATTACTCCATTGTGAGCTGCGAACAGATCCGATGTGACACTTTTATAGATTGGTTGAGGGTCAAAAGAAGATAAGCCCGTACAATTTGCACTAGGTACCCATTCCCCACCCTTTACAAGTTTTCCTCTAAACCAAATCATCACAGAAAACGTGCTACTAACTGTTAGAATCCCTCCGAAGACTCGGAACCCAAAAGAGTGACTGGAAATAGCACTGGTACTTCCTGGTTTTGAAGAGAGTTTGAGAACTAGGTAACGGATGAAAGCCATTGTGACACTGAGCCATGTGGAGCATCGGATGCCGTCGTCACGGAGAGATCGTTGGAAAGCAAAGATTTGATAGGCTAGAAGAGTGTTCGGAGGGGTGCATTCCTGGACATCCATGTTTTTGATGATGCTCCGAGAGCTTATTGCAACTAGCATAGACAGTAGGTCACAGATTCCAGTGGAAAACAGAATTGACATGATTGAAGAGGTCCTCATTGCCTTTCTAGTCAAAATAATCAAATGGCAAATGGTCAGAAAGACTCCGATGAATGCTGTGTAAAACTCCACATCAATAATGACAAAGAACAGATTTCTAAAGATCGTTTTCAACTTATTACAATAATACCCTGAAACTAACTGGAGCACAAAGTACAGATTGGTAAACGCAATCTTCGTTGAGTTTTTGACACTTGGAAACATGTTGAGCACATCGTTGTAGCCGAGAGAATAGAGCATGTCAGGTTTATTGTGAATGCCAGAACAGGTGTGGAAACCGGAGCAGAGACAGAAATTAGATAAAGTCTAGGAGGAAAAAGAGAGTGACTAACACGTTGGAAAAATGTTCATTTAGACATACTCGACTTCCCCAGACTGTTGCTCACTGTGCTGTTATGATTCTGAAAGCTATTTTGCAATGGGAATCTACTTTTTTGAATAGATGGTGTTACCCGTTTTCTTGCAACTTTCAACAATCCCCAAACAGTTTTCCGGTACTGCGAAGACATTGCAAAACATACAAAACAGTGCACAGTTTCATTGATCGTCATCAGCATGTAGCAAGTGTGGTCGATGAATGTTCCAATGTAACTGAACAATAATTGTGACCGAAAATCTGTTTGTAAAACTCACAAGAAACCCAAATCATTGTGAGTGGCAACGAAACAAGTGATAATTCCAGTAGGGAGAAGAGGAATGAAGAAGGAAATTGTCATGAAGATAACTAACCCTGTGGTGCGTTCCGTGCTGAAATTCGATTGATTAGCAACCTATTTTTTTATGTTAAATCTACTTGTTGTGAGTCTCAGCTGACTTGTTACAACTTGAACTACTCTTTCGGGTTCTGTGAAGCTCCACTATCAACAAGGCAGAGAGAATAGGCAAGAGGAAACATGGAAGGATCTTGGAAAGAGTTCCATTCAACATCATGTACATTTTCGTGATCATCCCATTGTAAGCTTTGAATAGATCTGACACTTCACTTTTGTAAATCGGCTGAGGTTCGTGAGAAGACAATCCAACGCAGCTGAACATCGTCTTTCATAAATTGTAGCTTTCCCAATGTTACCTGACCCCCGGAACCCATTCTCCTCCTATCACAGTCTTTCCTCTCAACCAATATAACACAGAAAACACGGAGCTCACTGCAAGAATCCCACCAAAGACCCAAAAACCAAAAGAGAAACTGGAAATGGTCCTGGAACTTCCGAGTTTGGTAGAGAGCTTGAGAACAAGGTAACGGATGAGAGCCATCGTGACACTGAGCCACGTGGAACATCGGATGACATTGTCTCTAGTGGATCGGAGAATGTAGTAGGCTTCATTGGCAAATAGTGAGTTTGGAAGAGAACTGGAAGTTTGAGGAGTGGCTCAGAGAACGTTTTGACATTTGAAATACCATCCCTGAACATCTACATCCATATTCAAGATTAGCCCACGAGAGAACATCGCAGAGATCATGGAAATAAGGTCGCAGATTGCAGTTGTCAAGAGAATCGACATTACAGAAGAGGTTCGCATTGATTTTCTAGAGAGTATCATCAAGTGAAAGAATAGCAATGGAACACCAATGAAAGAAGTATAGAATTCGACGTTTATCACCACAAAAAACCAAGATCTGCAAACAAAGCTACTGCAACTACCAGCCGAGTTGACATACTGCAAAACAGAATACATGTCAGCAAATATCGTTTTTGTGGTGTTTTCAAGACTAGGAAACATGTTGAGCACTTCATTGTATTCGATTGAAAAAAGCATGTTGAGGAAATGAACAAGAAAAGAAAACAGAAATGGGGAAACACCTTCTAGACGTTGGATCTAGTAGCTGCTGGCATTCTTGATGAATTAGAAAGCATGGGAATTTTGTGCAGCGAGATTCTAATTGGAAATAGAAAACTGTCGCCAACGTGATCTTTGTAGGGATTTTGATGATGAATCAACAACACCCTCTTCAAACTAGTGAGTTCCTCAATGGAACATTTGGAATCTGCTCTTCTTTTCCAACATCGACTTTGTTCTTCTCGCACTGAAAGTTCCTGAATTTTAGTTACCTAAAATTGACATGAACAGCGCTCACATGAATCAATCTTTCCCACTTTGACAGCTTCAACACATCCCATACAGTTTCCCGGTAATTGGAAGACATTGCGAAACAGAAGAAGCAGTGTAATGAGGCATCAAAGGAGAAAAGGATGTAGCAGATGTGGTCGACGAGTGAAGTCATGTACCTAGAGAACTTCATATGAAAATATGGGGTTAGGCAAGGTTACAGAAAACCGCGGTCCTTGAACACCAACACAAAGACTTTCATGATTCCTGTAGGGAATAGAACGATGAGAAACGAAATGGTCATCAGATTCACGAGACCCGTTGTACGCTCCGTTCTGCAAATCGTTCTGACAGTGGGGCTATGTGCAACATTCGCAATTTTTTGTGATTTTCGAAGTTCCAAAGTCAAAAGCACAGTAATAGTTGGCAAAAGAATGCAAGGAATGACTTTTGAAACCATGCCATTAATGGCCATAAACATTCGAAGAAGCAGTAGGTTATTTTGGTTGCAAAAGTTAGAAATCATTACTCCATAGATCTGGAGAGAGCCAGAAAACGCACTCGAGCAGCTGAAAATGTTCAGTTGAACTTGGAAGTGCTGGAAGTTTACCGTTCCCCAGAACTCCATTTTCCTTTCGGTACATATTGTGTGAGTGAAAAATGTCCGTATGACAAAGCAGTGCTGATTAGAAGAGTGACTCCAAAGATAAAGAACCCATGTGAAAAACAAGAGAATCTCTTTGAAGAGACACAGTTGTTGGACGATTTTATAACGTGGTAACGGATTAGAGCCATTGAAAAAAACATTGAGCCACGTGGAACATCTAATAGCGCAGTCGCGGATCGCGTTGGAGATCCCATTGATTTGCAAGTCGAGGAGTGTCAGTGGAGGGGTACTGAACACTAGAGGTTTTAGAAAACTGTTATTTTTGTACCATTCATCGGATTCATTTGTTAACATTGTCTTCAAGGTCCCAAATGTTGATGTCATGGATAGAAGGTCACATAGAGCGATGCACATCAGAAGGCACATAATGGAAGATGTTCTCATAGGTCTTTGAATGAGAATTATCAAGTGGAAAACGGTTAAGGTAATTCCTATTATGCAGATGGACATCTCAAAATGAGCTAATTTGAACGAGATATCCCTGTGAACTGATGGACGATGAAGCAAACTTCCGAAACTTACTGTACCACGAGAAAAATGTTAGTAAAAGTAGTTTTTGTGGGAACCTCAAGACTGGGAAAAATTTCCGAAACCTCTTCATAACGTAGTATGACAACCATCATGCAGATATAACGGAAACAGAAAAAAAATGGGAGCAGACAGGAAGTTGGAACAAGAACAGTGTGTCATCGAAAGAGGTACTAGGAAAAGTTGATTAACGATTGGAATTGGGACGGAAAATTAGAGAAACCAAGTCTGACGCGTTGTGTTTTTGTCGAGTAAACTCTGTGTCAACACGCTTCGACCTAGCAGAAATCACATGGGAGCAGTGGAAATCATTGGTCCTCTACTATTATTCACTTTGGTTTTCTGACACTGAAATGTTTTGTACATTTGCAAAACTGTTTTCCTGTAGTTTGAAGACTTGGCGAAGCAGAAGAAACAGTGCAAGGAAGCATCGAGGGAAAACAGACTAACTAGGGAAGTCCGTTTTTTTCCAAGCCTATTTGCACTTTTTATGATGTCAATAGACAGATCTTAGCACGCTGATCAACGTTTCAGTACTTCATTTTTGCTCAATGAGCCTCCTAAGAGCACTTTTGGGCCTTCAAAGTCCCTAAAAAGCCCAAAATCCACTGTTTGAGGACCTATTTGGAGGAGTTCCCGGATGTCTACAGAAGATCCAACAAGCTTAAAAAATAGAGCTAAACTTTCTCTATCAATCCTGATAGAAATTTGGAAAATTCCAAGAAAAAATTGTTTTTTCATTTTTTTCCAACCCTAGGCCTGAGACCGTTGAAAAAATATTTTTTCAGAAAAAATGTTTTTCTCGAGAATCTTTCAGACTTTTATCAAGTTTGATAGAGGAAGTTTAGCTCTATTTTTTAAGCTATTTGGATCTTCTGTAGACATCCGGGAACTCCTCCAAATAGGTCCTCAAACCGTGGATTTTGGGCTTTTTAGGGACTTTGAAGGCCCAAAAGTGCTCTTAGGAGGCTCATTGAGCAAAAATGAAGTACTGAAACGTTGATCAGCGTGCTAAGATCTGTCTATTGACATCATAAAAAGTGCAAATAGGCTTGGAAAAAAACGGACTTCCCTAGTAAAGCAGATGTGCTCGACAAAGTTGGTGAGGTACCTGTGAAACTTGAGTTGGAAATGATATCAGAGTCAAACTCACAGAAATCCTCCATCCGTGAACGCTAACACAAACACTTTCATGATTCCTGTAGGAAGTAGAACAATGAGAAACGAAACAGTCATCAGATTCACAAGACCCGTAGTGCGTTCCGTGCTGTAATTGGATTTGATGGTTGAACGGAACCGTTATTCTTACTTGTTCTTGAGATTACTATTTGCCGCATCAGTTACTTTTTGTGATTTTCTGAGCTCTGAAACTAATAAAACAGTAAGAATCGGCAGTAGAATGCAAGGAATGATGTTTGCAACGAGCCCATTGATGACGATTAGAATTCGAAGGATTAGTAACGTATAATCTTTGAAAATGTCAGAAACCGTCATAAAATATATTGGTTGAGGGCCTGCAGGTGCGTTCAGGCAGCTGAAACTAGTTTGATTTGGTTTCGGCAATGCAAGCAACTCACTGTTCCCCGGCATTCCATTCTCCTTTGGGTACAAACTGCATCATCAAAAAATGGCGATACGAAAACAATGCGCTGATTACGAGGATCACTCCAAAGACTTTGAACCCAAAATGAAATTTTGAGATTCTAATTGAACCGCCCATTTTTGCAGAAGACTTTAGAACAATGTAACGCGTCAAAGCCATAGAGACATTGAGCCACGTTGAACACCTAATGGCGCAATCACGAATGAAGTAAGAGATCCCAGTGATTTGCTTGTCAAGAAGTGAAAGGGGAGGGGTGCTGGAAACTCTACGTTTTTGATAAACTGTGGTGTTTCGTACCATTCATCTGATTCATTAGTGAAGTTAAACTTCAAGAGTCCCATTGTTGATATCATTGCGACTAGGTCACATAGAGCAATGCAAATCAGAATGCACATTATAGAAGATGTTCTCATTGGTTTTTGAGTTAGAATTGATAAGTGGAAGATGGTTGAGAGTATTCCGATTATACAGATAACAAATTCAAAACTTGAAGATTTGAATGAAACATCCCTAAAACACTGAAGATTGGCAACAGATCTCAATGTCACATACAAAACTTACTGTGCCACCAGGAAAATCTCTACCAACGTGTCCTTTGTAGGGCTTTCAAGATTTGGAAACAGTTTCACAACATCTTCATAACTGTGAATAAGAACCATGATACAAAGAAATGAACCGAGCAAAACAAGACTAGTTCAAATAGTTACACATTCTATACATCTGATATACGTAAACAGACAACTCATTGGAGCAGACAGGAAATTGGAATGAGAAAAGTGTGTCACCGCGTCAGACAATCAACTGGCGATGAGAACTCGGACGGAAAGTTTGAGAAAATAAGAAAAACTCGCTTTGTTCTTGTCTTCATGAAGTCACACGGGAGCAACGGAATTCATTTGCCGTCTGCCAACATTGACTCTGTTTTTCTGACACTGAAACTTTCCGAATCATGGGAAACACGAAAGGTGCTTACACAAAACACATTCTTCCACTTGGAGAGCTTCAGCACTTCCCATACAGTTTTCCGGTAGTTCGAAGACATTGCAAAGCAGAAGAAGCAGTGCAATGAGGCATTCAAGGAGAAAAAACTGTAGCAGATGTGGTCGACAAAAGTGGTCATTAACCTGTGGGGTTCAACATGTGAGCATAATTTTGGATGAACATACAGAAATCCAATATCTCTAAACACTGATAAGGAGACTTTCATGATTGCTGTGGGGAGTAGAACAATGAGAAACGAAATGGTCATCAGATTCACGAGACCCGTGGTACGCTCCGTTCTGAATCTCGTATTGAGATGAGGGTTGAACTTATCTTGACACTTTTACTTGTTTTTGAACGGACTATTTGCCGCATTAGTGATTTTTTGTGCTTTTCTGAGTTCCGAAATAATAAGGACAGTGATAATTGGCAAGAGCACGCATGGGATAATTCTGGAAACTACCCCGTTGATGAAAATGGACACTCGGAGCATTATTAGGTTGTATTGATTGAAAAAATCAGAAACTATTGTTCCATATATTGGGAGAGGACCGAGTGGAACATTCAAGCAGCTGAAACTTCTCCGTTTTCCCGGCAAATCTGTGTATTGAGAAACTTACTCTTCCCCCGGACTCCATTCCCCATTCTGCACGAATTGTGTCCTCAAGAAATGAACAAACGAAAACAGTGTGCTCACTGCGAGAACAGCCCCAAATATACTGAAGCCTGATGAAAAGTTGGAAAATCTAGTTGGACCGCTCAATTTGTTTGTCGATTGTAAGACAATGAAACGGATTAGAGCCATGAAAACGTTGAGCCACGTGGAACATCTAATGGCACAATCGCGGATGGATTGGGAGATTTTGTTCAGTTGGTGGTCGGAAAGTGTCAGTGGGGGAGTACTGAATACTAAGTTTATAGATGACATCTATATTTTGTACCATTCATCGGATTCATTTGTCAAGTTTGTCTTCAATGTTCCCAATGTTGATATCATAGCTACAAGGTCACATAGAGCAATGAAAATCAAAATACAGATGATGGAAGACGTTCTCATTGGCTTTTGAATGAGAACTATCAGGTGAAATATGGTCAAGAGAATGCCAATGAAACAGATGTAGATTTCGGGGCATGTGGATTTGAATGAAATGGATCTACAAATCTGAAAGTCAAAAACACAGCACAATTGCAAAACCTACTGTGCCGCAAGGAAAATCTCTACCAGTGTGTCTTTTTTGGGACTTTCAACATTCGGAAACATTTTCAATACCTCTTCATAACGATGTATAATAACCATGATACAAATTAAACGAAAGAGAAGTGAAAATCAGAACAACTACACATTCGATACGCACAAACCGATAAGAGCAGACAGGAAATTGGAATAAGAAAAGTGTGTCATCGAATGAATTATTGGGAAAAGTTGGTTAACAATAGAAAAGTTATAACAGCGGAAACGTGAGAAAATGAGTCTGAGCTCTCTCTTTTTTCTATATACATTCTGTGTTAACAAAAATCTCCGATCTATTCAGATGGAAACGTCACATCAATGCAGCTGAGCTCGCGGCCTTCCAGTTCAAATATTTCCACCTCGGCAGCTGTTTCAAAACGTCGCAAACTACTTCCCGGTAGTTAGAAGACATAGAAAAACATAAAAAGAAGACAAGGAGAGAACTACTTCGAGTAACCAGTTATCCATTCAAGAGCACAGGAACACTTGTTTTGCGGTGACACATTCTATTTGGGGGTCCTGAACTGTTGCTGATTGTTCGTTTGTTGTTCTGAAATGCACTATCATTTCCGTAGATATGTTTTCTCACGTTACCATCCTTTTCGTCAACCTCAACACCGCCCATACAGTTTTACGGTAGTTCGATGACATTGCGAAACAGAGGAAACAGTGCAAAGAAGCGTTCAGAGTGAATAGAGCACCACATATGCTATCCACCAATGCTCCAAGATACCTGAACACGACGGTCTCATTCTGATAGAGAGCATGAAACCTACAGAATCCCAATGTCAGGGTACACTGCTGAGTAACAAGTAATCACCCCCGTGGGAAGAAGGGCAATGAAAGAGGACACTGTCATGAAGATGACTAACCCGGTAGTTCGCTCCATTCTGAAATCCCTTGATTTGCAGATTACAGGTTGTGTAATGTGTAACAGACTTGTTATTGTCTGTGACATTCGAATTCAGACGGGTGTTCCGTGTTCTTCGAAGCTCTAAGATCAGGAGAGCAGTGAAAATAGGGAGGCACTGAGTCACTTGGTGGTAGAGTGACTCAGTGGCGACAGGCGCCACTGAGTCACTTGGGGGTAGAGTGACTCAGTGGCGACAGGCGCCACTGAGTCACTTGGGGTCCACGTCAGGCGTCAGGCGTCAGGCGAAAAGGCGAAACAAGTAAAGCAATGTTTATTGATAACAGAAAGCGGGAAAAGTGTCTTCAAGGCAACTGGGTTGTTTGAACCACGCTGCTCACCATGCTCTTCGTCGTCTGAAATCGACAATAATCTTATTGAAGATGTTCTTCCACTCACCACAGTAATATTCCTATCTTTCAATTTTCTGCATACAGTTTTCCGGTACTGTGAACTCATAGCGAAACATATTGGGATATGCAGGATAGCGTCAACAGATAGAAGAGTGTAGCACATGTGGTCGATTAGAACAGTCATCAACCTGAACTTTGCGAGATCTAACTTGGTTTTTCGAGTGATTTTTAGCCTACACAAAGCCAATATCGGTGTAAATTGCTGTTATGAAAGACATGATTCCAGTGGGGAGCAAAGAGACGAAGAATGAGACAGTCATGAAGATCACGAGTCCTGTGGTGCGTTCGGAGCTGAAATTGATTAGGTTGAAGTATTAGTTCAAAAAGTTAGATTGACCTTTTGTTCTTCGTGTTGCTCTTCAGCTTCTCTTGGGCACTTTTCATAGCAGAAATAAGAACAGCAGTCGATATCGGTAGCAGGATACACGGAAGAATCTTTGAAACAGTTCCATTCATCAACATGAAGGTTCGAAGGATCAGTCCATCATGTGCTGTGTATAGATCAGAAACTACTATGTCATAGATGGGTAGAGTCCCGAGAGATTGATCAGGACAACTGAAATTTTTGCTTTAGAAGGAGAAAGAGAAATCTCAACTAACTGTTCTGCCGGTTTCCATTTCCCAACTATCACAATCTTGCCTCTGATCAAATACCCAATCGAGATTACTGTACTGATTGCTGAAACAACCCCCGAGGTCTTCACTCCAAAGGAGAACTTTGAAATCCGGTTGGATCTTCCTGGATCTGCTGCCAACTTTAACACAGCGCAACGAACAAGGCCCATTAGAACACTGAGCCACGTGGAACTTCTAACAACATCATCTCGAATGGATTGAAGGGATCCGTAGATTTGGGTGGTTAGGAAGGTATTGGGAGGATTGCTAGAATGGATTAGGTTGCAAGCAAACAGACATGGTAAGAAGTTTTGCTTACCATTCTTTGATTGTCATGTTCTTGATTGGACCTCGGATTCCTATTGCAGCGATCATCGAAATCATGTCACAGAGTGCTGCACCAATCATGATGGACATGATAGAAGATGTTCTCATGGGTTTTCGGGTGAGAATTATCAAGTGAAAAATTGTCAGGAAGAACCCGAGAATTGAGACGTAGAACTCAATGTCAATGAATACAACGTACACAGACCTACAAAACAGCTGTTCCATCATGAAAGGACGACGGGAAACCTACAGAACACTCAAATAAATGTTGGTAAATATGACTTTAGATGCGTTATCATGGTTTGGAAATGTTTCAAGCAGTTTTTCACAGTCTTCTACTACCACTGGCATGCTCAACCTTGAAAAATCAGAATGCAAAAAGAGAAGAAGTGGAAGTGAACTCTGAGTCCCTTCCTGGTTTCCTGGTTCCTTGGTCACTTCATTAGAAAACTTTATTGAAGATTTATTATATTTCCTAATTTCACATGACCAGAAAGATCTGTTGCTAATAAATCACACAAGATTCGTTTACGTCAACCGGATAGTTTGAACCACACTGCTCACCGCTGTGTTTTTGGGACTCTGAAATGACAATTCCTGTCTCATACATGTGGATCTGCTTACTATAATGTTCTTCTTCCTTATCCTCAAAACCTTGCATACAGTTATCCGGTATAGGGAAGACATTGCGAAACATATTGGGATATGCAACACAGCATCGATGGTCAGGAGAGTGTAGCATATGTGGTCGATTAGAGCGGTGAGGAATCTGAAAGTATTAGGATAGCTCTCCGTGATTTCAAAATACATACACAAAACCCTGATCAGTGTACACCGCAGTGACAAAAGACATGAGACCGGTGGGAAGCAGTCCAATGAAGTAAGAGGCAGTCATGAAGACGACTAGTGCAGTTGTGCGATCAGAGCTTTTCTTCTTTGCCTTTGAATGCTTCAACTTTTCTCGAGCTCTCTTCAATTCAGAGATCAAAATTCCAGTCAGTATCGGTAGCAAAATACAGGGAAGGATCTTGGAAACAGCTCCATTTCCCACCATGTAGACTCGAAGGATCAGTTCGTCGTTTGCATTGAATAGATCGGAAACCATAACGTCATAGATTGGTACGGATCTCGCGGATTTCTCAGGACAACTGAAACAATGACGTTTAGAACTGGGGGGCTTTGACTGAACTTACTGCTCTGCTGGCTTCCATTCTCCGATTTTTATGATCTTTCCTCGGAGCAAATAACCAATCGAGATCATTGTGCTGATTGCTAACACAACCCCAGATATCTTCACTCCAAACGAAAACTTTGAAATCTTGTTGCAGTTTCCAGGAACTCCTGCCAACTTCAACATTGCACAACGAACAAGAGCCATTAGAACACTGAGCCACGTGGAACATCTGACAACATCGTCCCGGATGGATTGTAGGGAACCATATATTTGCATAGCTAGGAAGGTATTTGGAGGACTGCTGGAACTCAAAACGTGTTTGTCATGACATAAAATAGAAGAGAACATTACCATTCTTTGACAACCATGTTATCTATCAGATCTTGAATTCCAACAGCAATTGCCATAGAAACTAGGTCAAAGAGTGCTGCCACAATCATGATAGACATAATGGAAGTTGTTCTCATAGACTTCCGAGTGAGAATTATCAAGTGAAAGATGGTTAGGAAGAATCCGAGAATTGAGATATAAGTCTCAATATCAAGGAAAACATAGTACACGGATCTGAAAACAAAATGTTACTTATCAAATATTGATTAGATGCTTACAGAATTTTGAGATAAACTTCGGTCAATGTGGCTCTGGTCGCATTATCATGACTTGGAAACGTTTTGAACACTTCATTGTAATCTGGATTCACACCAATCATAGCTATTGGGAACGAAGGAAACAAAAGGTTCCTGGTTTCGGAAAGTCACGGAGATTTATGCCTCCTGGCTCAGCTCATGTTGTCCTGACTCACATGATCAAACACAATACACTACTAATAAATTAGAAAAACTTTATTACTCAAAAAATGAATCTACGAAGTACGAAGGAGCTATCAGGGATTCTTTATGTAAGCCGAGTCGCAGGGGCCATGCTAGTGACTACACTGTTTTTGTGTTTCTGAAAAACAACCATTTAGGACCAGGAGAAACTCTGAACCTACCTTGGCAAGCCCCAACAAAACATTTACAGTTTTTCGGTATTGCGAAGACATTGCGAAACAGATGAAACAGTGCAATGTGGCATTCAGTGTTAGTAAAGTATAGCAGATGTGGTCGATGTAGGTTGTCATGTACCTAAATGGATCTCATGTATTGATAAAGGAAAATGTGACTCACAACAACCCGACATCCGTGTACACCGCTTCCAAACTTGTCATAACTCCACTGGGCAGTAGTGCAATGAAGAAGGAGACTGACATGAAGATTACTAGTCCTGTGGTCCGCTCCGTTCTGAGATATCACTGTTCTAGATGGCCCGAGAGAGTAAACCTACTTGTTCTTATCAGAGATATTCGACTCCTTTCTTTTGTTTTGTGTTTCTCGAAGTTTCAAGATCAGTAAGACAGTTAGCACTGGGAATAGGATACAAGGAAGGATCTTTGCAGTGGTTCCGTTGAGGAACATAAAAACGCGAAGAACTATTCTATCGTGGAATGCAAAAAGGTCAGAGATATGAGTCTCATAAACAGGTAGAGTGCCCATAGATTGGTCAGGACAGCTGAAAGGGAATATTAGAAAATCTATACTTGCAACTACACCTACTGTTCTGCAGGGGACCACTCTCCAATTAGCTCTATTTTTCCTCGCAACAAGTAAAAGATTGAGAAAACGGTACTGACAGCTAAAGAGACTCCAAATAGAACAAACCCAAACGAAAACCCAGATAATCGTTGAGATCTTGACGGGTTAGAGGCAAACTTCAGCACCAAGAAACGGATTAGAGCCATCAGAACACTAAGCCAAGTGGAGCATCTGATGAAGTCATCGCGGAGAAATTGAAGGAATCCAAAGATGGTATAGACAAACAAGGTGTTTGGAGGAATGCAATCCGAGGGAATCATCTTCAGAATCATATTTTGAACACTTATTGATTCAACCATAGACACCAAGTCACAAATGGCTGTGGAGATCAGGATAGACATTATAGAAGATGTTCTCATGGGTTTTCGAGTGAGAATTATCAAGTGGAAGATTGTCAAGAAGACTCCAACGATGGAAATGTAAAACTCAATGACAAGACACTTGAAAGCGATAGCTCTGCAAATGAATAGACTTATAACGTTAGGGTATTGTTGTCTCACTGTATTGTCAAATAAATGTTTGTGATAAGGATTCTCGATGACTTTTCAATGCTTGGAAACAAGTCAAAGGCTTCTGCGAACGTGGTGGCCATGGCAGCTGGAAAAGAGGAACAACGGGGTGACTGGGCATTGTGACGAATGGTTCAGTAAGCCAATTGTGAAAGTGAGTTAGCATCAAGACACATTGTTATTCGTTTCCAAAGTGACTATGTGAAAAAAGGTGTTCTTTGACTTCTAAACTTTTAAATTAGAAAATCAATCAACAATCTTCGATCCTCTCCAACATAGCCATTATCCTCGACACCCCTAATTTGCATGCATAACACCAATTACCGGCACCAAGTTATTTCTATACATACCTCGTGCCTTTTTCTTATTGAATTGTTGGCTGTCAACATAAAACTAGACAAACTTTTTCCTTCTCATTTCATTTTTTGTTCTCTCTGCTTTCAAATCGAGTTCTACATGACATCCCTCAACCAAACCCTGGCCCTGTTTCCTAGTTCTGAATATGCTACCAGAGTGATTCTGGCAAAGACTTACTTAGCTTTGGAGTAAGTGCTGTCACAGCAATCTAATGAGAACTGATTGGTGTTTCAGGGACATATCATTTCACTTTGTGAACTCTGAGTTTTACGTTTCCATCTTCGGCTGTTTTACTACAATCTTCCATTTGACAATTCTCACCAGAAAGTCTATGAGATCATCTTCTATCATGTCAATCATGATCTCCACAGCTCTCTGTGACCTGTGTTCTATGCTAGAATCAATTGGATCGCGGGATCTCATCATGACTTTTGCTGTTGCAAATGAATGGTAAAAACCAATTCCTTAGATTCTATAAAACACCAATTCAGTGCTCCACCTCTAACCCTATCATCTTTCCGCTTCTTTGCTGTGATCCAATCCTTCCGAGACGACGTTATCCGCTGTTCCACGTGGCTCAGTGTCCTCATGGCTCTAGTCCGATTCCTCATGCTAAAACTTGCCACTAACAGAAAAACTAACAAAATCTCAACGTTCTCATTTGGTTTTCAAGTCTTTGCCGTAGCAATCACAGTCAGCACACTGTTCTCCATTCTTCATTTTCTGAGGGCTAAACTGGTACAAGTTGGGGAATGGAGTCCGGCGGCGCAGTGAGTTTAATGTGCTCGTTTCATTTGAATAGTGAATTTCAGCTGCAAAGATGTTCAGTTTTCCATCCAACCCGTCTACGATGCAGTAGTATCTGATCTTTTTACAATTGGGAATCAAGTGATTCAGCGGGTGTTCATGTTTGTGAATGGAGTCACCTCAAAAGTACGTTGCATGTGTGTTGGCTGAACACAGTATTACGTATTTCAGATCCTCCCTTGTCTTATGTTACCCATTCTGACTAGTCTGCTCATTTTTGAGCTCCGAAAAGCACGGGAAAAACGCAGAGCCTCCATTATCTCTGACAAGAACAACACTGAACGAACCACTGGACTAGTTATCTTCATGACAGTCTCTTTTTTCATTGCTCTACTCCCAACTGGAGTTATGACTTGTTTGAGAGCAATCTTTACGGATATTGGTGTCACGTAAGATCTAACTAGTTTGATGGAAAACAGAGAATACTTTCAGGTACATGAGCACTTGCGTCGAACTCATCTGTTTTGCACTGTTGACTTTGAATGCTTCTCTTCATTGTTTCATGTGTTTTGCGATGTCTTCTCAGTACCGGAAGACTGTTTTTAGTGTGTTGAGGATTGAAGGAAAGGGATAAGTGGTAAGTGAACACATGATGGAGCCAATGACAAAGCGAACTTCAGAAACAGTTGCCACAACGCCTTGTTCAGTCAACAAACTTGAGTTAACAAGGACCAATAAGCAAATTTTATACCATTTTTTAAGAAAAAACATGAAAGAAACAAGTTAGAAACTTTTCATGTCAGACGACTGTTGAATGAACTGGTTACCACACTGTTTTTGCGATTCTGAAAAGCAACAATCGAGTTGAACTAAAATAGACTGAAAGAGATACATTTGGAAGTTTCAAAACAATGCTGACAGTTCTGCGGTACTGCGATGACATTGCGAAACAGATGAAACAGTGCAATGTGGCGTTTAGGGTTAGCAGGGTGTAGCAGATGTGGTCGATGTTGTTGGTCATGTACCTGATTTGTTATCTTCGCAATTATCAGGAAGTGTGACTCACAGAAAGCCAACATCAGTGTAAACCGCCGCCAAACTTGTCATAACTCCACTGGGCAGCAAGGCGATGAAGAAGGAGACTGACATGAAGATTACTAGTCCTGTGGTTCGCTCTGCTCTGAAATCAGCTTGTTTTCGACAATCATTGAGCATGTATAAACTTGTTTTTATCAGATAAGGAGACGGTAGATTCCCTGCGTTTGTTTTGTGTAGTGCGTAGCTCCGAGATCAGTAAGATAGTTAGGAGAGGGAATAGGATACAAGGAAGAATCTTTGCAGTGGTTCCGTTGAGAAACATAAAAACGCGGTGAACTATTCCATCATGGAATGAGAAAAGGTCAGAGATATGAGTCTCATAGACAGGTAGAGTGCCTATTGATTGGTCAGGACAACTGAAAAGAAATATTAGAAAATCTATACTTGCGACTACACCTACTGTTCTGCAGGGGACCATTCCCCAGTTAAGTCAATTTTCAGTTTGAAGAAGTAAAAGATTGAGAACACTGTGCTGATTGTGAGAGCAATCCCAAAGACAATAAAACCAAAAGAGAAACATGCCAATCTTTGAGATCTTGCTGGGTTTGAAGCCAACTTCAGCACCGAGTATCGGATAAGAGCCATCAGGACACTGAGCCACGTAGAACATCTGATCAAGTCGTCACGAATGGATTGAAGGACGTCGAAGATGTTGAGAATAAACAGGGAGATCGGAGGAACACTGAAAATGGAGGTTGCCCAGTGAAACAAGGGATACCAAACCAATCCGAAGGGATCCTGGTTACAATGATTCTCTGAACACAAATCAACTCGATCATAGAAAGTAGGTCACATATGGCTGTGCAAATCATGATGGACATTATGGAAGATGTCATCATAGGCTTTCTTGTGAGAATCAACAAGTGGAAAAGTGTCAGAAAGACTCCGCAAACGGAAATGTAAAACTGAACGTCGACACATTTGTAGGCTAGGGCTCTGATTGTCAAGTAGATGTTCGTATGCAAAACTCTTGAATCATCATCAGAACTTGGAAACAAGTCGAATGCTTTATCAAACGTGGCAGCCATGCAAAAACGGGAAGGAATGAACACAAGATCAGAGCAGGAAGTCAAAGGTGTGTCTCGGGGAAAAGTGAGTTAGTCAAGCGAGTCTACTGAACAGGTGGAATGGTTCCAGTGTGGACACTCGTCTGGAACATCTGAAAGCTGTCAGTTGATGTTGAAACAGTTTAGCTATCAACAATGCTCATCGAATCCTTCTTTCCCGACATTCCCAACAAGTCCTTGACTGTCTTTCGGTATTGTGAAGACATTGCAAAACAGATGAAACAATGAAACGTTCCATTCAACGTCAAAAGAGAAGAGCAGATAATGTCGACGTAGGTGCTCATGTACCTGAATGCGCATTCCATTCACTGCGACAACATGAAAGTGAACGTACAGAAACCCAACATCTGTGTACACTGCTTGAAGGGAAGTTATGATTCCAGAGGGTAGTAGTGCAATGAAGAAAGTGACAGTCATAAAGATTACTAGTCCGGTGGTACGCTCTGTTCTGAATGAAACTTCTCAATTCCTATCTGTGTTGCAATACTCACTTGTTCTTCTTATCCGGTACATTTGACACTTTCCTGTTGCTCTCTGTGGTCTTCAATGCCAAAACTAGCAACACTGTAAGAACAGGGAACAGGATGCATGGAAGGATCTTGGAAAGGGTGGCATTGAAGAACATAAAGATCCGGAGAACTGCTCCATTGTTAGAAATAAACAGGTCAGATGGGATTGTATCATAGATGAGTTGAGCAGGGAAGGAAAGATCCGGGCAGCTGAAAGACATCTATCAACTTTTGGTTTTCTAGTATTGATTATCACTTACTAATCAGCAGGGATCCATTCTCCAACTAACACAATTTTCACTCTGAAGAAGAACATTACAGAGAACAAGGTGCTTACTAGAAATGACGCTCCAAAGACATGAAACCCAAACATGAAACTTGAAATCCTCTGTGACCCGCCTTTCGTTGCAAGCTTCAACGCCAAGTAGCGAATCAGAGCCATTGAGACACTGAGCCACGTTGAACATCTCAAGAAGTCATCCCGGATAGTTTGAACAACACTGAACACATGATAAGCTAGCAATGATAATGGGGGAGTGCAGTCTTGCACCTCAAAGTTCAGCACAATGTCTCTAGAGCCGATTGCTGTTATCATGGAAACCAAGTCGCAGAGGGCTGTGCAAATCATAATTGACATTATAGAAGATGTTCGCATAGATTTCCGGGTGAGAATTACCAAGTGGAAGATTGTAAGGATGACTCCAAGAAAGGAAATGTAAAAGTCGGCAGTCGCGAAGTTCAAGGAGAAGCTCCTGGCAACAAGGCAACTCAATCGGATGTTTCCTATCACTTACTCCATAAACAGATAAACATTAGCCAAGGTGACTCTTGTTGAATATTCAGCACTAGGAAACAAAGCGAATGTTTCATTAAACGCAGTCATTTCAATATCAAACAGAATATATTCCACAAATCAGAAAAGAAAGGAAGTGGGCAGTGAGGTGGTCTTTGAGATAAACAGCAATTCGATAAAGCCTAGTGAGTTAGTTGTGTCTGATCATTGTTGTTGTGCTCGGAGCTGTCATAAGTTGTAATTTTGGATAATGAACTTTCGGATAGATTACTCATGCTAATAGCAGAGTAAATTGGTATGCACCCAGTGCACATTAGGTTTTCATAGAATTATCGGTGTTGAGATTTCAAACCATCTGATTTCTCAGTTATTTGAACCCCCAGATAGCACTATAACTTTTCAAAGTTGATTGTCTTCTGGATGTAACTCGGGAAAAACAAAGTTTGGAGTAAATCTTGGATTCATTATCATTGGTGAGTAATTTGCACCAGGTCCCGTTTCAAAAGGAGCAGGCGCTTAGAAGACATTCCTTGTTAACCTCCAGATCCTGTTAAGATGTAGGAAGAATTTCGGGAGTTAGAGGTTCTCTGAAGAAGTTGTTATATTACTAATCATTTTCCGTGACACACGTGAACTTGTTGGGACTTCCGCTGTCCAGTTTTTCCACGTGTCCTCTACTCGGAATTCCTCCACAATCAGTCAGTTCACTTTTTCGCTTGCCCATGGAGAGGATTTTTGATATCAATTTGTCAGTGAAGAAAGGCACACCGCTCTCCGACTTCTGCGAGCAAGTCACTGAAAACCACCACGGAGTCGGTTGGTAAGTGCTTTAGACTGCTATCAACCGGAACCAAAATCGTTTAGGTCGTTTTTCGTCGGAGCGTGGAATAGTGAGACACCCTGGATCAGTCTTCATTGCATGGAGCAGTATGCCCGGAGACATCCATTGGGAAGTCTTGTCGAGACGGATTGCGAGTTTGAGATGCAATTGGCAGACAGAAAATTTATCGTTGCTCAAGAATCTTGGAAGTTCTCGGAAGACTCATATGAAGTAACTCTCAAGGAGGATCTGGCGAAGGAACTAATGGAACACATTGTTCATTCCGATGCAATCTTCAATGCTCGGGTGAAGATCAAGAGGACAATTGGATGCAGATGTGACACTTTGGAGAACTTCGATGAGCCCAAGGCCTTCTGGACAGATCGCCGTGTGATGGTTGAAGGGAAGCAGTTCCACGTGAACCAACGAGTGAGTGTTTCGGGTGTGCAAACCATACAAACTTTCTATTTTCAGTACTTGGCTTCCAAATCACCGATTTTCGAGAAGATCTTCACGGACAACTCATCCAAGGACATCATCATCGACAACACCAACTCGGATGCTTTTGAAAACTTCCTGCAGGTCGTTCACAAGAAGTTGCCATCACTCCCAGGTACTCTAGAGAATCTTCTGATCCAAAGTGAAATGTCCGCTTTCAGTACCACTGATTCCGCAAATCATCGAACTGGCTAATCGCTTCGAAATCGGACAAGTCAAAGAGTACTGCGAATGGTACTTGAAAGAGTGCGGAGTCTTCTACTTGGTTATGGCCACCAAGTATGAACGTGGTATCTACAATGCAGTGATGAAGACTGTTTTTCCAAAATGTGAACCGATCAGTCCCAAAGAAAGCTCATTTGATTTGGCTTCGAGACTCAAACTGCATCTGTCGACAATGAAGGAGAACCACAGAAAGCCAGAGAGTTGTGTGATTCCACTGAAGATGGTCGAGTTTTGTAAAGGATGCAGTGAGGAGAAGAAGTTCGACTTCTTCGGACTGAGATGGTAAGCTATTGGATCGTCTTGCTCGTCGCAACATTCATTTTCCAGGATTGCATCAATCAGTTTTCATAATGGGAGCTACTATTGTTTTCTGCAGTGCGACGAAGGATATCGTGAGGATTATGGAGACCCGAACTATGGACCAGACATGCCGGGATGGTGCGTGACAGTGGATGTCAAGGTGTTCGCTTGGTTTGGAGAGGAAAAGATACTGGTCGGGAACGAGGAGAATGAAGAATACACGGCTATTCTGGAGGTGGTTGAAGTCGAGCTGAGTGACGAATTCGAATGGCACACAATGTCCGCTGCAGACGTGAGATTCGAAGTCCACGTAGAGATTGTCAAAGCCGCTGGGACCCGCCATCTCACTTTCGAGGATTTTTCGAAGGAAAAGAAAGGGTGGACGGATGGGTGCCTGGTTGTACAGGGACGGCAGTTCCATATCAACAAGAAGGTAGGATTCTGAAGTTTTACTGAACGGACAACATATCCTGTTGCAGGATCTTGCCAGAAACTCCGCATTCTTCGCCGACATCTTCAAAAAGAAACCGTTCATTTGGCAGTTCAATTTGGACAAGGAAGACCCGGATCTCTTCGAACTGTTCCTGCAAATCGCTCACTCCGGGAGCTCTTTCATCAAACGTATCCCCAAATGCTCAACTCACAAACTTCTCACTCTGAATCTTTTCAGAAAACGACATTCTTGGAATGATTGATTTGGCGAAGCGGTACAAGTCTAAGATCCTCATGGAGGCGTGCAGAAGCAGTGTCACACACTACTTCATTTCTTACGGCAGCGACATTTCTGACTTCACCGAGATCATGGAACAGATGGATTGCACGGATATGTGGGAAGTGAGGGTCGAATATCCCTTACTTGAAAAGATTGATGAAAATTTTGTTGGGCACCAAGGACTGAACGCCATGTTTCCGAAACTTTTGGAACTCAAGAGCAAGGATTTGTGCTGGCCAATCTTCATCGATAGCGGGAGTGGAGAAGTCTACATTTTGGAGTGGTCTCTCAAGTCTACGTTGGAGGCACTTATCAAGACAGTGGCTAGAATCGAAAATAAACCAATCAACTCCCAGAAACTGATGATCGATGGAGTGTTTGTGAAGCACGAGAACGACATCACAGCTCACTTCCAGCGGCCATTCGAGTGTCCAAAGATCACGGTGAGACTTCTAAGGATTAGAGAATCACCCAACCGTTCTTTCAGTATATTCCCGATGTCTACAAGGATCTAATAGATGGGACGGCCGAGGAGTTGGGACCGGAGCTTCTTGCGGACTTTGAACAGTTCTTATTGGGTTGCTCGGAGCTTGGAGTCAAGAAACGACTTCTGTTGGCGGACAAGTACAGCCTGCAGAAGCTTCTCAAGAGATGCCTTGCCGAGATCACGACTCTTCGACAGATGAACCAACTCAGTGACTGCTACCCGAATCTGAGCCTTCCCGTCAAACTGAAGCTATACAAGGAAGCCGACAAAGACCGTTTCGATCGAAAGTACTCGGCGACAGATACCTACAAACCTCGTCGATTCCCTTGTTTCAATGTGGAATTTGATTCGGAAGACACTGGAGACTCAATTGCTAAGAGTATCGGCCTGATACGTGGACTCCCGCCTTCTCAGGAAGATGTGATCGACTTCAATGACCAAAGATGCAGAGAGAAGATCAAGTACAATGCATGGGAGGTTCTTCGCATCGATTCGATCAACACGGATGGCATTCAGGAGTAAGAACTCTTTGTGTACTCAATACTCGTTTCTTATTACTTACTGATGCTTTATTGAATGAAGGAATGAATAAAAGAGAATCAGAACATCTTAAAACAACCGAAAAACTCCCTCTTGTCTTCTCTACACTACATATGATTCCGTTTCCTCACTGTCCGGAGCAAACCTCACTCCTTCTTTGCAAATCAACTAAATTTTGAATGGAAAAACAAGGAGAACAAGCAGATTGCCAAAATTCAATCCTGAAATGTCTGGATTTTCTGACTTCCTTTTATCTTTACCAATTCCCAAGCACCACTTCTGAATAATGACTGCAGTATTCCCTGGTGCATTCCCGGACTTTGAGGTCTATAGCACTACAACTCGAGATTTTCTTACATGGCTCACTAACTTCTTTAAAGATGCAGTTCATTTCATGATAATCCCAGAGTACATACTCTCTATTATTGGCATTGTAATCAACATCTTCCACTTGACAGTCCTAACAAGAAAGCCCATGAGGTCCTCGAGCACTAATGTACTGATGATTGGCATTGCTTTTTGTGACTTTTGGATTATGGTTTTTGGGGTATTTCGTACAACTCAAGTCTTCATTTACCCGTTTGATTTATGGTAAAGGAAAAAACTGGGCTGCTCCTACATAAGTACAACATTCTTTCAGTACTCCCCCATCCAGCTACTTCTCCCTGGTCGTGGGAAACTGGATTGGCGCTCTCAAGGAAGTGTTCAGAAGAGTGTCTGCTCGGCTTGGTGTCATGATGGCTTCTTTTCGATTCCTTATCATCAAAAACTCTCTAAACCCGAAGTATGACTTTCTGTCAAAGATCTCATTTAGCTGGATGGTAATATCCATGTTGCTGATTCTCAGTTCCATTGTTTCCTCGTTTTTCTGGATGCGGTTTACTGTTTTGAAGGTTCGATCTTGGGCTCCTCCGGATTAGTAAGTTTGTGTTGATGAATGATATGGTGGTAATTTTGGTTTCAGTTGTGATAATCTTCCTGAGAACTACACTGAACCCTTTTATGCTAGTGTTTTGGATCCTGCTGCCTTGGAAAATGACAATCTGCCTCTCAGAATCTACCTCACAGCAGATGGAACTCTAAAAGTAACCAATGAAGTAAAAACATAATGTTGAGTTTCATACCTTTTAGGTCCTCCCAGTGTTTGTTCTGCCTATTCTCACATTCCTCCTCATCCTGGAACTTAGGAAAGCAGGATTTAGCAGGAGAAAACTGACAAATAACAGTCAAGCAACTCCTCAAAAGGACCATACCACAAAACTAGTAACCTTGATGACAGTTTCTTTCATGATAGCAGAAGGACCCCTTGGAGCTACTTTTTTGGCGAGAGGGGTGTTGTCCCCGTTTGAAAAACCTGGATTCACGTAAGAACATCCTCGTTTTCTATTCAGAATCAACGTATTGTTTCAGGTTGATGGCCTCAAACATGTCTTACTTCCTGGCAATCTTTGCGACCCTGAACGCCACGATGCACTGTCTCATTTGTTTTGCTCTGTCTTCACAGTATCAAAAATGCGTTAGGGAACTGTTCTCCTGCAAACAGAAAACTGCAATGATGCCAGTGTTGCCTAAAACAAGTATTACAAGTGTGACCAGTCTTCGAAATGTTACTGTGAAAATGAAGTAAAGTTGTTCGTTGATCCAGTCACCAATAGACAATCCAATTGTTCGGGATAATAAAATCATTACGCTTTTGTTTTTTCTGTGTTTTGTTCAAGTTTTTGTTCCTGGTATTCCAAGGAAAATGTCTGATGATGACGATTACCCAGAAGACTTCCCTGACTTTGACAATTACAGTAATGGAATTCGTAGCATCTTTATATGTTTGCTAAACATTACAAGAAACCTAGCAATACACCTTGTAACTGTTGAGAAACTGTTCAGTTTCATTGGCGCTGTCATAACCATTTTCCACCTGATAGTGTTGACAAGAAAGTCCATGAGGTCCTCCAGCACTAATGTACTGATGATTGGTCTTGCAATTTGTGATCTGTTCATGATGCTGTGTAGTGTTTACAGTTCGGTGTTTTTCCTGGTCAATTCGGATTCCCAATGGTAAACAATCCCATTTATCTTTAGCAACCCAAAGATGAGTTCCAGCTGTAACTCATCCACCTATCTTCAAGTAGTTGCAAGTATCTGGTCCTTCGCTATTCGGGACGACTTTAGAAGACTGTCTGCTTGGCTTGTACTCCTAATGGCTTCTTTTCGTCTTCTTATCATCAAGAACTCTTTGAATCCCAGATTTGACTGTCTATCCCGACCTTCATTTGCCTGGAAGTTCATCCCAATTTTGTTCGGTTGCAGTTCAATTGTCTCCTCAATGTTTTTCGCTATGTTTCAAGTTGAACAAATTGAAGATTGGGTTCCCGCGGAACAGTAAGTTTGGCAAGTTTTTTCCAAATGTGAACTCTACTTTCAGTTGTTCGGGATTTCCTCAAAACTACACTGAATCTCAGTATGCTGCAATGTGGGCCTATATACCGACGAAAAGTGACTTACTGGCCATTCACATTTATTGGTTTACAGATGGAACTCTTAAAGTTTGCTCTTGTATCATACAACTTACTCTAGACTGGTTTAGGTAATCCCCGCTCTTGTTCTCCCCTTCCTCATGTTTCTGCTCGTCCTTGAACTAAAAAAAAAGCTAGCGCAATCAGGAAGAGAATGCAAAGTTCAGCCCCCAAAAATGACCACACCACAAAACTGATTCTCCTGATGACAGTGTCTTTCATGATTGCTGAAGGGCCTATCGGAGCTATTTATGTGGTCAAGGTGTTTCTACAAATACATGACGGGTTCTCGTACGGAAAATGAAGGTGCTGTTAGTTGAAACATTACTTTAGATTAATACTGGAATATCTCGTAACAGTTTTCAACACTTTTGTGGTTTTCAACGCAATCGTTCATTGTTTGATTTGTTGGACAATGTCTTCCCAGTATCAGCAATGTGTCAAGGAAGTGTTTGGCTGTAAGAGAAAACCAATGCCGAGATTGGTGAGGGTATAAGTGGAAACTTGTCTTCGACCTCTGAATTCAGGTTGATGTCTCGCCAGTCACTGTTCTGAAAAGCTGATTTCCGGTCAGCAATCTTTAGATTAGAACAAGGAAGAAGAAAGAGGATAGTCTGCTCTTCAAACTAAACACCTCATTAGGGAATTGCCAATTCGCGGAACGACGACGCCACGAGGCAAACTAGAAAACTCAATTCTAGACAGAACACACACGCATAAATTTATCACCGAGCCACACAGCGTTCTGTCTGTCAGGCCCGGCAGAAGTTTTCTTCTGTTATTTTAACTTTAAATGTCTGCTAGCGGATCCCAAGACATCCCCAACGATTTCTTCTACGATTTCGATGTCTACAGTGATGGAACCAAGAAGTTCCTCTTGTCCCTTATTCGAATCCTTAGAACCACTGTCTCTGCTCTATTCCTCCCCGGAATCATTCTCTGTTGCGTTGGAGCTATCGTACACATTTTCCATCTGCTGGTACTCACTAGAAAGTCCATGAGATCCTCCAGCACTAATGTCTTGATGATTGGCATTGCTTTTTGTGATCTTTCTATCATGGTTTACACAGTGTACACACCTGTGCTACAGTACATTTTTCAACAGAAAACATGGTGGGTTTCTAAGGCTCTTCATTTCAAAGTTATGATGTTTTCAGTTCAACTCCATACAGTTACTTATTAGTTGCTGTTAATGTTTGGACTTCTGCTCTTCGAGAAGACTTCAGACGACTGACAACTTGGCTTGGAGTCTCCATGGCTTCTCTCCGAGTCCTCATCATTAGGAACTCTATGAACAAAAAGTTCAAAGTCCTATCCCGCCCGTCATTTGCTTGGAAATCAATCATCGTCTTGCTGACTTTTAGTTCGTTTCTTTCATGGTTTTACAACACCCATTTTGATATTGCGGAGATTGAGGAATGGATTCCTGGAGAGCAGTAAGGTTTACCCATGATTATAGCAAAGTTACAAACAAGTTTCAGTTGCCTGAACTTCCCCGATAACCACACCGAAAAACAGTACATGAGCATGCTCGATCATGACTTTTCAGAACAAGATATGTGTGCAGTACATTTCTACTGGCTTTTTGATGGAATGCTAAAGGTACGACACCCATTCTATGTTTACAGAGCCTCCTTTTTCAATGTTACAGATCATTCCCGCAATCGCCTTCCCAATTCTCACTTTCCTCCTTGTCCGGGAGTTGGGCAACGCTAGAACTAGAAGAAGCAGAATCAACAAGAATCAATCTACTGGCTCTGAAGCTAGCAAAAACGACAGAAACACAACACTGGTTACCCTGATGACTGTGACATTTATGCTTGCTGAAGGCCCACTTGGAATCGTAATGGTTGCTCAGATCTATGCAACGAATTCTTTTGCATTTGCGTGAGTACCAAACATCTGGAGAGAGTACATTTGTTGATTTTAGAGATATCGTTTTCAACTTGGCTTCAATTCTGGAAATGTTCGCAGTCATCAACGCCACCACACACTGTTTCATCTGTTGGACACTGTCTTCGCAGTATCAGAAATGTGTTCGGGAACTGTTTTGTTGTGGGGGAAAACGGAGCGGTAGTGTGATAAATGTTAGAAGTACGGTAGAAAAAGTATGAGTTGAATAATCCTTGTTGAATAAAAAGTTCACTTTTGGCTTGTTCCACTGATAACAAAGTTCCCGTGTTCCGCTTTCGTTGCACGGTTTCATTGGCCATTGGAAAAAAACTACTCTGTTCATTACGTTGTCATGCAGCGACGCTCGCTCGCCCGCCTCCCAACCGTCGTTGGCCACCAATTCGTTCGCGGTGGTCCAACCCTCTTCTCCGTGCAGAACCCAGATGGGACAGTCCACTGGTCCTGTGAGATTGACATCCCGGCAGCCATCACTCAGGAGCTCATGAGGTACAAGGGGTTGGTCAGTGGTCGCACGTGGAGCGGGGAGCCGGGCGTCTACTATGTCGCCCGGATCTGCTCCCACCGCTGGTACCACGGCGACCTCTACTTTTTCGTTGGATGGTCGGGACTCTGGAGCCACGCGATTTGGCAGAGTGAAGTTCCCGAGGAAGATGTGCAGGTAAGAAAACAAAAAAGAGTTGTTTCAGTGAACAAATTTTTGCTTTCAGGATGGTCCGATCCTGCAAGCGTACCGTGCCGCCCATGGCCTCTAGATGAACTCTCTATAAGATCTTTTTTTTGTATACTTGTATCCTTTTGTTATAAAACTTGACTGATTTCTGCCAAAGAAGAGTTGTTATTCTTCCGGGTTCCCTCTCCTGAGAATTTGATTCAGTTTGTGTGGTGATAATCGTAATTGTCTGTCGAACAAACACCACAACTTCCTCTTTTTCCTATCCAACGTGAACTGAACTGAACTTCCAATCCAATCTTTTGTTCTGTCTTCCAAGTTATGTACTGCATGACGTGGATTGACTGATGAGAATTGCGAACACTCAACCACAAAAACACAACTTCTTTTTCCCACAACAACACAGAATCACACAGAACTAACCTAATTCTGCAAAGAAGGTGTGATCCGGTTTCTCGTCTCTATGTTCCACTCCTTGCAGAATGTCTGATCTTCTCACAATTGATGACTATAATGATTTGGATGGTGATGTGTTCCCTGACTTCTCCAACTATAGCTATGAAACTCAAAACACCCTTACTTCTCTGGTCAACATTCTAAGAACCACATCTGCATCAATTATCCTCCCTGAATTCATACTTTCCTTGATTGGAATCGTCCTCAACATGTTCCACTTGATAGTGCTAACCAGACATTCAATGAGGTCCTCCAGCACTAATGTATTGATGACTGGAGTTGCTCTTTGTGACTTGTTTATCATGTTTTTTGGGATCTACACAGTTCTCGCGGATTATACAAAACCTAACATTGATTGGTAGGTACTCTTCATCCTTCTAAGTTTTCAAGTGTTTCTTTGATTCAGTCTACCTCCAATCAGCTATATCCGAATGATTTTGGAGTTGTGGGCTGTTGCTCTTCGGGACGATTTCCGAAGAGTATCCGCGTGGATTGGAGTCTTCATGGCATCCTTTCGCTTCTTCATCATCAAGAACTCATTGAAAGCCAATAGCTACAAACTATCACAACCATCTTCGGGTTGGAAGATCATTGTGCTCCTACTCCTAATCAGTTCTACCATATCTTCCTTCTATTGGACACGAATCCAGATCCTTGATTATGATCCATGGGTGCCCCCGGAACAGTAAGCTGTGTACTTATCAAAAGTAAGATCGCATAACTTTCAGGTGTTTTGGATTTCCAGCAAACTATAGCGAAAAACAGTACCTCGCTCTCTTTGACGCCGACTATTTTGATGATGATCTTCTGGCCTCTAAGATTTGCTGGTTTCTAGATGGATCCCTCAGAGTACAGTTCTACAACCATCTTCAAAGTTATCGGTCCCGCACATTACAGATAATCCCCGCAATCCTCCTACCAGCTCTTACGTTTCTCCTGCTCCGTCAGATAAACAACGCGGACTCTAGAAGAACCCAAATCAGTTGTCGCTCTTCTACCAACAAAAAGGATCACACGACTACACTAGTCATTCTGATGACTGTGACATTCATTATCGCTGAAGGTCCACTTGGTGTTCTCTACGTAATACGGGGTTATGTAGCTGATAAAACGGGATTCTTGTAAGCTCTTGGATCTTTTGAAATGATAAGATTATAAAAAGGTTTCAGAGAAATCACAATACACCTGGCATCAATCATGAACATTTTTGTTGTCCTGAACGCCACAACGCATTGTTTGATTTGTTGGACAATGTCTACACAGTATCAGAAATGTGTCAAGAGTTTGATTTGTTGTAGAAAAAAGCCAAAGGTTACGATGGTGAGTTATCCGAGGTCAATGTAGAGTTAATTGTAAGGTCTTGCTTCCAGGTAACAGTTGCTCATAAGATCAGTATGATTACTGTCCGATCTACGACGACTCGTATGATGACTAGTGCCGAGAAACGCCAAAACAAAACTTATTCATAAATCATTTTCTATGCTTCTTGATTCTCGATGTTTCATGTTTTGTTAGCAGGTAATTTGTCTACCAAACCACGAGCCACTAACCTGATTTCAATAAAGTGATAAACCAAATTCAAATCTACCCCGTTCCCCCCCCACGTGTCCCCCTCATAACAACTAGTCACTCCCTTTATTCACAAAGTTCTCACTGATTCGCAATGACTACAGCTACCGACTACTCTGACTTCGACAGTTTTAGCAATTCCACTAGAGACTGGCTCATCTCTCTTGACCATTTCATTCTAAACGCTGCAAACACCCTGGTCACTCCCGAGTTCATCATCTCTTTTGTTGGAGTTGTCCTGAACATCTTCCACTTGATAATTCTATCTCGAAAGTCTATGCGGTCCTCTAGCACTAATGTTTTGATGATTGGCATAGCTCTCTGTGACTTGTTTATCATGATGATTGGGGTCTACGGATCAGTTCTGACTTATATACATCCGGATGTTGATTGTTGGGCTCCATCCAGTTATCCTCGACTCGTTTTCGATCTCTGGGCCACTGCACTCAAGGACGATTTCAGAAGACTCTCCGCATGGCTTGGAGTCCTCATGGCTATTGTCCGGTTTCTCATTATCAAAAACTCCTTGAACCCGAAGTATGAGAACCTTTCCCGTCCGTCATTAGGCTGGAAGATCATTCTGATTCTTCTGGTGTTGAGTTCAATTGTCTCTGCGTTTTACTGGGCGAGAATTGAGATAATGGAGACAACGCCGTGGGTTCCAGCGGAGCAGTGAGTTGTTTGAATTTTTCAAAGCTTATAGAAAAGTGGGTTTCAGTTGCATGAACTTCCCAGCAAACTACACAGAGAAACAGTACTTGATAGTTCTGCATGCTGGGTTCATGGATAACAAGTTGCTGTTCTTGAAAATCTTTTTGTTTGTTGACGGAATCTTAAAAGTAAGTTCAAAGTTGCAGCGGACCATTTGCAAGGTTTGACCGTTCAGATCATCCCAGCAATCCTCCTCCCCATTCTCACTTTCCTTCTCATCCGAGAGCTCAACAATGCTGGAGAAATCAGAAGAAAGATAACTGCTAGCTCACCCGTTGTTATTCCCAAGAAAGACCATACAACCAATCTAGTTATCCTTATGACAGTGACATTCATGATTGCTGAAGGACCTCTTGGAACCATCTATGTAGCGCAAGGGTTTCTGACTACCAAACCAGGGTTTTTGTAAGTTTCAGAATAACCCGGATTAACCTAACAGTATTCTTTAGATCCATAACCTCTAACTTGACTTATATCATGAGTATCTTTGTTGCTATCAACGCCACTACCCACTTCTTACTTTGTATCACAATGTCTTCACAGTATCAGACTTGTGTCAAGAATGTGTTTGGTTGCAATGTGAAACAGAGAACGGTATGGTACCAAACATTTCTCGAAGCTGACTCTGAGCATTTCAGGTAACCGTCTCACCAAAGATCAGTGTCACCAGTGTTACAAGCTTGCGGAATGTGGTGGTTGAAATCTAACTCCTTTCTTTCGAAATATTGGCTGCTGCATGATGTTTCTGCATTTCACCACCTGCCAACAATTGTTAGACTAACTCAATTCCGATCAAAAGATAATTCCATAACGTTCCCCCACGTGTCTCATGTCTCATATCCCACCCCACAACAATCAGTCATCATTTCTCACTCAGGTAATTTTCGGCACGCGTGCCGCCACGGGGGGGCGCGAGTGCCGCGTCCATCCAGCACTCGTGCCTGTTCTTGGCGGCACCCGTGCCCTTCCTTGACGGCACCTATGCCCTGTTCATTCGTAAACCATCCTCTTCTTTCTCTTTTTCCCGGGGCACAAGTGCCCTTCTGTGCCGTGCGCTCATAACAAAATTTTCTAAGTACAATTCATGTGTCGAAAAACCACAAGTTACAACTGAGCGTGAGGTCAAGAAAGGATAGAACAACTGATATAGTCATGAACGAAACTGGGAGAGAGGAAACAATAGAAAGTTGAAGTGAATGCGTGGTTATAACGAGAACATTGATGAATGATGCAATGATAGAGAGAGAGAGTTTGAACAGGGCATTAGAGTAGGTTCCATTCCACGTCACATTGTCGTTGTACTTGTCCGACTGCTGGTTGGGCTGATCCTTGACTCGAGTTCTCCTTGGCGACGTGGGATGTGTTCGACGATTGTTGTTGGTTTCCGGTGTTGAAACAAATCTATATTTTTTTTAAATTTCGATGTTACAAACGAAACCTTACCTTGTTTTCGCCTTCTGTTGGTTTTCCGGTTCACTTCGACCTAGATTCTGCCCTGGAGCTTTGCGATTCGTCGACTAGACATATTTCTGAAAAATGGAATTTACCGAAAAAATTTCCAAAACCCATTTCAAAAACCGGCGTTTAGGCAAAAAACTTCCTTACCGACTAGTGTCCTTCCTTTCCTCGGTCGATTCATCGGGAAATACAGTGAATATGCCCAGGAAAGATAAGAAAATAGAAAAAAAAACAAACACGAGAGAAAAAATATGATATCGAGATCTACGCAAAGTTTGAGGAGTCAGTCAAAAGCACTTGGTCAGTGCTTCTTTAGTGCCCCACTGTGCCATGCCCCCGGCATCCGCGCCGGACTGTGCCCAGGAGCGGCACCAGTGCCGAGGTGTGCGCGGAGTCTATGACGCATAGGGCACAGCCATGCCGCTTGCCCGGGTTGTTCTGTCATGAAAAAAAGCGACAAATCTTGTGCCCATCTCGTGCCACGCTGTGCCGAGGGCGGCACCGTGCCGTTTTGGTGCGGAAAATTACCTGAGCAACTCGTTCTCTGCAAAATGAATGAATACGGCGTTTCTAACTTCAGTGATTTTGATTCCTACAGTAATGAAACTCGAAACTTTCTTTACTCGCTTTACTTGACTACTGCAAGGTTCTACTTTTCTCTCGGGACTCCTGAGTTCATTATATCTCTCCTTGGAGTTCTCCTAAACATCTTCCACTTGATCATTCTCACCCGAAAGACTATGCGGACCAGTAGCATCAATGTTTTCATGACTGGCATTGCCATCTGTGACCTGCTTATCATGATCTTTAGCTGTTACGCGAGGATCATTGTATTCGTCCTGCTCTACTACCCCTGTATACCCACATTCACCTACAAAGAAGCTTTGGTGGAACTTTGGGCAGGAGTATTCAAGGAAGACTTCAGAAGAGTCTCTGCTTGGCTTGGCGTTGCCATGGCTTCTGTGCGTCTTTTGATTATCAAAAACTCCCTAAACCCCAAGTTTGAATACCTGTCCCGCCCGTCTTTTGGTTGGAAGTCCACTCTAGTGATCTTATTCTTGAGTTCCATTCTCTCTGCTTTCTATTATGCAAAAGTCCAAGTTACCGAGATTGGGTTTTGGGTCCCTCCAAAAGAGTAAGTTACTGGAAAAAGGGAACATGTAGTTTTCAATTCATTCAGCTGTCTCGAGTTCCCTGCAAACTACACAGAAGTGAAATACGGCTCTGCAATTGATATTGAGCTATTGGACGAGGGTCTCGTTGTGGTGAAGGCGTATTTGTTCGTGGATGGAATGTTGAAAGTCATTCCGGCAGTTTTGCTCCCGATTCTCACTTTCCTTCTCATCCGGGAACTCAATCAAGTTGGCACTAATCGACGGAAGATCACAGTTACAACTCAGACTTCTGACAAACCTAAAAAGGATCATACCACAAAACTAGTTGTGATTATGACAGTGACATTCTTCCTGTCTGAAGGTCCAGTTGGCTTGATCTATTTCGCACAAATTTTTCTCATTGAGAAGGAAGGATTCATGTAAGCAATTTTGAACTGTATCAAACACAAACTCCTAAACTTCAGCGATATGACGTCCAACCTAGCCGGGATCCTCAACATATTTGTCGCAATCAATGCCACAACTCATTGCCTGATCTGTATCACAATGTCGACGCAGTATCAGAATTGTGTCAAAGCGTTGTTTTGTTGTGGAGGAAAACCGAGAACGGTAAAAAACTCGTCCTAATGGAATTAAGATCTCTGAAATTTTCAGACAACAATGGGGCAGAAATCGAGTGTCAGCAGCGCCCTGTCAGTGAGGAATGTGGTCGTGGAACTATGAATTTCTGCTCTGGACTTTTGTTAAAATATGAAACCCCTTCTCTCGGAATAGTAGCTGTTCTTTGACATTAACCGTTTCAAAGCTCATTGGATGATCTGTCTCCGTTGCTACACATGCCAATTTCGATCAAATGATAATTTTATAGCCGCAATAACGTAGCATTCTCTAGTGTCCCACCCCACAACAATCAGTCATCATTTCTCAACTCGTTCTCTGAAAAATGAATGAATACGGCATTTATGGCTTCAGTGACTTTGATTCTTACAGTAATGGAACACGAGACTTCCTTTACTCCCTTCACTTGACTACTGACAACTTCTACTTGTCCCTCGGAACCCCTGAATTCATTATTTCTCTCCTTGGAATTCTCCTGAACATCTTCCACTTGATCATTCTCACCCGAAAGGCTATGCGGACCAGTAGCATCAATGTTTTCATGACTGGAATTGCCATCTGCGACCTGTTCATCATGATTTTCAACTGCCACGAGAGAGTCCTTGAATTCATCCTGTTCCACTTCCCCTGTACTCCAACATCTAACTACACAGAAACTATGGTAGATCTCTGGGCAAACGTATTGAAAGAAGACCTCAGAAGAGTCTCTGCTTGGCTCGGAGTTGCCATGGCTTTTGTGCGTCTTCTCATTATGAAAAACTCCCTAAACCCAAAGTATGGATACCTGTCTCGTCCCTCTTTTGGTTGGAAGTCCACTCTAGTGATCCTCGTCTTGAGTTCCATTCTTTCGGCGTGTTATTCTGCTAAACTCAAGATTACGGAATCAGATCTTTGGTTCCCAGCGGATGAGTGAGTTATGAGGAACCGGGAACATTTAGTTTTCAAGGAATTTGATAATTCAGTTGTTCCGAGTATCCTGCGAACTACACAGAAGTTGAGTACTCTTTTGATGTGGATGCTGAGTTATTGGACAAGGCTCTCGTGGTGGTGAAGGTGTACTTCTTTGTGGATGCAATGTTGAAGATCATCCCAGCTTTCGTCCTACCGATTCTTACCTGTTTCCTCATCCGGGAACTCAAACTGGTCGACTCCAACCGACAGAAGATAACAGTTACTAGTCATTCCAGTGAAAAACACAAAAAGGATCACACCACAATACTAGTTGTGATTATCACAGTGACATTCTTCCTGTCTGAAGGCCCAGTTGGTATTATCCTACTTGCACAGGTTTTCCTCAATGATAAGCCAGGATTCTTGTGAGAAATATCAATTTTCACAAAGATAAAGTTCCTTCTTGCATTACAGAGATACGACCTACGCCCTTGCCGGTATTCTTAACATTTTCGTGCCTATCAATGCCACCACACATTGTCTAATCTGCATCACAATGTCTACACAGTATCAGAATTGTGTCATGAGCTTGTTTTGTTGTCGAGGAAAATCAAAAACAGTGAGAAACGCGACGAAGACTCCGAAACCCCGTGTCAGCAGCGCCCTGTCAGTGAGGAATGTAGTCGTGGAACTTTGAAGCGTTGTTTTCTAGTTGAAAAAGATCGAACACTCAACGATCTGTGTTGTGACTCCTAACTCTTTACCAGTTAACTTCATTCGCGCAAAAGACATAAACTGATAACCGCCACCTCACATCATAACAATAAGTCATTCTTATTGACCAATGTCTTCTACCAACTCCACAACCAGCTTCCCCGATTTTGATCTCTACAGTAACACAACAAGGGACTCTCTCATTTGGCTGAATCTTACTCTTATCACAACTATTCGTTTTCTAACAACACCTCAATTCTTTGTATCTGTAACTGGAGTCTTCCTAAACTTGTTTCACTTGATAGTTCTAACTAGAAAGTCTATGAGATCCAGTAGCATCAATGTGTTGATGATTGGGATTGCCTTCTCTGACATTTACATCATGATGGTGCATTCTTATGAGAGGAAGTATATCTTTGAGGAACCCGATGTTGGGTGGTACGGACCTGTTGAAAATAGGAACCATGCTTTCCTTTCAGTACCGCTCCTCCTGGCTACATTCAAATCCTCTTTGAACTTGTGATAGATGGTTTCAAAGATGCCTTTCGAAGAGTCTCCGTGTGGCTTGGAGTGATGATGGCTCTTGTTCGTTACCTGATAATCCGAAACTCCTTGAATCCAAGATATTCTAATCTCTCGCAGTCCTCTATCGCATGGAAGATTATCTGGGTCATCATGGCGTTGAGTTTCTCACTGTCTGTTTTCTTTTTCGCTGGGATCCAGATTGAAGTGGAGGCGTGGGTGCCAGCGAAGGGTTGCCCAAACTTTCCTGCTAATTACACAGAGAAAAAGTATTCAATTGGATTGGATGAGCATTTCATAATAGACCCTATTGTGATTCAAAAGATCTACTTGTTTTCTCATGGCATTCTGAAAGTAAGGGCCTTTTTGAACCTCATATTTTAGGGAGAAGTTCCAGATAACCTCCACAGCGATTCTCCCAGTCCTTGCTTTTCTTTTGATCCGGGAATTCAAAAAAGCTGGGGCAATCCAAAGGAAAATCACTAATGGGCAAACCCAAACTTCCGAAGTTCCTAGGAAAGACCACACCACAAAACTCGTTGTCATTATCACATTAGGGTTGATGATTGCAGAAGGACCTCTAGGGCTTGTTTACGTGGCACAGGGGACTTTGACCAATAAGAAAGGGTTTTTGTAAGTGAACAACATGTTTTCCTCGTTGGAATAGAAGTTTCAGAACCATTGCAAACAACTTGCTCTTGTTCTTCAGTATATTTGTGGGTATCAATGCCACAACCCATTTTGTAATTTGCATTACCATGTCTTCACAGTATCAAAATGCTGTGAAGAGTCTACTTGGCTGTCAGAAAAAGGCTAGAAAAGTGAGAGAACCTGGCACATGAATATGTGAACATCCGAGTTTTAGGTCACAGTGAACCAAAAAGTCAGTATGGTCAGTTTGATGTCCTTCAGAAGTTAGCGTTCTGAACAGGTGAAGTTTGGTCGGCGACGGGAGTATCATTTATGAGTAGAGGATTACTCTGAAAGTTCATTTACCGGTTTCCCCAATACAGAAAAAACTTCAAAACAATAACAACATGCCATTTTCATGCCCCGAAACCCAATAAACTCTACCTTCCCTGACTTTGACACTTTCGGCAATGCAACTAGGGATGCTCTCTTGTACCTGGACACAACGGTTTCTAATATGGTACCTTTCCTAGCCTTTCCTCAGTTCACCATCGCTTTTGTTGGTGTTCTACTGAACATTTTTCACTTGTTCATACTCACCAGAAAGGCTATGAGATCCTCCAGCACTAATGTCTTGATGATTGGAATTGCGTTATGTGACCTGTTTATTATGATGGTTCAAGTACAACAGAGGATGTATTTGTTCACGGATAAAAATGATAAGTGGTAGAGGGACATTTTTACAAGTAAATTAGGTTCATTACAGTCAAATTCCAATCGGGTATTATCAAATCGTACTGTCTCTTTGGATGGATGCATTGAGAGAAGACTTCAGAAGAGTGTCTGCTTGGCTTGGAGTCATCATGGCTTTGTTTCGTTATCTTGTTATCAAAAACCCCTTAAATTCCAACTTCTTCTATCTTTCCCGATCTTCTACTGCATGGAAGATCATTGTTTCAGTGGTTTCATTGAGTTCTGTCCTAACCGTTTTCTATCACTTTAGATTGCAAGTTGTGGAGATTGAACCATGGATTCCGCCAGAACAGTGAGTTAACAAAAACTATTGAGAACAAGCGCTTCGTTTCAGTTGTCTTCATTTCCCACAAAACTACACTAGAAACCAATACACCATTGCACTGAACACCGATTTCGTCAACGAGGCCTTCCTAGTTTTGAAGATGTACTTGATTGCTGATGGAGCCTTGAAAATCATTCCCGCATTTCTTTTGCCAATTCTCACTTTTCTTCTGATTCGAGAACTGAAAATAGCTAGTGTTAAGAGACAAAACATCACAGCAAAAAGCGTCCAAACCGACCGTACCACAATCCTTGTTACCCTGATGACAGTGACATTCATGGTTGCTGAACGACCCCTTGGGATACTTTTTATCGCTCAAGCTTTGCTGAAAGACAGTTTGGGTTTTTAGTAAGGGACAAGGTCGGTACGATTAGATTAGTTGATTCCAGTGCAATTGTCTACAACCTGACATTCATCTTCACCATGTTCATATCCCTCAATGCCACAATGCACTGCATAGTTTGTATGACGATATCTACAAACTATCAGGATTGTGTCAAAGCAATGTTTGGATGTGCAAAAACCACGTGTTGTTGTTCAGACAGACGATGATTCGATTTATCTGTGTTATGCGGAACTGATTTTTGATAACATAAACTAACTAAATAAACCATTCTCCTCATAACACCACAATACACAGCTCTCAGTCATTTCCAGTGTTCGAATGTCCGATAGTGAATACAATGTTCCTTATGCCAATGAAAGTAGTGCTTGGCTCAGTACTCTCGATAAAACCATTCTGACAATTAAACCGCATCTAATTATCCCTGAATTCATTCTCGCAACATTTGCAACCTTCTTGAACATCTTCCACTTTTTCATTCTCACCAGAAAGTCCATGAGATCCACAAGCATCAATGTAATGATGGCTGGAATTGCCTTTTGTGACATTTTCATAATGATTGTTCATGCTTACGAGAAGAGATTTATCTTCCAAGAGCCAATTGGGAAGTGGTGAGAACGTACTTCTCGAAAACTCACAAATAATGAGTGTTTCTTTCAGTACTCCTCCTTTGGGACTAATCAAAACAATCGTAAATCTTTCTGCTGATTCTTTCAGGGACTTTTTCCGAAGAGTATCCACTTGGCTTGCGGTCATAATGGCTCTAGTTCGTCTTCTGATCATTAGAAACCCCTTGAACCCAAAGTACGCGAATCTATCTCAACCTGCGTTTGCTTGGAAGATCATCGGTGTTCTCATGCTTTTAAGTGCCCTAGTTTTTATATGCTTTTATGCTCCCTTTAAATTTGAAGGTGTTCCATGGACTCCACCAGAACAGTGAGTCATCTTGATTTCACTGAAATCAAAGATGCATTTCAGATGTTTGAACTTTCCTTCAAACTTCATCGCAAAGTATTATATTGTGGATCTTGTGGATACATTTTTTTCAATCAATGCGATAATCATAATGAATATTAACATAATTCTGCACGGGCTTTTAAAAGTGAGGAGAACAATCAACAAGTCTAACATACTTTTTCAGATCATTCCCGCTATCCTTCTACCAATTCTAACCATTCTGCTTGTTCGAGAACTAAAAAAAGCTAGTGAACAGAGAAAAAAGATGATGGGTCAGAAAACTGACAAGGATCATGATCATACCACGAAACTGGTATTCATAATGACAATATCCTTTTCAATTGCTGAAGGGCCGATTGGTATGATGAGCGTGGGAGAGGTGGTTTTCCCAGATTTTTCTGTTCCTTAGTAAGACCATTTTCAACTTCTGGTATGCGTCTAACCTACAAAAGTTTCAGCCTAATCTGTGGACACTCTCTAGAACTCTTGAGTATACTAGTTGTTGTGAATGCCACCGTGCATTGCTTGATTTGTATGACAATGTCTTCGCAGTATCAGAGTTGTGTGAAGAGTTTGTTTGGGTGTGGTGCCAAGTTGAAAACAGTAAGGAAGTATTCTTCAAATCAAATCTACGAGCTAGTTTCAGGTTGCAGTTACCCAGAAATCAAGTACTTGCAGTGTGACTTCTGTTAGGAATGTTATTGTGGATCTTTCAACAAACCCAGCAAGAAGAAATTAGGCATGAACACACAAACCTTGTAATAAATCATTCCTTGACTCACTTCATCAACAAAAAAAGCAGTGTGATCTTTTGTAAGACCACCCGAAGTTGATCCTACCAGGTGTTCCCTGCTGCCGGAAACTAAACAAATTACATTGTTAAACTGATAAACATGCTTTGTTCTCGTTCCCAGGATCCAACTCTCTTTGTTCAAAACAATCATTCATTCATTCATTTCTTTTCCCGTAGTGTCTGATGTCTGACAATCCTTTACTCACCTTCCCAGACTTTGCTGTTTACAGCAAAAGCACCCAACGAATCCTTTTATCACTAGAAGCATGGTTTGCAAGAATGTTCGTTTCCTTGGCCATCCCCGAATTCATTATTGCTTCTGTTGGGTTAATCATAAACATCTTCCACTTGTTCGTACTCACTCGAAAGTCTATGAGGACCAGTAGCATCAATGTTTTGCTGATTGGAACTGCTATTTGTGACCTTTACATCATGATGTACACTTGTTACGACCGGATTATCTTATTCTTGATTTCTTGGGACGATTGTTGGAATACAAGCACCTATTATCGAGTTGTCTTTGACTTTTTCACAGGTGGCTTGAAAGAAAGTGTCCGGAGGGTTTCTGCTTGGCTTGGAGTCACCATTGCCTTAGTTCGTTTGCTCATTATCAAAAACCCCTTGGATTCGAAATATGAACATCTTTCTCGACCTTCTTTTGCTTGGAAACTGTTCCTTTTTCTTCAGTTCCTGAGTGCACTTCCCACAGTGTTCTATCTCGTACACACTGAAGTTATCGAAGTGTCATATCCATGGGTGGCATCGGAAAAGTTAGTTCTTTGCAAAGAAACATCAGATCTTCCGTGTTTTAGTTGCTCCATGTTACCAATTGACTATACTGACAAACAGTTCATGACTATCCTCAGCGACTCGTTATTCGATCCAATGTTAACTGCACGAGTTTTGTTTTATATCGACGGAACTTCCAAGATCATCCCTGCTGCTCTTTTCCCAATCCTTACTTTTCTTCTCATTCGTGAACTGAAGATTGCAAGTGCTAACCGGCGAAAACTGAAGAACCAGCAGAAAACTGAAAAGGATCACACAACAAGAATGGTTCTGTTCATGACTGTGGCATGCATGATTGCTGAAGGACCACTTGGATTCGTTTATATGGCGCAAGGATTTGTGCTTGACAAACCTGGATTCTAGTGAGACTATTCTAAACTTCAAAGCATGACGAATTGTTTTCAGTTCGATTACTTATAACTTGTCTTATATTCTGAACATCTTTGTCGCCATAAATTCCTCCACCCACTTTATCATTTGCATCACTATTTCTTCACAGTATCAGAGTTGTGTCAAGAGTTTGATGGGTTGCGGAAGAAAACAGAAATCCGTGAGATTTCAGGACACTCTCGGAATGTGAAATTTCAGTTTTCAGGTCCGAGTAACAGCGAAAAGCAATGATAACAGTGTCACATCCATTCGGAATTCGTTTGTAGTTCAATGAGCTTTGATCAGTCGTCACCAAAACAGTTCGATTAAATCAGCCAAAGCCCTTCAAAACAGGTTCAAGAAAACAATTGGATTACCAACAATCTGTAGACCAGGAAAACTGTTTTCGAGCATTGTGCAAGATTCTGAGTTATCAGGAGTTATCAAATCTGAATAAAACGTAACCTGATAACCATAACTCTGTCTCTGTTCGCTTAAACAGACAATAACAAATCACAACCACACAGTCACCTATGATGTCTGAAAACGTTCATCCTGGCTTTGCTAACTACAGTAAAGAAACTCAAGAACTTCTTGTCTCACTTGATAACTTCCTTGTGCATGTTTTCCTGAACATGGGGATTCCTGAATTCATAATCTCTACCATTGGAGTCTTTCTGAACATCTTCCACTTGTTCATTCTAACCCGGAAGTCTATGCGGACCGGTAGCATCAATGTTTTCATGACTGGCATTGCAATCTGTGACCTAACAATCATGTCTTTCATTTCTTGTGGAAGATTTCTTCTATTTCTTGCTTCTGGTGATATGTGTGAAACTCCATTTACCTATTATCAAGTATTCGTAGACATGCTGGCCTTGATGGTCAAGGAAGCCTTCAGAAGGATATCTGCTTGGCTTGTACTCATAATGGGTGCTGTCCGATTGCTTGTCATTAGAAACCCACTGGATCCGAAATATGAGCATCTTTCTCATTCTTCTTTTGGTTGGAAAATGACCCTGTTTGTATTGTTCATGAGCTCCATTCCTGCGGTTTTCTACTCTGCTCACATCAGTATTACCGCGATGGAAGATCCATGGGTGCCAAGAGAAAAGTAAGAGGATAACATGTATGCCGGATCAGTTAGAGTTGTTTTCAGTTGTTTCGGGTATCCAGCTAATTACTCTACAACAGAATACATTGCAGAGTTTAAAGGACTGTTTTCTCTCAGCGTTGATGATGTTGACAGAATTTACTTCTCAATTGATGGAATATCCAAGGTAGCAAATATAGGCTTGTATTGGATTGGTAGTGAGACGAACAAAATTTTCAGCTGATACCCACAATTCTGTTGCCGTTTTGCACATTTCTCCTTGTTCAAGAACTGAACAAAGCAAGTGCTAATAGACAAAAACTAACTGGAAACCAGAATTCATTTCCCAAAAAGGATCACACCACTAAGTTAGTTGTGGTGATGGCTGTATCATTCATGATTTCTGAAGGTGCACTTGGAGTTACTTATGTGGCAGAAGCAGTTGTATCGGGTGATTATGGACTACTGTAAGATTAGAACCCAGCGTTATCACAGATGATCGTTACAGTTCCATTGTCAGCACGTTGACCTTTATATTGAGCATTTTTGTTGCCATAAATGCCACAATGCACTGCTTGATATGTATGACAATGTCTTCACAGTATCAGAATTGCGTCAAGAGTTTGTTCAATTGCAAGGTAACAAGTATGCCCGCTAGATAACTTGAAACATTTTAGATTTCAGAAAAAGCCAGCTAAGAGAGTGAGTGTTTCCAGTGTTACTCTTATCTAGGAAAGTCCAATTGATAACTACGTCACTGAACCATTCTTCGGGGACATCATCAATGAACAGTTTGTTAATTTGCGGTACCCTATTCACATGCACTCGGAAGACAATGTCTGATCATCGAACCTCCAAACTTATCATAGAAAAAGAGGCGGAGTCCGACGAAGAACAACCAAATCTCCCGACTCCCGTATATAAACCGTGTCTCTTCTGTTCATTCCCCATCCGATTCCTCTCATTCCCCTCCCACTTCCAACCATGAAAGTGTCCTCTGCCATCGCCGAGATCCTCTCCGACTTCTCCACTCTCCACCACCTCCACTCTTCTTCTAAACCTTCCCCATCTCCGTCTTCTCAATCCCCTCGTCACTCACTCAACATCACCGTCGGAGTCCAACAACTCATCCAGATGCCCCGATCCGCCAGTTCCAACAGTCTCAACGACTTCAACTGCCTCCAGAGGAAGAACTCTGCCGCTTCCTATCTCGTCATTGAATAATGTATCAATTTTCTGATATGCCACTCATGATTTCTAACTGATCTTGTTGAAAACGATCTCATTTGAACCACTTCCAATAAACATGAAATCAATACACAATTGTTCCGGAGCAGAACAACACGAGGAAGCAATTCAGCAGAACAGCGCTGTCACTTGATTAAACTCTGACTTGTTCTACGAAAAACTTGACTTGATTGAAAAATAAAGAACAGCTGAACAAAAATTCCAAATTTCCGTTGTTCTTCTGTTTTCTTTTCGTTTCCTAATTATGCCAGAAAGACGGTGAGCCCCCTATCATGCCTGAGGAACTCGACGACGAAACACTACTGTGGAAATCCATCATCGGAAAGTCGGCACTTTCCTAGGTTCCCTTCCTCGTAAGGGTAGAATAGAATAAAACACGCGCAACAAAGGTTTTTAGGAGTATTTTAATTTATTTGCATTTCTAGCCAACAATTTAGTTCGAAATTCAGGGCGCCATGACGATAACGGGTCGTCAGGGCGCTAAATTTACAATCGAAAGTTCAGTGGAATTTAATTTACAATAAAAAGCTAAAGAAAACGGCATAAAACCGTCAAAAACAACAACAATTAGATAAAAAACATAAAAATCATAGGAATATAGGAATTGAAAAATATAATTTGAATTTGGGGGATTAAAGGGAGGCACGCGGCCATGGGTCTCGCAACGCCGAAAGTTACGGTAGGCGGCGGCCGCGGCCGAGTCGTCCATTCGGTCCTTCTCGGCGGGAGATTTAAATTCCAGGGCGCGGCATCTCGTCGTCGAATCCTTCGAAATCCATCGTTTTTAGTAGAACAAAGTGAAGAAAGAGTGGGGAATCCACTCCACATAGTGAGACAGCATTGTGGCGACCTTGGGAAGGTTGTCACAATGCGGAGAGACTCGTGGGCCACACATTTCCATGGTGCGGGCCACGACACTCCTGGGGGGAAAGCACCAAGTCCTGAGGGACTACTATCGCGCAGAGCACGTTGACGTAGTCAATTGGCTTATCTTTCGCCCTGCGTGGATAGCTCGGTCTGTCCCTAGGTACCGAGGGACGTTCAGAGATTTTATCTCTTCTATGTCTCCTCCTCCCTTTTTTCAGCGGAGCGGCTCTCGTGTTTGCAACTGTCAGGGCGCTTTGACCAGACTCCTGATCTCTCGGATCGGAGGGTTCACCCTGATTGGGTCGTTCCCTGCGGACATCGTCTCTAGGCGTATCAAGCGTCGTTGTCTGGCTTTCAACAACCGAGTCGGAAACCACAGGAGGAACTGACCGTGCGACTTCAGCACCATCCGTGACTAGCGTAGTTGTCTGGCTGACAGGGACGGTACCGACTTTGTCTACCACTTTCCTTTTGGAAGCCTCCTTTAGAGAGGCAAGAGTAATCTCTTGTCTTACAACTCCAGGGCCAGCAATTCCAGGAAGTGGACAGTTGCTCAAATGGACTTTATGGACATGTGTCTCTATGTTCTTAAGCCTATTGGATTCGCGTCTATCAATGATCTCGAGAGGGATCAGTTGACACACTGCACGATGGATGATAGTTCCACGGCAGAGGACGCGAGCGGAACGTGTCTGGTTATCCTCGCTACGAATGACCTCGACGATCCTACCCAGAGGCCACTTGTTCCTGGGAAGTTTGTCAGTCTTCACAAGAACAACGTGACCCTTCTTAGGCTTAAGAAGAGAACACTTCCTATCCCCATACGTTACGGATTGTAGATTGACAAGATAATGTGCAATCCAAACGTTCCAGATCTCATTCAGGGCACTCTCAAGTTTCTCGATATGTTCTCTGGTACGTTGTTCGGTCTTCCCGTCAGCAACGTGGGTAGATGCGAACTCCGTATCGAATGGCAAGTCGAGTGGCACTGACGGCATTAAAAAATCCGCAGGGCGCAACGCGACAATGTCATCCTCCGTATTGGGATTGGCAGTAATGGGTCTATTATTCAATATTCCCTCCACCCGAATGATCAGGTGTTGCAGATCGGTGTAGTTCAACTTGTGAACTTTGCTGATTTCCTTGAACATTTGGTTTTTTACAATACCAACCATTCGTTCCCAGACGCCGCCTTGCCAGGGCGCTAAGGCGACTGAAAACTTGAACTCGATCTGCTCTCTAGCGAGTAATTCTGACAGTGACACGCTCGGACACCTGGATATGATGTCTTCATTGATAATTTTAGCTCCAAGGCCGAACGTACGTGCGTTGTCACTGACAATAAGGCAGGGCACACCGCGACGACTGAAAATGTTCTTGAGTGCTTTGATGTACTCAGTCGTTGTCGCGTCTTTGATTACTTCGAGGTGGGTAGCTCTCGTGACCAAGCAAGTGTACAGCAAGACATATGCTTTGCCTGGTTCATTGAAAGCCTCTCTATCGTAATCCAGAGGACCCAGATAGTCCAAACCTACGTGCTGGAACGGAGTTGACACGTTTGTTCTAGACGCAGGGAGATCCTTCGTGTACGGATACTTATATGGCTTGGCGGTCATTCTCTGGCAATTCATGCAGCCTGAGATGACTTGCTTGACGACTACACCAATATTGTGTATCCAGTAACGAGTACGGATTGCACTAATCAAGTACTGAGCTGGGATGTGAACATTCTTCACATGGGTTTCATCGGCGATGAGACGGGCAAGAACGTGCTCGTGATGAATCAGGATCGGTTCTTTCGTCGCGGCTGGCAGCGACGAATGTCTCAGGGCGCGTTTGAGGTGGACAATTCCTCTATCATCTTCCTCCCATTCCAGTACTTTTGGGAACTTGAGTCCCATAGACCTTGCTTCTTTGTAATGCTCTCTGATGATTGCCTCCCTAACAAGACCTCGTCTTTCGATGATGCCTTCGATGGCTTTTGGGTTGGCTGCAGCGAACTGCTTGAGTGGGGTGCCTTCCCAAGTGTGCTTAGGGAACGTTTTCATCAACCTGATGAAGAACGAGTGCATGATATTGACAATCACTGTGAGAGAATTACTCCGGTCAAACGGAACAAACGACCTGTATCTGGACTCCTTACTTGTACCTGCATTGAGGAAGTAGCAAACTTCTTCGTAGCACTGGTAAGTGAGAATCAGCTGAGCTCGTGGAGCCGGTTGAGCCTTAGTCATCTGGGCTTCTTTGACTTTCTTCACGCGTCCGGAATTGTCGATAATCTCTCCGAAGATGACTTCACGAAAATCGGCAGGGCACGTTACTTTACCTTCTACAATACAGGGCCAAGTGGACTGATCGTCCTCCAAAAACTTGGGGCCTTCTCTCCACAACGTGGAGGTCTGCATTTCCGTAGTGGTAAGTCCACGAGTAGCTTTATCAGCAGGATTCTGGTCCGTTGGGACATGATGGAAAGTGGGGTTCAGATTCAGGGCGGCCAGAGCTGTACGATTAGCATAAATGCTGTTCACTCTATTGGATACCCAGACCCTCTTGATTTCCTTCTTTAGAATCCAGTACAGGGCGCATTTACTGTCCGTAAAGAACTTCACTGCATCTAGATGCATGTGTAGTTGCGTCTGCATAGTACGAGCAAGTGCTGATCCAATCTCGATTGCGATCAACTCCAGTTTGGGAATAGTCCAAGCGGTGTTCTTGGTCGGCTTGATCTTTGCTTTGCTCGCGGCGACCCTTGTAATCGGGTTACGGTCTTTGAAGCGGTAATGCATGTAAGCAACACAAGCGTACATGTCCTTCGAGGCGTCACAGAAAACCAATAGTTCTACTGATGTATAACTATAGTCAGTGGTCATCTGTCTCGGGTATGTGATGGCCATACTCGAGAAGCCTTTCCGGATGAATTCCCATGCTGGAAGAAACTGCTTTGGAATCTTCTGATCCCACTTCAGGTCACACGCCCAAAGATCTCTGATTAGCTGCTTGAACTTCACGCTCAGCGGCGAGACTAAACCGAGTGGGTCGTATGTTTCTGCCATACGAGAAGCTACATCTCGTTTGGTCGGGTGTTCTGGCGTGACCTGAGTGACTTTGACTACGAAGTCGTCACTTAAGCTGCTCCAAGGGTGACCGAGCAGTTTGCAGCTGCTGGACTTGGGGTGATCTACCGAAGGAATGAATTCCATCACTTCCGGTGAGTTCGTCAAGTACTCTCTCAAGTTCATTCCCATTCCCTTGAAAGCTTCTTTAGACCCTTTGTAGTATTGGCGAAGTTCTGCTTCTGATTGGGCGACAAAGAACACGTTGTCGACGTACAGATTTTCAGAGATCTTCTCTGCCAATAGGGTATCCTCCATCCTTTTCAGGTGATAGTTGATAGAGGTAGCCAGACTGAAAGGCGAAGAGGTAATCCCGAAAGCAATACGGGTGAATCGGTATTCGATGACGTTGTTAGTGAAGGGTCCTTGGTGGTAATCTTTCAACCACAGGAACTTCGCTACGTTGCGATGATCTTCTTGGACTCGTACTTGATGAAACGCTTTCTCAATGTCTGCTACCATCAAGTACCTGCCGAGTCTCACCCGCAACAGAATGCCAAAGATGTCTTGCAACTGGGGGGGACCAGGGTGCTGACAATCATTCAACGAAAGTTGACCTCTTGCATGACTGCTGGCATCGTATACGATGCGACAGTCAGTCGTGGCTGAATCCTTCAGAACCGCCTTATGCGGAATGAAGTATTCTGGTGTCTCCTGTTTTCTCATTTCAGGAGTGACTTCCTCGATGATTCCAGTCTGGAGCTGTTCTTGAATAATCTTGTTATACTTGAACATAAGACTTTGGGGATCATCTAGATCACTGGGATCTCTCACATTCTTCGTGAGAGTTTCATACAGGGCGCGTAAACGCTGCAACGCGAGTGCACGGTTATTGGCTAACCTTGACTCTTTCCCATTGAACGGAAGTCTGACTTCGATGAAACCTTCATCGTTGACAACGATCGCGTCCTCGAAGATCTTAATGAGCTCCTTGTCCAACTTAGACATCTCTTCTGCTGCAGATGGCTCTTCGATCCCGAAGTTTTCCATACTCCACAACGAGAACAGATTCCTGTTGAGTGTAGACGCCGGATCATCATCGTCTTCGTCTGGAGTATCCTCATACAACAGATTGATGGATGCGTCGAAAGACATTTTCACGTCTTTCTTTGGAAGCCACTGCAGATGGTCTTTCTTTGGTTCAGGGTGCACGAAAGAACCTAGTATAGTTGACGTGAAAGTCCGACCGCTCGGCAACGGAAAACTTGCCATCTCCAACCATGCTAACAGATCATTTCCTAGGATCATGTCAATCCATGTTCCATTGTAAGATCTAGAATCTCGGAGGCGGCCTAAATGAACACCTGCAGTATTCAAGAACGCTCTGTCTGCTTCAGATAGACAGGGCGCATAGAAACGTGCATGAGGTAATCTCGTTGTGCTGGTGACGAAAGCTGAGAAAACCTTATGACCTTGAGTTTCTAATTCAAGTTCGTAGACGTTAGATGATTCGGAGATGCTGTTAATGTAGCATTGCACATTCAACTGAGTGCAGCCTAACGCTGCCAAATCAAGTCTACTTGCTGATCTCTGATCAATCACTGAAATCGTAGCACCAGTATCCACTAGAGCGAGAATCTGTTTACCTTGTACGGTTGTCAGCCGTAAGAAGGTTAACCTAGTACTGATGGGATCATCATCTAAGAAAGTATTGATCACATGAGTAGTAGCTGCGTTCCTGGCTACGTAGAGTTTTAATGACTCAGAGACAGGGCGCGAAGATGGAGAACTAGCTCCAAGAAACTCGTTAGTAAGAACATTGCTAGATAACAATTGATCTGCCGATTGGCAGAGATCAGGGCCTGATCGAATATCGATCAATTTACGCACTAAAGGTGCGTTTGAATCCGAAGATTCTAGAGAAAGAGAGTGGGATGCGTCTTTCGGTACATTTGAAGACGCGGGTGCTGTGGGCCAGGCAGCTGGCATTGGGCTCTTGATGTTGTCGAGCCCGTTGCCGGCCCCGAAGGGCCTACTTGCGTCCCGCAAAGCGGGACGGCTTCTTGGTTCCTTGGCTTCGAAAGGAGCGAAAGGAACGAAAGGACTCCATCAGAGCGTGTTGCTCGTTGAGGTCAACGGTGAAAACTCCGTTGCACTCTCTGAAGTTCTTCTGCTGGTCCTCTCTACGGAAGCATCCCGAGGTGAGATGGTATCCGCAGCAGTGGATGCAATCCAGCCGACCAAGAAGCTTGCAAGTGGCGCGCTTGTGATCTTGATGTCCGCACAGGGCGCAACGATTCTCTTTCTCGATTCTCGAACGGACCTCGGATGGGAGAAGAGGGCACGCTGGAGCTGCGTGGCCTGGTCCACAGAGTGGGCACCTTTTATTCTCATCGACGTTCAACTCTGGGATCGTATAACGAAGTTGAAGAGTTCTGGGTCCAGCCTTCTGGTCCCATGGGTTTCTGGTCATGTCTGAAAGGACTTTCCTCTGCTGCTGAAAGTCACCGTCTGGCTTGACACCCTTCTTCTTCTGATCAGAGTCTGAACTCTTCTTCGAAGGTGGTCTCTGCTTTTGTCCCTGAGCTTGAGAGTTCTGTCTGAATGACCGATTATCAGACGTGACGGCCTGCTGATGATACAGGGCGCCTTGCTGGATCTCGTTGTAGCTCGGGGTCTGTACCGGGACCCTCTGCTGGAAATCCGGAACATTCTTCAGCATATTGCACTCAAAACGAAGCTCTTTAACCATCTCTTTGAAGGTGCAATCCTTTGTGCTAGCCACGAAACGTCTCATGTGAGTGTACAACGATGGAGGCAGCTTTCTGAGGAAGTTCATCAGGACAGGGATTGTGTCAGGGTTCAGAATGTTCTTATCAGCAAGATTCTCCACCATATTGACGTGCTCCGAGATATTGATGTTCATCTCATGCGGATCGAACTGATCAAACTTCATCTTCTCATACCGATCAAGCAGAGAAGTAGCTGTCTCCGTAGCTGAGCCGAAAGAGTCTTCCAGATTCTTAACGGTTCTATCATAAGCTGCTTTCTGATCGTCTGCTCCAGAGATACATTTCGCAGCGTTTCCGGTCAGACATCTGATCAGAACCGTATTCTTCATGGTCGCCGAGAAGGTGGAGTTATCCATTACTTCTTTAAGACGAGTCATGAAAGCTGAGAATTGGAACGGATCTCCATTGAAAGTTCCAATAATGTCCAGGGCCTCAGGGATCTTTGTGATGACTGGCTTCACTTCTTCTTCTTGCTGGCCCGCGGACGGCGGGTTTTGCGAAGACGACCCATTGTTCCGGGTTCCCCTGAGAAGATCCTGACCCGCAGCCTGACGATAAGGGTCGTTGATGAAGGACTGGTTATCCTTCCGTTCTCTGCTACGCTCAGTCCTGAGATGGGAGATTGTGTCAGAGAAACGAGGATGTCTCGGCGGACTGCGCTCCTGGTATTTCATAGTGGAGTTGGCAGGGCCATTGAGTCCTGGGACCACGAGACCCATCTCGGCTGCGAATTCGCGTTGACGGAGCTGGATTTCGTCGATCATGAGATCCGTATCGTCGATGCGAACTTGATCCTCGACTTGCTGGAACGCGCAAGTAGGATCGGCAGACCGGAAAGTCGTTTGAATCGGACCACGACGCTTCGGAGTATCTTGCGTTATTGGTTCGTTCAAACTCTTCAATTGGTCCGCAATCTGCTTCTCAATCGCTGCAGATTCAGCGTTTTTAGCTGCGGTCCGCTCTCTGATCTGCTGGATCTGGAGTTTTCTCTTGTCTTCCAGGGCGCACCTTTCCTCATGAATGCGCTTCCTTTCGGCTAAGGTTCTGGCTTGCGCGTCCCTGCGCTCTCTGAGCTCTTGGTTTCTCTTTTCAGAAATCCTCGAAGCCTCGAGTTCCTCCTGGAGAGTTCTATTCTGCCTAAGAGCGGTAGATGCGAACGCTTCATCCAGCCTGGCGTCCTCTTTTTCAGTGACCATAGCCTCTTGGATAGCAGCTAGCTGACCTTTTGCAGCGATTTGCGTAGCCTTGACATTCCCGAGCATCTCTGCTCCGAAACTGTCGAAGTGACGACCGACTCCCGTTTTGGGTTGCGCCGATGCTTCCTGCTTGACTTCGGTATCATCGAATATGTTGATCAAATTCGATCCACCATCACTGAGACATTCTTCGATGGAAACATTACCATTGTCAGCAGGGCGCTCTTCGAGGTTAGGGTCTGGGATGATTCTTCCCCAGTTGTCCTCTAGCTCAATAACTGCTTCCTCTCCTAGGTAGTCCGTAACGAGTTGGGCGTCCCAGATTTCTCTGACGGTCACCGTATTATTCTCGTTAATGTCATTGGGGTTGAGGTACCCCAAAGCATGGAACAGCAGATATTTCGCCAACTCGAGAGTCGTGTCGAAATCGTCAATCAACTCGTCGGGTTTCTTCCCGTCGAGATAATTGATGACGTCCAGACCCAATTCGTCCGGATGCTCACAATTCTGCAGGATCTTATTCTGAGCCATGGCGTCCAGCGTCTTCTGACGGAAACTCGAAAGCTTCTCACGGTGAGACTGGGCGCAGAGAATGTTCTTGAAGAACAGATCTTGCTTTTCGATGGCGAGCGTCCGCCCTTCTGCTTCCTTGGAGCGAGCAAGAAGGGCTCTCAGGACTTTCTTGGTGTCATTGAAAGTCCGAGTGATGACTCCTCTACGAGGGTTGATCACTCGAGAACGAGCATACTCATCAGTGTACAGAGGAGTACGTTCAGGAGTATGTTCGGTTGTCATTTTTTCCAGGGTGGTAAATTCCTTGATAGCTGTCGATGCGACGAAATCCAAGTGAGATGCCTGGAAGAAAATGACATTAGTTATAAATCTTATGCGGGGAAAAAGCGATATAATTTCACGGAAAAGAATAGCGCGCTAGCATAAGAAGTCCGCGATAAGAATACTGTAAAATGGTTAATAGAAAAGAAAAAAGAAAAAACAAGTTTTTGCTGTTTTTCTCATCCACAGTATCAGCGAATGTCATTTCAGTTGAAGACCTCATAATGACCAGATCATTAATCTTCTGAGGACTTCCACCTCATCATCTCCTCCATCAATCAATTGACCTTCCGAGGAGCTCATTGGCCACTGAGTCCCCCGTCGGGTCCCTTCTGTCAATCAGTTGATGATGTTTTCTGTTCGCATCTCTGTTTCAGAGAAGCACAGCATCCAATTTACAGATCCTTCTTCGTACATAGCAGTGATCAACTCCTACTCGGAAGAGGGATCTGAGCGTGTATTTGGGATCTTAAAAACGCCTTCTAGTCGTATCTCGATGTTGTTGAGATAGGGATCTTTCTAGGCGGTACACTTGATGGAGTAACAAGTGTATCGAGGAACGCGACTCGTCAGTCTTGTTCCTGGTGTGCTAGCGTCTGGATGTTCTATGAACTTGGAAACAGGCAGGGCGAGTTTCCTATCCATTGACCAGCATGTCTTTGGGGCTCTTAATCGACTAGAACTTCCAAAGACGGCGGCTACTCCCTTCAATCATAATCTCTCACTGCCACTGAGAGAACTCCCTATGATCGTCGCGGAGCTAGTCGCTTCGGTTGGACGTGTAGTGGTGAATACTACTTGTCGCTTCTTCCAAATGTATAGTCTTGAAGAAGTGACAATTACACGTCTAGCCGACTTCTGTTAGCAGAGCAAACCAGACTCTGTTACCTAACAGGTGCGTGCAGAAGCTACACGTCTTTTTTGCGTGTAATCGGTACACCGTCTTATAAGTGCAACGGAGAAACGAGATTGTTGCTGGAATACTAAACGAGTACAAACTAAATGAACGAAGAGCTTCGGGCTTAAGAACAGAAGTGCCGAAGATTGTTGGAAGAACAATGGAAGATCGCGAATGCTTCCGATAAACAACACAACAATTTTTCCTTCATTAACCTTTATTCATTCTACCCAACCGGGTACCAAGGAAATGAATAAGGGTACCTCTGGGAGGTTCACAAGTAATGGGTAAAACCTAGAGGGGATGTGTGGTACAAGGACCACTAGAATGTGCTTAACCAGGGCACAAAAGAAAAATAATGAACACAACCGGGCGTACACAAGAAAAAACTCAGGGCACAACGGGGAACTAGAGAAAAACAAGAATCAGTCAGGGCACAAAGAGTACATAAATAAAACTATTAGATTCCTTGGGGATCCTGACGATGAGTTCCTTGCTTGGTGCATCTGCTCACCATAAGCGGAACCATCGACTCCGAGCAGTTGTCCCACATTCTTGTCTGGTTGACGTTGAAAGTGTCCATTGATGGGATTGGTATATTTTCTCGCTCCCGGGGAGAAAGTATGCCAATCTTCACATGTGTTTTGGATGAATTTTCCGCTCCCGGGGGGAAAATTTTCCAAATTACTAGTGTTTCCTAACAATGCGATGAATTTTTCTGCTCCCTGAGGGAAATTCGTCGCGGAGAAACTTCCTAGTTTGATTCAGAAGAGTATATTTGGCGATTTTTTCGCTCCCGGGGGGAAAAAATGCCAAATGGGAGTATTGGAAAATTTTGCTCCCGGGGGGAAAAATTTTCCAGTAACAGGTGACGGCTGTGACCTATTTGCTAAACTAAGAGTTTGCAAATTTCCCAGAATGGTGAGCTACTTTCACGCAGGGCGCTTCTTTTCGAGGCGTCTTGTAAGTCTCTCATCAGGCGTTTATGGTCAGAGATGCTCGAATCAACAATCGAGCTTGTCCGTCCTGTCGCTCCAGCTTCAGATTCATTGGGAACAAGTGATTAGAAAAAGATCACGTAATGACTGATGAATCGAAGAGTGAGTTTTTGTGTGGAAGAGGGCATGCAGAACTCTTCCCAATCTTCTGATATTGATGTAGTGGGAAATTTTGCTCCCGGGGAGAAAATTTCCAACTTTACCGAAAGGTTCTAGAATCTGCAAGGGAGTTCTAGAAGAGCCAATTGCTAACAAGAAAGAAGAGTCTAATTTTTCAACTGAATGATGATAACAATAACTGCGTTTGTTGAAGCAAAACTGTTTATTGATTGATAAAGAATCAACAATGCAGGGCGCTCTGCGTATAACCACAACAGGGCGCATCATTCGAAAGCAATAGCACATCGGTAAGAGAAATGAATTATTGGTCCGACGACGAGTAGACATTGGACTCTACTCGTCTCGGACAATCCAGTTCGTTGTCGCCCTCGTCCTCAACATCAGGGCGCTGCGGATGACTTGACTCTTCAGCAGGGCGTCTATCTTCCTGTAGTCGACGACGTCCTTCGATGCTCTTTGCAGCCTTCCTATCCACGACATCGATACTTCTTGATGAACAGGGCGCTCGCTGAAACATTAAAATCAGTTTCGGGAGTTTTGAGAGAAAATACTTACATTTTTCTGCCTTGTCGATCAACCCACGCGAAGTATTGATGCCTTGATAGAGCCATTAGTTGGTTACCTCTCGTCCTCGGTCAGGGCGCTGAAGTCTTGAAATAATTGTAGCTTTTGTTAAGAAATAGTACCTTTTCTTTCAGCTCTAACTTCAGACTTCTGGTTGAGGTGTCCCGGCTCCAACGATTGCAGGGTCTCTTCTTTGGATTCCGACGAATCCTTGTCCAGCTTGACAAACTATTGACACAGGGCGCCAGAAGTTTCATGAGTCCCGACTCGTGGTCCGTTTCTCCAGTTTTCTAAACGAAATCATGATTCTCTACGAGATTAGAAACAACAAATGAAAGACTTACCTCGTTAGTGAGTTGAGTCCTTCCGAGACTTCTTTTCCTGACGGTGCAGGGCGCCGGTGACTTCCGAGTTTCCTCTGATGACCTCCGAGCTTGCTGGAACGATGCGACTGCTGGTCTTCTGGAGCTGTTGTCGATTCCTCGGCGGTCCAGTGAGTCAGCAGGGCGCAGGGTAGGAAACCGTCCAAGTGATCACTTCTCGTGCTTAGTCAGGGCGCTGAAACTTGGTGTTATTCTAGTTCTTGTTACGAATTAGTACCTTTTTCCTTCAGTTCCGACTGCACGCTGGTGATCGCGGCATTCAGGGCCTTCCACTGGATCAGTATCTTCTCTTTGACGTCCTACCATGTCTTCACGGCTCCTTCTCGTCGAAACGATTACAGGGCGCCCTTCCTTGACAACGTCGTGGAGTAGACTGCTCGTTTTGATTCGAAATCGACGATGTCCTCTCCTTGTCATCTGAAACCAGATAACATTAGCAAAGAAACAAGAAACGAGCGAAGTGGAAAGCTGGTTGAACAGGGTCTTGAGCAGGGCGCCGATTTCTTTCGATGCTCGACTTCCTCTTGAGCTTGTCCATGTCCTTTTTCATCTCTAACATTGAGTTGTGCAGGGCAAGACTCGGCTGCAAGACCTCTTCCGACTTCAGAATTGTGTTGTTGAATAGCTACCCATGAAGTTACTTCTTGTGTTTGGCCAGGGCGCTGAAACATATTGGATTATTCTAGTTCTGGTTAAGAAATAGTACCTTTTCGTTCAGCTCCAGCTTCAAATTCGTAACAACGCCATTCAGAATCTTTAGCTGTGCCAGGATCTCCTTGATTGTATCCGAAGAATCCTGACCAGGGCGCACGAACTGCGGGCGTAACGGCCCGAGAGCCTCCGTGTTCCCTCCTGTCCCTTGAGACCTCTTCTTTTGTGGTCTCTTGGGTGTTTGTCTCCTCCTTGACATCCCAACATGTCTTCTGGGCTCCTCGTAATCGCTGTAGTCCGACTCGTCGTACCGATTACAGGGCGCTCTTCCTCGACGACGTCGTGGAGTAGACTGTTCATTCCTCACTCGAAAACGGAGCTGCTTCTTTTGTACCATCTGAAAAACAGATAGTATTAGTAAAAAGAAACGAGAAGTGAACGAAACGAAGAAATTATACGCTCAAAACAAAGTTTTCAAAGCATTTCTTCAGGTAGCTGATCCCGTAATCAAGACTACCTCAAACTTTCGCTTTTTGCCTCAGTATAATGGGTATTTCCACGTGACCCCGTAAGGGGTAGGAACAAAAGTGACCCAAACTGTTCGCTGATAGACCAGCTATCATTTGCGAAACGGCGTGCATCTAGCTAACCATAACAGGCGCATTATAGATGCCGGTAGGAGAGCCGAAGCCCTAAGCAAATAACATTGCCTCTACCGTGTGATTCTCAAGCGAATCACCTTACTCTCGAACTCCGGCGCTCGAGAAGTAAGAAACCAGCAAGCTGGGTGTCAGGGCGCAATGCTCTGACTGTCGGGTCCCCGCACGCGAGTCGCCGACGTGGGTTTTGAAATCCGAAGATTCCGCCACCCTCTAAACCGTACGTATTATTCCGAACAAGTAACCGCGAAGGAGATCAAGGATCGGTTCGTAGTTCAGGGCGCCCAACAAGAACAAGTTCCTGAAGTGCACTCTGCTTTCGGAGCCTCAACAATGACACGGAACGAGTAAGGAAAACGCCCTTTTCCAATAAGTAACCCCTGGACTCCATGATTCTCCTCCGCAACAGGGCGCCTAGCATGCCAAAAGTCAAATTTAGTAACCATCTGCGACCCGGTAGACCATAGTAGCGATACACGCCGTTAAGCGCAGCTAATCTCCGGACAAATGGCACTCTCTTTACAGAGACACAATGGGGCAAGTGCAGGAAACCCTATCGCTTCGGATAGGCACAGAAGAGGAAACAAACGGAAAACCGGAATAGAAAAAGAAAGAACGAGTGTGAGCGAGACTGCGGAAACGTTCGGAGCGAAAGAAAAACCGAACGAATACGAAATCAAGCTCGAGAAAGTGTGGTAGAATGCAATTTTTTAGACTCCAAACCCTACTACGCGCGGCCGAAACGAAAAGTTCGCTCAATTTCCAGTGAAATTGAACCCGTGTTGATGCACCATGTGGAAATCCATCATCGGAAAGTCGGCACTTCCCTAGGTTCCCTTCCTCGTAAGGGTAGAATAGAATAAAACACGCGCAACAAAGGTTTTTAGGAGTATTTTAATTTATTTGCATTTCTAGCCAACAATTTAGTTCGAAATTCAGGGCGCCATGACGATAACGGGTCGTCAGGGCGCTAAATTTACAATCGAAAGTTCAGTGGAATTTAATTTACAATAAAAAGCTAAAGAAAACGGCATAAAACCGTCAAAAACAACAACAATTAGATAAAAAACATAAAAATCATAGGAATATAGGAATTGAAAAATATAATTTGAATTTGGGGGATTAAAGGGAGGCACGCGGCCATGGGTCTCGCAACGCCGAAAGTTACGGTAGGCGGCGGCCGCGGCCGAGTCGTCCATTCGGTCCTTCTCGGCGGGAGATTTAAATTCCAGGGCGCGGCATCTCGTCGTCGAATCCTTCGAAATCCATCGTTTTTAGTAGAACAAAGTGAAGAAAGAGTGGGGAATCCACTCCACATAGTGAGACAGCATTGTGGCGACCTTGGGAAGGTTGTCACAATGCGGAGAGACTCGTGGGCCACACATTTCCATGGTGCGGGCCACGACAACTACATTTTCTTGATAAAATAACCATCTATTTTACCACTGCTCAATTTGTTTTTTGTATTGTCGGTATTCTCCTAATCATTCCGCACCTGTTCATAACCACTCGGAAGTCTATGCGAACCTCCAGCATCAACTCCCTTATCATCGGGATTGCTCTCTGTGACTTGCTTGTCTTAATCGGGGCTATTAACCCGTTCAATTTCAAAGCCGATGATCCTTGCACCAACAACTTGTCCTACTTTTATGTGCTTGCGAACTTGCTGGATAAAATGTTAGTCGACACCTGCACCCGATCCTCCTACCACCTCGGGTTATCACTGGCAGTGATAAGAGTTCTAGTTATCACATTTCCAATGAACTCTAAAATGACACAACTTTCAAAGCAATTCATTGGTTATTATGTGGCTTTTTCCATGCTGTTGCTGAACTTTCTACCAACTGCAAACTTTTACCTCCGAATGCAACTATTCCGTAGAGATGAGGTCTGGATCCCACCGAAAACGTTGGTTTGCTATTTGGTATGTTTTGACAAAATTCAAATGTTCTAGATGCGTTTCGTTCCCTTCGAATTTCACTGCGGCAACCTACGGATACACCGAGCATTCAGATTTTCAATTCGTGCTTTATCAATTGATCAGTGGTGGTTTACAGTTTTTCGCTTGTATTGCTCATCCAATAGCCGCTATTTTATTGTATCTAGTCATTCGCAGATCCGCAAGAGTTGCTACAAGACTGAGCTGTAACATTCGTTCCGAGCGGAGGCGAACAAGCCATTTGGTTTTGCTCATGACCATTTCCTACGTGGTTTCTAGTGCTCCAATGACACTGAACTATTTTCTCTCTGTTGTTGTTTGGTCCAGTTACATATGGAACATTTTTGTTAGTTATGGAGAAGTCATTGTATTCTTATTCTTCACTATCAATGCTTCAATGCACTGTCTCATTTGCTTTATAATGTCATCAGAGTATCGGATGACTGTGAAAGGATTGTTGCGGGCGTGTAGAAGAAAGGTGAGAGAGCTAGGAGTACTTGGTTGCATTGTTATTTGCAGACAATGGTAGACGTTCGAAGTATGGCCATCAAAACAGGCAACACAGTTCTTTGAAATGATGAGAGACACACGTGTTGGTCGATAGATATTATTTTGAAGAGATTCGACGTCATCCAATCTGTAGGAACAAAAGATAAACGGTTTCTATCTTTTTTTGAACACATCACACATCCAATTGTCATCACTTTTCACTGATGTTCAGAGAAGATGATGACGGTTTCAAACCACCAGAGATATCATCTGTTCCCCTATTCACATGCACTCGGAAGGCAATGTCTGATTACAGAACCTTCAACTTTATCATCGAAAAAGAGGCGGAGTCCCACAAAGAACAACCAAATCCCAGTTTCCGTATATGAACCGTGTATCTTCTCATGATCCCCCATCCGATTCCTCTCATTCCCCTTCCACTTCCAATCATGAAAGTGTCCTCTGCCATCGCCGAGATCCTCTCCGACTTCTCCGGCTTCCACCACCTCCACTCTTCTTCTAAACCTTCTCCATCTCCGTCTTCTCAATCCCCTCGTCACTCACTGAACATCACCGTCGGAGTCCAACAACTCATCCAGATGCCCCGATCCGCCAGTTCCAACAGTCTCGACGACTTCAACTGCCTCCAGAGGAAGAACTCTGCTGCTTCATACCTCGTCATTGAATAATTTTCTTTGTTTTTGTCCATTTGCCACTCATGATTGCTAACTGATCTTGTTGAAAATGATCTCAATAAAGCCACTTCCAGTAAACTTGAAATCAATACACAATTGTTCTGGAGCAAAACAACACGAGGAAGCAATTCAGCAGAACTGCCCTGTCACTTGATTAAACTCTGACTTGTTCTCTGAAAACAGTGTCAAAATAAGACACGAGTTGACCGAAAACCTTGGCTTGACTGGAAAATACGAACAGGTGAATAAGCATTCGTTTTTTCATTCGTTCTCTTGACATTTTTTGTTCACTAATTATGCGAGACAGACATTGAGTCTCATCTGTCATGACCGAGGAACACGACAAGGGAAAACAACTCTTTTTTGATACAATAACCATCTACTTGATCACTGCTGAATTCTTGTTTTGTATTGTCGGTACTCTCTTGATTATTCCCCACCTGTTCATAACCACCCGGAAGTCTATGCGGACCTCCAGCACTAATTCCCTTATAATCGGGATTTCCCTCTGTGACTTGCTAGTGATAATTGGGTCCATCAACCCTTTCAGCTTGTTCGCGGAACAATCTTGTTCCAACCCAATGTCTTACTTCTATACTATCGAGTATCATCTAACCAAGATTTTGATCGACACCTGCACCCGATCTTCCTACTATCTCGGGTTATCACTGGCTGTTATCAGACTTCTAATCATCATGTTTCCAACTAGCTCTAAATTGGAACACCTTTCAAAGCCATCGATCGGTTATTATGTGGCTGTTTCTATGGTTTTGTTGAACTTTCTACCAACTGCAAATTTTTATCTTCGAATGAACATAATTCTTCGGGAGGATAAGTGGATCCCTGAAGAAAAGTTGGTTGAACTTCATAATCTTTCCATTGACTGTTCTCATTCTAGATGCACCAAGTTTCCTGCAAATTACACTGAAGAAACATACACGTACAGTAAACTATCAGACTTCCAATACGCACTTTACCCAGTTCTCAGTGGTGGCTTGCAATTCTTCGCTTGCATTGGCCACCCAATAGCCGCAGTTCTACTGAACCTAATGATACGAAAGTCCACAAAAGTTGCAAGAAGACTGAGTTGTGCCGTTCTTTCTGATCGGAGACGAACTAGCAAGATGGTCCTTCTCATGACCATTTCCTACGCGGTTTCTAGTGCTCCTATGACACTGAACTACTTTCTCTCTATCGTCGCTTGGTCGAGTTTGGTATTGGATCTTTTTTTGGGCTATAGAGTTGGTATTTTTCTATTCTTCGTTATCAATGCATCAATGCATTGTATCATTTGCTTCATAATGTCATCAGAGTACCGGAAAACTGTGAAGAGAATATTGAGCGTGTGTAGAAGAAAGGTGAAAGAGCTATAAGTACCTAACCTCTTTCATATTTACAGAAAATGATTGATGTCCGAAGTATAACCATCAAAACATAGAAAGGAACGCAGTTTGAACCCATCTCATAGCGTCATTTCAAGGACAACCCGGTCCACTTGTTCTTCGAAAATGATGACAAACACACGTGTTGGTCGAGAGATGATAGTTCGAAAAGATTCGACGTCATCCAATCAGTAGGAACAAAAGATAAACGGTTTCTGTCTTTCTTTGAACACATCACACATCCAATTGTCATCACTTTTCACTGATGTTCAGTGAAGATGATGACGGTTTCAAACCACCACAGATATCATCTCTTCCCCTATTCACATGCACTCGGAAGACAATGGCTGATCACAGAACCTCCAAACTAATCATCGAAAAGAGGCGGAGTCCCACAAAGAACAACCAAATCTCCTGTTTCCCGTATATAAACCGTGTATCTTCTCATGATTCCCCAACCAATTCCTCTCATTCCCCTTCCACTTCCAATCATGAAAGTGTCCTCTGCCATCGCCGAGATCCTCTCCGACTTCTCCGGCTTCCACCACCTCCACTCTTCTTCTAAACCTTCTCCATCTCCGTCTTCTGAATCTCCTCGTCACTCACTGAACATCACCGTCGGAGTCCAACAACTCATCCAGATGCCCCGATCCGCCAGTTCCAACAGTCTCAACGACTTCCAGTGCCTACAAAGGAAGAACTCTGCTGCTTCATATCTCGTCATTGAATAACTGTCTCTGTTTTGTACATTTGCAATCTCTATGCCATGATCTCAATACCAATAGCAATAAAATATTTCTACTTCCAAGCTGACCTCACTTCCATATCCCACACTATCAGCTCTCGAACAGAACAATAAAAGAAAGCAATTCAGTTGAACGCCCGATTATTTGATTACACTCTGTCTGATTCATTCTCCGAATAACACTTTCAAAATGAGACATAAGTTAACCAAAAATCAAGAGACAGCTGAACAATACGCTGTTTTCAGTCGCTTTGACATATCATTTCTGTTCTGCTCTCAGTAATTATGCTTGTTTTTCTTCCAAAAGATGCGACCAGAAGAATATAGCTGATTTTCACATGTTCTACTAATGGACCAGGAACCAGACGAAGAAACCGCGATTCTCATCGAGCAACTTGCCATCTATTTTCTAGCAGCTCAACTCATATTTATCATTGTTGGTGTAGGTCTGATCATTCCGCACCTCTTCATAACCACCCGGAAGTCTATGCGAACCTCCAGTACCAATTCCCTTATCATTGGAATCGCCTTCTGTGACCTGTTCGTTCTAATCGGAACCTTTTCCCCTTTGAACTGGAATGCCAGTGAAAATTGTTATAACGACCGGTCCTATTTTCGGATTTCCAAATTGATCATAACCAACATGTTACTTGACACATTCACCAGATCCTCCTACTACCTCGGGTTATCACTGGCTGTTATCAGACTTCTAGTTATTTCGTTCCCGATGAACTTGAGGATCGGGACACTTTCAAAGCAATCGATTGGTTTTTATGTGTTGGCGGGGATGATTTTCGTGAAATTTTTACCATCTGCGAACTATAGTTTACGATATGACGTAGTTCCTGGTGAAGATTGGATTCCGCCTGAAACGTTAGTACAGTTTCACCAAGCCTCTTTTCCAAAAAAAAAGGTTACAGGTGTACTTCCTTCCTTTCGAATTACAGTGAGAAACAGTACTCGGATGTTTTACCATCCGAATTTCAATATGACCTATATCAAATTATCAGTGGTGTTCTTCAAGTGAGTTTTGAACCTTTTCTCTGTACTGTTATTCTGCTTTTTCACAGTGTTTCGTTTCCATCGCCCACCCAATATTTGCGATTCTCTTGTACCTAGAGATACGAAGATCCTCAAAGTCCGCTGTTCGTGTGAGCAGTCAGAAAACTTCCGATCGAAAACGAACTAGCAAAATGGTTCTGCTCATGACCATATCCTACGTACTTTCAAGTGCACCCATGGGGTTGAACTTCTTTCTTATGATCTATGTTCGATCCAGTTTCGTTTTGAATATTGTTGTTGGATATGGGGGTATAATCATTTCAATATTCTTCACAATCAACGCCTCAATGCATTGTATTATTTGCTTGGTGATGTCATCGGAGTACCAGAAAACTGTGAAGGGGTTGCTGAGAATCGGGAGAGACAAGAGGGTCGTCGTGGTTCAAAGTGTGACTGTTGGAAAATAGGAACAGATTCAACTTGAAAATAAACGTTATTTATTGCTCTTGGTTTTGAGATCATGGCATAGAGATTGCAACAGTAAAAAACAAAAAAAGTTACTCAATAACGAGATATGAAGCGGCAGAGTTTTTCCTCTGTAGGCACTGGAAGTCGTTGAGACTGTAGGAACTGGCGGATTTGGGGGCATCTGGATGAGTTGTTGGACTCCGACGGTGATGTTCAGTGAGTGACGAGGGGATTCAGAAGACGGAGATGGAGAAGGTTTAGAAGAAGAGTGGAGGTGGTGGAGAGTGGAGAAGTCGGAGAGGATCTCGGCGATGGCAGAGGACACTTTCATGGTTGGAAGTTGGATGGGGATGAGAGGAATTGGTTGGGGATGATCAGAAGAGACACGGTTTATATACGGGAAACGGGAGACTTGGTTGTTCTTCGTGGGACTCCGCCTCTTTTTTGATGATAAGTGTGGAGGTTCTCTGATCTTGGGGTTCACGTGAACCATGGATAGGACGCTCTTTTTGTTCTCTGTCTAATGGTCGTGAAGTGGACTGTGGTGTACCGGGAAGTGATGGTGAATGAGGGAACAGATGATATCTGTGATGGTTTAAAACCGTCATCATCTTCTCTGAACATCAGTGAAAAGTGATGACAATTAGATGTGTGATGTGTTCAAAGAGAGACAGAAACCGTTTATCTTTTGTCCCTACTGATTGGATGACGTCGAATCTTTTCGAACTGTCATCTCTCGACCAACACGTGTGTTTGTCATCATTTTCGAAGAACAAGAGGACCGGATTGCATTGGAAATGACGTGATAGAATGGGTTCAAACTGTAGACAGCAACTAAAAATTCACTAACCGTGAATGCTTGCACTGTGAACTATCACAATGTTCTGCAAGTTTTACACATCAAACCAGTGGTGCCCTATTTCTTTTACCTCCTTCTCCTTGATCCTCAACAAACTTTTTACAGTTTTCCGGTATTCCGTTGACATTATGAAACAAATAATACAATGAATAGAGCCATTGATAATGAAGAGCATGGCCTCCAGTAAAGTGCTAATAGCGGTGAAAAGAGAGAAGTAAGAATCAGGTGGAGCGAATTGACGGATAAGGAGATTGATGCCAATGGGAGTTCCGGATACAACATAGCAAGCTGTCATAAGCAGTATCATCTTGCTAGTTCGTCCTTTCTCAGAAGACCCTTGACGGCTAATGTTTGCTGTTCGCTTTTCAACTTTTCGGATTTGAAGAAACAAAAGAATCGCTAAAACAGGATGAGCCACGGAGGCAGTGATCTAAAAAACAGCCAAGTTTGGCAATCCTAGCAGTACAACTCACTTGTAGAACACCACACATCATCAGATAAACATTGATGTACTCTTCTGATGGGGGTTCAGACACATAGGTAGTTTCCTTGTATTTAAGAGGATACTGGGTGCACTTTTTTGGTGGTTTCCAGTTACCATAAGAATTGATGTTGATTTGAAAATAGAAGGTTGTAGATGGAAGAATGTTTAATAAAAACATCAGCAACATTAGGTAATAACCAATAGACTGTTTTGCCAGTGTACCAATCGTTGGATTCATTGGAAAACTTATCACTAGAAGCCTGATAAGCGCCAGTGACAATCCGATGTAATAGGAAGATCTTGTGAATGTTTCATAGACAAACAAAGAAGCATAGTAAGAAAACTCGAAAAAATAGGAGTTATCGTTGAAACATGGATCTTCACGGTATCTTTGATAAACTTTGTCGAAAATTGTACCACTTTGAACAATGAGGTCACAAAGAGCAATTCCAATGATGAGCGAGTTAGTGCTGGAGGTTCTCATAGACTTTCGGGTGGATATGAAGAGGTGCGGAATGGTGATGACAATTGCCACAATGACGACAACGAGAAGTGCTGAGAATATTGTTTCGGAGAACTCGCTGATGGCTGCATAGGTGGCATCGTCTAAAGCGTCACCCATTCAAACAATTCTCAAAGTGTGGTAGAGGAATCGTCGTGTTTTGAGTAATAGAGAGTAGTCTCTCGAGAATCCCAGTAATGGTAAGATAGAAAGTAAACGACTACCTTGAATAAGTAGACAGAAAGCAATTTTGTCGGTACAACATGCTACTAAATCACAATGTACACCGACAGAGAACGTGAAATTGGCGACATTTGAGCTAGATTGTTTACAAGGTGTCAAGTAATTGGATTTTGTAGTCTAGTTCCTACTTGACTTCTGGACCCGATTCAATCAGCTGCATATAGATATGCCAGTCTAGTTTCTGTTCTGTATAGCTGCAGACAATAATTTCAAGAATAACATTTATTATGTGATTATGAGATCAAATTCAAGGAGATCCGTCGCAATAGATCAAAAATTGATACATTATTCAATGACGAGGTACGAAGCGGCAGAGTTCTTTCTCTGGAGGCACTGGAAGTCGTTGAGACTGTTGGAACTGGCGGATCGGGGCATCTGGATGAGTTGTTGGACTCCGACGGTAATGTTCAGTGAGTGACGAGGGGATTCAGAAGACGGAGAAGGAGAAGGTTTAGAAGAAGAGTGGAGGTGGTGGAAGGTGGAGAAGTCGGAGAGGATCTCGGCGATGGCAGAGGACACTTTCATGGTTGGAAGTGGAAGGGGAATGAGAAGAATTGGTTGGGGAACGAAGAGAAGAGACACGGTTTATATACTGAGACAGAAAGACTTGGTTGTTCTTTGTGGGACTCCGCCTCTTTTTCGATGATAAGTGTGGAGGTTCTGTGATTTTGGGGTTCACGTGAACCGAAGAAAGGACGTTTTCTTTGTTCTCTGTCTAGTAGTCGTGAAGTGGACTGTGATGTATCAGGAAGTTGCTGGTGACCTACCAAATCACAGATCATAATGGTTAAGTTTGTACTTGACTTGTTCTATTCTCTAATTCTCATTTTCAGATCAACCTGAAGTGAAGTGACATCATATTGTTCTCTGTCATAGTGCGGCTATTTTCAGTTTGATGACACCACCGGAAATCTGAAAATAGGTTACCTATTTTTAGATCCTGGATACTTGAATGATGTGATGTACAAAGTTGACTCAACTTTTTCATTGTTTTTCACAAAAACATACAACTCTACATAGTGAAAAGAGAAAACAGAACATGATGACAAACACACGTGTTGGTAAGAGGATGGAAGGGGTGATGTGATAATGGAAGCATCAGAATCATCTGGAGATAAGATGGGATGAGAAATGATGACAAGAGGATACAGTAACCGGATTGGATTCCTTGATGGAATCTTGAAAGTTATCATAACATTGTGATAACATCGAGTGATGGCAAAAACAACAACTTTGTACAGACATCTAGACGCTAATTGTTCCTTGAGGACAGTCCATGTCTTAGTCAGTCTTTGGTGGGCTCTTGGGGATCGGGTTCTGCAAATTCATCAACTCAAGCAAGATTTGGTTATCAGGAAGAACTTACAACTCCAACAGTGATGATGACAGAATGACGACGTGGCTGCGTGATGGTTTCCGAGTTCTTGCGAACTGGAGTAGATGTTCCAGAAGATGGTTGAGAGACAGAGGCTTTCTTGAAAACAGGGGTGTACTGGAATCCGGCAAAGTCGGAAATCATCTCGGTGAGGGTGTTCATTTTGAAGGGATTGAAAGGGCTGAAAGGAGCATTTTTAGTAGAGCGAATGTTTTACGTAAAGAAAGAAATCGAAGAGAAAAATGAAGGTCTTAGGCCACCACACCACTCCATCTGATGATGACAAAAAGAGAAAAATGGAAAAACAACAACTTTTAGAAGACGTTCTTCTGTCTGTCCCTATCTCCAGAACACCCACCAACTAACGCCTCCACTCTTCTACTCTCTATTTATACTGTCACCCAGATTCATCAGCAAAAAGAGGAGGAGAGAGTCGAAAAACGTGTAGATCAGAGATATGAATGGTTGATCTTTGAAAGTACGGTCGAATCCACGTGACCTGACGGGAAGATCGAAAGTTCAGAAGATCAAAGATGATTGTGGAATGCATGAAATGGAGAGAGAGGAACGGACAATTAGTGTTCTGTCATTGAAAAACGAAGAGACAAGTGGTGTTTTGACCAAGAGGAGTTGCAAATCAAAGGGAAAACATAACAATAATCCTGATTGATTGATCAAGTGGGCCCCTCAACTTTTGAGTGTTTGATTTTCAATTCAAGCTCCCCGATTACTGTACACGTGTATTCTGTAGTTCTCTTGGTCCCTGACACGATTAAATGTACATCTTCGTAACGGAAAGTTTCTAGAAACTTCCCCCCAACACAACAGACAACTCGCTTCCTTCATTCCCCGCAGTGCAAACCAATTCGACGGGTGCGCTCAAGTGGAATAAACCTTCGAATGACAGTTGATTTGATTTCGTTTCTCCTTGTATTTCCTTTTCAACGGAAACTGAAGATTTGTGAACCACTGCTAGAGGAGTGAATCACGGGTATTTTGAAGTCATGTAAAGTGAATTTTGTGGTAACATAAAAAAAGGATGTGAAAACAGTGCAAACTAGAGGTGTGTGAGGTTGTTTTAGGATGTACATCAAACTTTTATGTACATGTTTTTAAGGAAAAGGTCACTTGATCAGTGAGGTTTTGGTAGCTGAAAGGACAACTGAACAATTGCGAAATCCAGATGTATAGATTTTCTAATATTCCTAGACCCCTAGACCCCTTCAAAATCGGCTAGTCTGACTAATTGATCCCTCTCTTTTGGTTCCTTATGATCCATCGTAAATCTCCCACTGATCTCTGCGCGAATTGAAGTGTCATTTGTTGTTCGTTGTTTTTCAGATTTCAGATCGCTGTATTCATTTGTTGGACCCTTCCACACTCTGATTCATGTTTCAGACGTTGTCAACTAATAAATCTCATTCAAAACGGATAGAATTGAAAGTTGATCTCAATTTGCGAGCAATTCTCCTGATGTTGGTCACGTGATAACATACGCAAAACACAGTCATTCACAGATTCCCAACATGTAACACACTGATCTTTGCCTTAACCCAATTGTTTTCCACGTCTTCCATCAAAAGTACAACAGTCAGATGGCCATCTGTCATATGGAGTTGAATCGGAATTTGATATATTTTCGATAATTGGAGGCAAACTATCTGGTGGTGGAGATGTTGTAAGACAGGAGAATACAAGTTTCAGGTTCCTAATACAATAGACCAATGATCGGCTTTCGCTTGTTTGTGTATCAGTGATAAGATAAGATACAGCAAGTTACAGTAGAATGTTTAACGTTTATTGGAGCTTATGTACATTGAGATCAGAATTGGAACTAGTAAAGTGACAAATGACGAACGATTCGGTTTTTGTGTTCTACTTGATGTGCAGAATTCGAATCTGGATTGATATTTGATTGCAAGTTTAGATCAGCTTGATCTTCTCATCAGTTCCAGTAGCAGGAGGGCATTGTGGAAGAGGATTCTGAAAAGATACCAATAAGATCTGATTCATTTCAAGCTGTTACTTACCACTCCAACAGCAACAACCACCGAGTAACGACGTTGTGGAGGCTCCGAGTTCTTCCTTGGTGGAGTAGAAGATGGAGAATGAGCAGGAGAAGCCGTGCAGTTAGCCACAGAGTGCTTCTTGAAGTTGGGGGAACGATTGAGGCCGGAGAACTCGGAGACGATCTCAGCGATGGCTTGAGAGACTTTCATGATTGGACAAATGGGAGTGAGTGAGGAACGATTGTTGATGGGAACGTGTTTATATAGAGGGATGGAAGACTTTGTCATCCTCTGCTAATTGTTGACCTGCGAGGAGGAGGAGTTAGGAGAGACAGGGGAGACGACGACGCGAGAGGCGGGAACGATGGGGTAACGTGGAATGAAATGATGATAAAGAGATGTCTGCGGCCTACGTGACTTTCAGCAGATATTTCGATGGACCGAACGGGGAATTGGTGACGTTGGGGAGGATGATGCAAGATGCTTTGATAAGGGAGAGATGTCTACGTGACTCTTGCAACGAAGAATTTCAGAAAATTTGGTAATAGGGGTGTAGGAAAGTGCAGCGATGACTAAACAAAGGAAGCAGATGTTCACTGGATTGGAATGAGTAAAGAATGACAAGCTTAAGTATCCCTGATATTTGGTCCGAATGGAACCCATTTTCAACAACAAACACATCACGAGAGCCTTATGGTCCAGATAATCGTGTTACAGTTTGAAGACCAACTAGTGAATTTGAATAGGGAAACAGTGAATATTGATCTTGAACATGGTCCATCACAGATCAGGATGCACAAACTAGAATGGATTTTGGTTGAGATCTTACTGAAATCCTATTAGCGTCGAATTGTGTTCTGATCAGCTGAAACTTCAGATCTGAAAAACAAACAGTAGACCCTCTAAACAAGGAAAAACAGCGGATTAGCAATGTGGACTGTGAACCTGGTTACATGGAACATCTTGCAGTTTTACAAGCTTCTATCTTGCGAAAGGTCACAAAACTACAAGAAAGACAATACGAACCGCTATCCAAACCACTTTTTGATTCGTTTGCCCTGTCCCCATCACACCACAAATCATCTTCATTTCATCACGTTCCCCCCTCATTCACATGCATCCCCACAGCTAACAAAGATGTTCTGAACCACTATCATATCATACCATTGAACCAGTGTCATGAACACCAAAGTACCCTCAAGGAAAATGGAGAGAAGTGGGCGGCGCGGCCCAAAGAACAAGACAATGTTCCAATGGTTGGTATAAAAAGTGAAGAGAGAAGGTGTCTCGGTGTCAGTTAGACTAACTTCCTAACTAAAACAAGATGAAAGTTCAAATTGCTACTATTGCGGAGATGGTCTCGGAGTTCTCTGGATTCCATCATCTCCATCCTTCTCTTTCTACTTCTTCCTTAACTTCAAGGAAGTACTCCACTGCTTCTGAATCCTCAGAAGCCTCAGAATCCTCTCAATCTTCCAGACACTCGTTGAACATCACTGTTGGAGTGGTAAGTTATCAAGCATCCTTTTTCAAGTTAAAAACGTTTTCATTTTCAGGAAGAAGTCCCCACATTCCCTCCTCCACCACCAGTCCACTTCATCAAGCACTCTTCCTCCCCAGCTGTTTCTCGAGTCGCCAGTGTCACTTCTCTTCAAGGAAAAGTGAAGAAGATCCGGAGAACAGCGAGTTTGGAGAGTGACAGTGACTTTTCTGCGCATAGAAAAGTGTCAACGACGTCGTACAGAGTTATGCATTAACTCGAAATGTGCCTGTTATATTTGTTCATCTGAAACCTCTGATCTCAAATTGTAGCTTCCATTCCCTAGTGATCTTTGAATAAAACCATTTTTTCTATATCAAACCCTAAACCCCTGATCCATAAAGCAAACATTACTTCAAACTTTGGCCCCACACGGACCCGAGAACACAAACACTTCAATTCCTCATTACCATTAACAAGAACAACTTGTACCTGACAAAAGAACATGACATGTTGGAAAAACAGTCAGTAGGTCAAAAAGGTACTTTCCGAATTATGTGCACTGGGTACAGTTAGGTACAGTTAAACCTGAAAGGTGTCTATGTAGTCAACAACCTAATCAGTAGTAAGATGCGCTGCAAAATTTGAATTCAGAAAAGAAGAAAAGGTCCACCGGAAAACAGATGATGGATGCCCTCTTATCTCCAACTTGGAAAACAAATGAGATAATTGCTCTCTTGGTTTTTTCGTCAAAATATTTGGCCAGACACTTTGTACAACTGAAACTTGACAAATGGTGATGAATGACCGGTCGGGAAACCCATATGATCGCCATGTTTTGACAGAAATATGTGTTAGGGGAATGTTCAAGGGGGAATTTATGAGTTTCACAGTTTTACAGAGATCAATTGGAAGGTATATCAAAGATCCAAAGGATCATAGGAAGGTCTGGGAGTATCTTGTAGTTCCGTACCATTCAAATCAAATATCATCATTCAAAAATCAACTACACCTCTTCCTTTAACAGGATTAACCCCTCTGCTTCTTTGAAATTCATCAAACTTCCATTTCCACTCCAACTTGCTACAAAAAACTAGAACTGCGTGATGTTTTCCTAGTGCAAGTGCAATCATGTGGAATAAGCCTTCTGGGTGGCGACGATGCTGATTCTGATGGTTGTATGCGGAAACGGTGGGATGTGTGAACATTTTCGAGTATTTTGTAGTCGAATGAGGGTCATGAGGTGGAAGAATATGCTAATGAAGTTGGACACTTTTTGTAGGCAACACAATGGTGAGGGCGATGACTATGAAGTTTTAAGTTACAGGTGAGTTTTTTGCGGTGTTTTAGGGCTGAAAACAACAATCTAGGGAAAATGGACTGTGGTAAATTAAGAAATTGGAGGGTTAGAGCCAAAACAACAACAATAAGTACGTATGGTTGTCTGGAAAGTCAGGAGACCGAGGGAACTTTTGAACCACAAGAAGTACTGTAACCTAGACTGTTTCATGGGGTGTGAGAGAGATTCTTGATGACTCACTGAATTTTTATGAGTCACTAATTCAGCTTCACCTTTTTTCGTGAATGACGTTGATCCAAATCAACCTGCAAATATGTACCTGATGCTAGCATGAACTTCATCAACCGGCAGCACAGAGAGGGATCACTAGAAAAGTTAGTTTTTGTGTTTTCTATGTTTCTTTTTACACAGGTGGATAGATCTTAAAACGTTGAACAATGTTTCAGTACTTCATTTTTGCAAATAGAAGCTCCTAAGATCACTTTTGGACTCTCAAACGAACCACCCATAAAACCGCATTCTTCGGTGTTTCGCAACTTTGCTGATCCTTGACTCCCTTGCAAAACTATTTGATGTCTCAATCTATTCTGATCAGTCACACAGTCACACAATCACATTTTCATCTGACTATTCCGAATGACCCATCAATCTCTAAACAAACAAACACACACAAAATACGCGTCACCCTTCTTCCTGAATCCTGTAGTTGTAGTCGACTAGACCCCTTTCTTCACGCCTCACAATCCAATTAGAGTCTAGTGTTTTCCCTCGTTTCATCACTTTGTCATCCTCTCCTTCTGATTACGATGTTCTGTGATGTTCAGGGCGGAGCGTTCACGTTCCAGGAGAGACTGGTATATAAGGAGATGGGAATTGGGGCTAGGTCATGGTTTTTTTGCAGCTTTTTTCTTTTTCATGTGATCTTCTCCTCTCCTCCTCATTTTCTATACCTCATTTTGTTATATTGCAGAATGAAGATCACCTGCTTTCTTGCTGAAATCGTTTCGGAGTTCTCTGGCTTCCACCACTCTCCAGACTTCAAAGCTTCAAGATCCACTGGAGACTTCCAACTCTCTCAAAAGTCTGGGGATAGCTCAAGAAGATCATCCACAGAGTCAACTGGAAGGAAACACTCCATTCACATCACTGTAGCATTGGTAAGTCAAACATTTCCTACCGACTCTTCAAATCTAACTATTTTTCAGGGAGAAGTCCCCACCGTCACCCCATCCGATCTCCACCCTCACCACTTTGTCAAGAAGATCAACTCCTCTCCTTCCATCTCCCGAATGGCCAGTCTCAGTTCCCTCCAAGAGAAGCTTCAACGCTTGAAGCGAACCAGTAGCTTGGAGAATCTCGTTGAGAATGCTAATGGACGGAAAATGTCCACGACTTCTTATCGAGTTATGATGTAATGTTGACTTGGTTTTCCCTTCCATACTTATCATCTTCTCCCAGATGAGCCTATTATCTTGATCTCTTGTGTCTACCTCTCTTCAGCGGGTAGCTTTTTGTGCCTTTTCTTGCATGAATAGAAATTCAACCATTATGTGTTATCTTTGCAAAACAAATTCGTTTTTTAAGAGGAGATCCTTCATTGGAAAATAATGGTTTTCAAATCAAACGTATCGGAAAAAAACAACATTAGAAAATCAGCAACCATTCAACTCTCCAACGGCTCATAATCCAACACTCCCATATGATTGTTTATCCCGCCCATTGCATCCGCCTTCGTTTTGAAGTCATCGCACGTCTTCTTGAAGTTCTCGCATTCCTCCTTCACTGTGAAATTGGTGACTCCGTGGGAAGGTCTGATATGCAACATGTTGACGATAATCTTGTTGAAGTTCACTCACCCTTTCGTCTCATCGTACTCTGTCTCCGATAAACTTCTCATTTGCCACAGTGCTGCATTTTTCTGGTACCAGAAGTCAAATGGAGGGAACTGATTATTCGGGCAGGAAGATATCTCTCCAGCCAACAACTTCTTTGGGAAATCAGGCTCTGACGCACTCCACCTCGCCAACCCAATCCCTTTCGCCAGTCCCATCTCCACCGAAGAAACCATGGATCCAGCGGTCTGCCAGCCACCGGTTATGTACACTGCGGTGTTCTTGAAAATTCGAGAAGTTTCCTTGACGAAATCTGCAAAATAGTTCTCTCTAGCTGCTGTTGAGACACGCATGTTGAGTTGTGTCATTGTCATCTCCATCATTCCACCAGTAATCTCCACGAAGTCAACACCGGCGGCCTGAAACCAGGTACAATACTATTGCTGTAAAGAAACTTGTTTCGAACTGACCTCAATAAGCTCACAAAGTCGAATAACTTCTTTTTTCGACTCCTCGAAATCCTGGAAGTCCCTTGAATTCAGCTTGACTCCCACCAGAAACCCGGAATCTTCTGGAACAACTCTTCGTATGGCATTGACAGTGTCGAATAGCAATCGAGCCCGATTTTCAAAAGATCCACCATACGCATCAGTTCTTGAAGTTTTTGGAGCCAAGAATTGATTGAAAATGTTTCCGTGAGCAGCCAGCAACTCCACTCCATCAAAACCGTTCTTGTGAAGAACTAAGGCACTGTAAGCAAATCGGGAAACGACGTCGTCTTGAATTCTGTCTTTTGAGAAGGTTGCCGGATCTTCAACGTTGTCATTCAACTCATGTTTCACATTATCAGAGTCAGTGTAATCCCTCAAAGCCTTGGCACCAGGATGCGACAACTGCGCAATCGCTAGAGCTCCATCAGACTTCAGAGCCCTCGCCAAAGCTCCCAGTTTCTTCTCACTGTTTGCATTTGTGTTTTCTTGGCAAATGATTCCCTGTCCAGCTTCACTGACATACTTTGGGTCTACCACAAAACTTCCAGTGACAATCAGCCCGAAACCTCCATGACCCCATTTGGTGTAAAGATTCTGTATAGATTGGGAGGGGATTCCTCGTTTGGCAATGGAGTGTTCGGACCAGTCGAAGAGTTTTTCGGTTAGAGGGGCCTGAAACCGTTGGTAAATTGGAAAATGAATAGATGACAGCTTATTTTTCTTTACCTTCATAATCCGGTTCCCAGCTTTCTTTCCATTCCGAAAAGTGATTGGTTCAGTTAGCACACTAACGGCAACAAAACTAGACGCGATTCTTGTGAATTGTGACATTCTGAAAAAAAGCAAAATATTACAAGTTTCCTTTCAGGAAAAATGAGAAGTGTTGATGTTCACGGCACCAATCCCACTTTTATACGCTTTCCCTCAGTACTTTATGCTGTTTTGTGACCGACAAACATCACGGGCGCATATTGGCATAGCGCACTGGAGGGAGAGACGCAGAAATTTTGTGCTTGTGCGTTTTCTATAGTCTGTGCCTTGGCAGTGACACTTTGCTCGTGATGTTTCTTGGGACTCGGTGCCCTATTTCACTCACTTCTATTATCATCTTATGACGTTCAGGATATCGCTCTCACTTCTATGACCGAAACAACTTTGGAACCACCGGGACTCATTCCAAACACCTCTTTTACAGTTGAACGGTATTGAGAAGACATTGCAAAGCATATCAAGGAATGCGTGGCGGTTAGACAGATGTAGAGAATGTTGATTAGTCGCTCAACACTTCGAGATATCTCTCTGGAATTTTGGAAAATAGTGTAAAAACCATAAGGGACGACTCACACCAAATCAAGTTCATCGGGAAGAAGTACTCGGATCAGTTTGCAAACTCCTATTGGGAATTCGATAATGACAAAGATAACTGTCATGTAGATGACTATTTTGCTGGTTTTCTCGGAGCTAGAAAAGCGAACAGATCTTTTAAATAAACCGGAAAATTACATACGCGATAGCAATATCTCCCTGAAGTTTGCTCGCTTTTCTCAACTCGATGACCAATAGGATAGCTACAGAAGGGAACATGAAACAGGGAAGGATCTGAAAACATACCATGCTATTGAGAAAATCATTTTCGCTTCACCTTCCCAAAAACGCCACTCAAAAACAGATGGATTTGCCTGGCATAACTTCCTATTGTAGAGTATTGACTTATTTCAGTGATCGAATAGAGTGGAACCAACGGGTGGGATTCATCGCAGCTAAAAAGGAATGACTGGGAACTTTTTCGTGGTCCATAAACACTTACAACACTTCATCAACCTTGCGAATCTCGAACCGGAAGAAATATGAGACACTGAGAATTGTACTACTGACAATTGTTATCACTATCACCTTCCACCCAAACTTTGATTTCGACAGGAAGTCGTATCTTCAAATCCAAAGAGAAATTTTTTGAAGAGAACTTCACGGAAAACTCACTTTCTATCCAATGCTTTCCTAACTGATACAGTTCTGATCACCGCTAGAAACAACCCAAGCCAACAAGAACATCGCCGGAAGCAATCATTCTCAATGTCCAGAAACCAGTCGATGTGCACTTCTTGGTAGCTTTCATACGTCAAACTGAAGATTGAACATTGATAAGAAAATCAGATGAGCCCACCATTCCAACGTGGCGCGTCTCCTCAAAAACTCGGCCACTCCAATCTTCAAATAACTTATCGGGAACAGAATCTCCACTATTGCAATTCCAATGAGCAACGAGTTCATGGAGGATGGTGTCATTGACTTTCGAGATAAAATGAAGATGTGGAATAAGTTCATAGTGATAACAATGACCACTGGTATACACACATAGTCAGAGATTTTGTCTTCGATGCTTCTGAAACAGGTTGTCTTCGATGCTTCTGAAACATTTTGAACGGAACGTGAAAACATTCTTACCCTAGGTAAGTTTTTAATGTCATATTGTAGGGATCAATGACGGAGTCTGCAATGGTAAACTGAAAACAAGAACGACTAGTTACATCTGAAAATCGCCGTCATGAGACGTAAGAAAACGAGTGCATGTTGTTCTCAGCTTTCCGTAACCAACAATTAGACGCCTATCTAGTAAACCTAAAATTAAAGACAAAAGAACAGACAAAGAAAAGTGTCAGGTAAACTGAATAGATTCGAACATCAAGACCAAAGTAACGCAAAAAGTACCACCACCGGATCAAACTGCCAGTGAGCAAATCACACGCCCTCGCCTAATTTCAAGAACACTTCCCACAATGACTGAAATTTCAGACCAGATGCCAGGAAAACACGTGTCACTGGGGGATCATTGGTATTTACTGTGTTTTGTGCCGGGTTCATAGTATGTTTATGTGGTGTTTCTTGTCTAGTCGCTCACTTCCTTCTTCTACTTTCGGTACAGTCTGATGGATGTTACGGAATTGGATGCGGTTTGTTGACAGGGGGTTTTGAGTCGACTAGAGGGCAAGATCGTGGTGGACAAGAAGGGTTTGGTGGGGACTGATGTATTTTCAGTTTTAGGAGGAAGATGAGAGGAACAAGGTCAAGAAAGGCTTTTCGAAGAAAGACCCTAATCTGGAAGTGATGCTGATCGTTAAAGAAAAACAAGACATTCAAAATAGCAAAGGTATTGTTGATGTTAGCTAGACTTGTTTTTGTGATCTTCAAAAGTAAAATGAAGCACAAGGATCCTGAAAACCCAAAATGACTCATATCCGGGTTCAAAGTTACCTAAACATGGCGAACAAAGCAAGACAAAACAAGACATAACACACCCATATTTTCATTTTCTCTTTTGCTTTTGGGTGTGCGTATTATTGAGCCCTGCTAACCTAGCAAGGCGTAGACTTCATATTTCCAACTTTTCAGCTGTCCATTGGGCAATTACAAAAGAAAGGGGTAAAAAGAAAAAGTGAACAATGAACAAGGAAGTTTTCATTATCAAGTACATGGCTCTACAGATCGGACAGTTTTCACTGAGCTTATCTTCTTTTTCTTACAACTCAACATCTTCCTAACAGTTTCCCGATACTGAGAGGACATTGTAAAGCAGATGATACAATGGGTAGCAGTCACTGGAACATAGATCATGTTGAGTAACTTGGCAATGCTCTCGGTGACGATTCTGAAAGTTAGAGATCAGGTCAATGTCTGATTATGCGATGAGGCAGACATTGCTCATTAGGAAGGTCAAGAAACATAAACTAAATGTGTCAAGAGATAGACTATTTCTGACTTTTTCTGACAATGTTGGGGTGAAAATGGGAAGATCAGAAATCGTACTACTACGTTGTTGACTCAGAATTTCACATTTCGAGCTGGAATGCTTAGGATCCTTGCAGCTGATATCTGTGAACTATAAGGAAGCATACATTGTTCTCAACCAATAGTTCCGTAGAGCATACAGCCACTTTTCACCTGTCTGCTTTTCTTAGATGAACAACAACAGGAACTTACGCATCCTCGTAGTTATTATGAGTGGCAGTTATCAGTTTGCAAATCCCAATTGGCAGTTCAATTACTATGAAGGTGATTGTCATGTAGACCACCAACTTGTTGGTTTTCTCATTGATCCTGAACACCCAAAGTTTATAATCGGAAACAGGCGATCCCCACTTCAAAGTTGTAGAACTCCCTGACTTATTGATAACTTGACCTAGTTTTGAAGCTTTCTGAAGCTCGTAGATCAGTACAGAAGCAACAATGGGGAACAGGAATGATGGGAGGATCTAACAAAAAGAATAATAGGAAAGAAGACCCAGCTCAAGTTACCTTCTCGAAAACAGCAGTCAACAGTAAGTGTACCTCACGGGCTTTTCCATGACCAGAGGAATCTCCTTCGATCTCATCAACAATGTACTGAACGGAAGATGTAGAGCACCCCGGAAATGGCTTCCAATTCTCATCCGGTACAATTTGATATCGTAACAAGTAGAAAACCGAGATTGCACTGCTAACAACACAAGTCCCAAAGATCACCTTGTGACCGAAGGGGGCTTCGATTATGAACTTGCAGCTAAAACGTCTTTGATTTGAAGGTACAGATTATGAGACCAAGTTACGATTTCTTCATGGCAAGTTTGATTGCGAACATTCTGATGACTGCAAGATCTAGACCAAACCATGTGGAACACCGACGGAAGTCATCACGAAGAGCAAGGAGGATCCAATTGAAGAGGGTCTCGTGGTAGCCACGGGGTGGGGCGCTGGAAAGGGACTTTCTAATTCATATTTCTCACCCCAGACTTACCAATTCCCTGTAAACAATAAGGCCTTCAGCCCAATCTTTACATAATAAATTGGGGATAAAATATCCACCACTGCAATTGCAATGAGAATGGATGTGACTGCGGAAGACGTTATGGACTTTTGCAGAAGAACCACAAGGTGAAAAAAGTTCAAAAACGTGGATAGCAATGTGGCGATGAACATGTTTTCCTCAACGACATCTGTCAAGCTGCTAAAAAAAGCATGAGGTAAAGAAAAAATGTACGTTGTGCGCTCACTAACCTCAAGGTGGCTCCAAGTCCTCCGTAAACCATTTTGGATAGAGAAAAAGAAGATAAAGCACCCAAAAGTTCCGGAGACTGGACTTGTGTGTATGCCTACAACACTTCTTTTGATTTTCTCAGCGAACTTGTTCCGGGAACTAAGTCTACAGCTTGGCTTTTTTTGGGTCTGACGAGGAACATTTCTTGATTACAACCAAGGTTTTCGTGTGTTTTGAAACAAAGTTAACATGAAAAAGAGGAGAGATTTATTGAGACCAACAGGACAAAGGAAAAACAAAGAAAAAAGTTGGTTTTGATTGATTTCCGACGTAGTCATCGGAAGCAGGTGGAAAACTTTATTTACCCGGAAAATATTGAACCTAACATGTGTTTTTGATTGAGATAGACTTTGAGATCACACGATTGAGAAGAACTAGACTGGACTGTCACTTTATTGAAACTGTGGGAGTTTTCAATGCACCCATCCCTGATAACTTTGTGACTCTTGGCTGGACCCCCAGTAGCTTCAAAGCGGTTGTTCTGTATTGAGATGACATGGAGAAGCAAATGAAACAGTGTGACATTGTAATCGGGACGTAGAAGTAGTTGAAAATCTTGTTCAAGTTGAAGAATATCAATCTGGAATTGAACACTTGAGGATTACATGTGCGACAAACATACGATTCAGTTTGTGTTGCATTGATCAGTCTGAATATCCCTATGGGCAGCTCGATAACCAGAAATGAAATTGTCATGTAGATTACCATCTTGCTGATTTTCTCTGTTCTAAAACTCCTGAATCTTCATGAATCGGATCAAGAGCTCACTTTGCACCACTCGAATTCTCTGCGTGTTTTCCCAATTCGCAAATGAGAATGATAGCAAATACTGGAAAGAGGAAGGAGGGGACTAACTGAAAACACAAAGCATTTCTTTGCAATATTTATGAAAAACAGACTTTCCCCAGAATCCCTGTGAGTAAAAGATGGATTTGACGAGCTATCCCATCAGAATTGTCATCTTCATGAAGAACTTCAACAACGGAAGACTTGGCAGTCAGCACAACTTCTCCAGATGATGTTATACAACTCAAAAGCACAAATAGATTGATGTAAAGTATCAGAACTTACTAATGCGGATCCCCAGTGACAATTTGAAATCGGAAAAGATAAGAAATTGAGACAAAGGAACTCAGCAAAACAGTGATAAGGAAGATCTTCCAACCAAACCTGGACTCGGTTAGGAAGTCGCAGCTGGAAGTTTTCATGTTATCGATGGATACGATTCCCAGCGCTCACCTTCTTTTAGAAGCTAACTTCACAGAAATAGTCCTATTCGCCGCAAGCATGAGACCTAGCCATGTAGAACAGCGACGGAAGTTATCATTGAGAGCTAGTAAAACCCAATCGATGAAGATTTGGGGGTATTCGGAGGAGGAACTGAAAGAAACATCTCTGCTTTCAGCACCGACTTCTAAAAACAGGTTCCTCACCAAAAATCCTGCCAATACGTCAACAACCACCAAACTCCTTGTTTTACATAAACCATTGGTGCTAGAATGTCCACTATCGCAATTCCAATCAACAAGGTGTTCATCGACGATGCCGTTACACTTTTTCGAGTTAGAATGACAACGTGACAAGTGTTTACGGCAACTGCGAGTACTGCGAGAACAGGGATGATCTTTGCGAGGAACTTGACAATTTCACTGGAAAATTGACTGAAAGTTAAGGATAATCTCGGGGGATGGAAAGAGATGCTTACTTGATAATAGACTCTGCTTGCATTTATATGAAATACAGGAAAGGGAAAAACGAGCTGGGGGATAGGAATAGGGAATGGAAAACGAAATTGGTTTACAGGGCAAGCAGAAAAGTCAAAAAATCAGAATTCCAGTCTCCGTCACGGCTTGTGATTCTTGGTGTGTACAGCTGGATTTTCAGTCTTTTTCTTTTTCTAATCAGTTTCCCCCGTCGTTTTCTCACCGCTTCTTACTCATCAGCCTTTTTTGAAGTTACCTTCTTCAACTTTTTCAACTCCAGACATTCCAAACAACAGGTAGATCAGAGAATCATGAGTCACAAAGTTTTTCCCACAACCTTTGAAACAAACGGAATCAACGAGGACAACATAATTCATGAAGACCAAGATTCATTTATACAAAGAAGACATGTAAGTTGATGGATTTGCAAGAGCAACTGGAGTCGGTTTCCGTTTCACACCAACAAGTGTAAGTGCTGTTCTTCGATACTGAGAGGACATTGTGAAGCAGATGAAACAGTGAAACATGGTCATTGGCACGTAGAAATAGTTGAAGCATTGATTCCAGTTGTGCGGGATTGTCGATTCTGTCTGCGTGAAATTGACCATCTTTCCAACACCGATTGGAAACTCTATGAAAAGGAATGTCGCAGTCATGTAGACAACCATTTTGCTGATTTTCTCGGTTCTGAAACTGAACAGTTTTGTGTTTTTTGTTGTTCGACAGATGACTAGTACGACTTACCGAACTGCCGACGAAGTCTTCTTATCCGGTTTTCTCAACTCGCATATCAAAATCGCTGCGAAAATAGGGAAAAGGAAGGATGGAACTAGTTGACCAAAGACTCCGGTTAACAAGATGTGAATCCGTCTTGCAGGGCCACCGATCTCTACTTTGTTTACAAGTTCTTCAATTGAAAACTCAGTGGTAGAGATAACGGCACCAGATGGCAAGACACAACTGAACTCTTTATATAAGGGCATGGTTTACAGTTTAAACTTACACATGAGGATCATCTTGCATTAGCTGGTACCGGAAAAGATAGGTCATAGTGATAAGGAAACTGAGAAACACTAACACAACCATAACTCTAATCCCGAATTGCGATTCACTGATGCTATTGAAACTGAAGTTTTGTTTTCTATTATAGATCATGAAATCCTTCAATGTTAGGCTACCTTTTCTTCGAAGCCATCTTCACAGAAACAGTTCTAATGATCGCTAAACTGAGTCCAAACCATGTGGAACATCGTCGGAAGTCTTCATTGAAAGCCTTGAGAATCAGAGTTGACAGGGTATCAGTATAGGATGGGACATCGCAAAAATCATCCCACTTTCCTAGAATCCACCAGATTCCCTGCTTCAAGTAAACCATCGGAGCCAAAATGTCCACTATGGCTATTCCAATCAACAAGGTATTCATCGAGGATGACGTTACACTTCTTCTCGTGAGAATGACGACGTGGCAAATGTTTACTGTGACTGAGAACACCGAGAGGATAGGAACAATAGAGCCAAGAAACTCTGTGAAATTGCTGGAAAATTGGCTGAAATTACTGAAAAGTCCGGGTTGAAACGGTAAAGTAAACTCACGTCACTTTGTCTTCCAAAGACATTTTCGATTCGCTTATGAAAAACAAGATCCAGAAAATGGAAGAAAAATTAGTAGGTTTGGAAGTGAAATTCGTTTGGAATTTCGGAAAACGCTAGATTGAATAAGACTGAATACGACTTGTTATTGTGGGAACTGGAGAATGAGAATTTCGAAAAAGTCTTGTGGTATGTGGTGTTTTCTGATTAGTCACTCCTTCAGTGAGAAACTGAGCTACTTGGTCAAAAAACACAAAGCACAGGGTTAGTACTACTCATTTTTGAGAGTGTATTGGATGGTTCAACGGAGCGTGCTAGAAGTTAGATGTGAATGACGATGTTGGGGATCTTTTAGAGTACAAACAATGAACTCGATGGTCAGAAGAGTCCAGTTTTATAGCCAAAAGACTTTTGTTGATGTGAGTGGTTGTTCGATAGACCAATCATCTATCACTCTGGGAAAAGAGGGACAACAACGAAGTATACCAAGAAAATTGTTTTTCAGAGAGTACATATTTTCCGGTAACACTCTGAAAACACAATTGCGTACGCATTTTGATGTGGTTTTTCTGTAAGAAGAAGAAAAAAGGTTTGAATCAATCTCCTCGATCCCTTTCTATGATTCCCGATCTCTCTCGATCCTTCCTGATCTCTCAAACTGGCAGTATACCAAACTGAGAAAAGATCACAACTAAAGGTAAATTTTGCAAGATAGAAAACCGTTTTGTAAACATAATAATTTATTCATTCAATGACTAGGTACATACAAACATGATGCACGAGTTGATACAACTCAAACAAGTTCATAAAGTGTCGATCTTAACTTCACAAATCGATGCTTACTTCCCCCATCCCCATCCTCTTCCCCATCCGCCACGTCGTCCCCATCCACCTCCACGTCCCCATCCGCCACCATAGTATCCACGACGTCCCCAACCGCCTCCCCATCCACCACGACGACCCCATCCCCATTGACGTTTCACTCGGGTGTGCGATCTGGAACAGGAAACATGAAGAACTTGGTTCATAGATGATAAACTCACGGTGATTCAGAGTCATTCACTGCTCCAAATGGTCCCATATTCATATTCCATCCTCGGAACGAAGGGTTCAGTGCAGGATTCAGATTGTGATGTCCTGGGGTTGGTAGACAGTTGATAGTAGTGAAGGCGAGTAGACAGAGGAGAAAGATCAAGTTTAGTGATTGCATTCTGACTCTTCTTCTGATTCTGATTTCCCCCAATTCTCCCAGCCTTTTATACACGTTCCCCTCCTCCTGTATCTGTAATTGTCTTGAAAACACAACAACTTGCCGAAGAAGACCACAAGATCACGTGGAATTGAGGGATTGAACGAATGACGTGAAGATTGATAGAGATCAGTGTCCCCAGAAGACTTTCCTCGGCCTCAAACCTTCTCAGACATTGAATCTAGATTGACACTGGTCTGTCTCGTTCGGCAAACGCAAACTACACTAAACTGGCCGACTGATCTATGTGTTTCTTATCAAATGGTCGTGACGGTCAGATCGGACGTGTCAGTCAGAAGGAAAAAGGAGACGATAAGAGGGAGAAGAAGGGATAGTAAACATTTGAGTAGTAACCGAAGTGGTTGGTCTGCAGAGGGTAAACTCGAGATGGTCTAGTATCGGGTTGGAGTTGTTTGGGGAATAGAGGATAGTTCTGAAAGGGTGACATGACTCATTTGCAGAAGAAACTACTCATGTTTGCACGTTTTCTGTAGAAGTGTCAAAAAGCGCTTCATTGGTACTCAATGAGTGGACATTTCGCAGCCAAACGTTTCGCAGCCGTTGAAAATCAGACTGCACAGACTGTTTTCTGCTTTCTAAATTTGATCAAACTGTTAAGAATCGTTTATTCTCAAGTTTACTCAATTGTGCGGAACAAAAACAGACTGTACAGTCTGATTTTCAACGGCTGCGAAATGTCGCGGAGCCGAAAAAGAAGCTTTATTCGAATGGTTGAAGGTTATAGATTTTCTAACAAGTCCTATGTACGTGTCAATCAGTTTGCTAGACCAAGAGGTTTCCCGATTACCTCAACATTGACAGATAAACCCGAGATATAGATTTTCTAACAAATTTCCTTGTTGGCGAGCCACTTCAGTGCGTCAATATGGATCAATCGGAAAGAGTGTCTGTTGGTAACTAATGGTTATCTCGCTGCTTATCGGACTATTTCCTGTCGATTGAAACCTAAACAGAGTTCCTGAAAGGTTTCGCGGATCTTCTCGAAAAAAAACATAAAACTTTCAAAACCAAGCAGAGTCAAGAAATGTTTATTAGACGATGGTAAAAGGCAGTGGAGAGTAAAGGTACTGTCAAGGGTAGCATCGAGATTGATATACACACGGGATCTTCGTTCTTCATTCCACAGGTTACTTTCCCCATCCCCATCCTCCACGTCCTCCATATCCTCGTCCTCCGTATCCTCCATAACCGCGACCGCCGTATCCACGTCCACCATAGTATCCACGGCCTCCGTATCCGCGTCCTCCATATCCCCATTGACGTTTCACACGAAGAGAGGAGCTGGAAAAGAGAAGAATAAAAGTTGACGCTGAATCCTTGAAAAACTCACTCTTCCTCCATATCCATGACTCCATCCATATCATTCCATTCAGTTGGGAAGGCACTGACGGCAGCCAGGGCCAGAAGACAAAGTAGAAGAATAGCACTGAGAGATTGCATGGTTCTGATGGAAATGACTGCGCCGACGTTGTCTTTTATACCGGCCGAATCTTCAAAGGTCTCTTCACGGAATCAACAAGTTGAAGGTCGGTCAGAAGATGATCATCTCCATCACGTTGGACGAAAGAGACCGTTTCGGGTGGAGATGACGTGCGAGTTGAAACTGATCATTTGGCTGAAGTAGATCACTATCTTTTTTCCCATTCCTATCTGGGTTGATACAGATCATCCTATTTGGCGAACTGTGATGATCCGAAATGGGCGGGGCTTGAAAGAGAGCTGATGATAAGAAGATAAAGAAACAATAAATAATTACATTATTCTGATCTGATAAAATCTGATATCACACAACAACAACACATTATCACAACCTAGACACCCGAATAAAGAGAGTAAAAGTAGATGTAGAGAAGGAAGACCGGGTAGACGACCAGCGGCTTCTTCGACTGCAACTCGTCGACGCAGAGCAGTGTTCCGGCACTGTAGACTGACCAGGCGGTTCCGAACATTCCGAGTGCGTTAGAAAGAAGACGAAAGCTGGAAATGATCGGGATTAGATCAGTAAGGCCTTGAAAAACTCACCCGCTGAGAAGTGGAGTGACCAGGGAAGTGACGACGAGCGGGATCAGGCAGTAACCGACGATTCCGAGGACTTGTGAGTAGCCGACGTCTCCGCCGAGGGCTCGGGCTATGAAGTAGACCATGAATCCACCGCAGAACCACATCGTGATGATCCAGGAGACTACCTGAAACAAGGACGATTTGGAAGACGTTCAGGTGATACGACTTACTCCAAACTGTCCGTAAAGCGAGAGAATCGCAAACGCCAAGACAACTGCCAATGGTCCCCAGAAGTCAGGCGACTCGCGGACAATGTTCAGTTTCATCCGGAAGTAGGGTAGTGGGAGTAGCACGCAACGGATCTTGTAGTAGATGTCAGTCAGATCGATGTCCAGTTCTTCACTAAAATTTTTGAATTTTCAGTGTTTTTTCTTTGTTTTGGATGTTTTTCTCGACTCACAGTAGTGGAATTTGATCATTATCCTCCTCATTGACTTCGAGAAGCCATCCGAATCCATTGTTCTCCATGAACTTTCCAGCAGCGCCGGCATTGGTCCGTCGGTAGGCGTTCGCCGAGATTTGACCAGATGGACTTGAAATCGAACCTTCTGCAACACAATTTTGCTTGCTTTTTGCAATTTTCGCAAAATTTGTTACAAAAACGTTGAAAAACTCACTCGGATCATCATAGCCTGTCATTGTTGGCCCGGAGTTCTGGAAATCCGACGAGTAGAAGCCGAAATTGTCCATTCCGGCAGTGGTTTCGAGGTCAATCGTCACATCCGTCTGCTTGACGCCGGATCCCGGGTAGTCCATTCTGAAAAAGAAACGATTTTAGAGGAAATTTGTAAATTTGACGAAAGCGCGACGGAAACGCGACGGAAACAGGCGAGGATAGACGGATTTTGATGAATAAACACTTGAAATGGATGGAAGATGTTGATTTTCGACTATTTTTAACTTGAAAATAGGGAAAATCGAGCCAAAACTGATGAAAATCAACGAGATTTTGTTGGGAATCGAGCGAAAATTGTGCAACTACAGTAATCCAGGCTTAAAGGCGCAGCAAGATTCCTCGATGGGTCTCGCCACGAACTCAAAGTTTCGAATTCTCATTCGATTTCTCCGAATTCTTCCACCATTTTTTGGCACGTTTTTTCCAGTTTTTCAGCGATGGCGCGCGGGACTAAGCGTCGAATGGTTGCACAAACTGCAGAAAAGTGAGTGGAACTCAGAATTTCCAGAAAAATCTCGAAATTCAGGCAGGTTTGCAGAGAAAAAGTGGCGAGTGTAACTCGTGACGACACGCAGCCGGTTGATGAGAATTTGATTTGCGAGTCGCAGAATGAACAGGCCAAGCCGTTTGCAAGATTGGTTGGAGTCAGGAGAGGAGTGGCGAATATTGGTGAGAACTTGAAAAACTATAGTCAGAACGAGAAATTTCAATGCCCAGACCTGCTCGAAAACAAGTTCATCTGCGGTCGCGGCTCCGACGAATCGCCCGTCAACTACTCATTCTCCTCCCTCACCAACGACAAAGGACTGTACCGATTCATCTCAAAAGTTCAATTCGATATTATTCGAGACACCGACACTCGACGAACCTATCTGACAGATCACTCTCGCAACGGAACTCTCATCAATCAGGAGTTAGTTGGAAAGGAGAAATCGAAAGAGCTGAGCAACGGCGATCTCATTTCTATCGGAATTCCTGCACTTATTGGTGAGCAGACTAAGATTTCTGAGTTCCGAGAATGGAAAACTGATGAAGAATTTCAGTTTTCGTGTACGAAGACATGGAAGAAGACCGTCAACACCCCGACGAGTTGCTCCGGAAGTACCATGTCACAAGTCACTCGTTAGGAAAAGGAGGTTTCGGAAAGGTGCTTCTCGGATACAAAAAGTGCGACCGATTAGTGGTAGCCATCAAACTGGTCAACACCCAATTCTCCGCCCGATGCAGTCGTGCTATTGCAAAAACCAGAGACATTCGAAATGAGGTGGAGGTTATGAAAAAGATAAATCATGTGAGTGATGAAAGTCTCGTAACGAATAAGTTTCTGTTCCAGCCGAACGTCGTAGCGATCTACGACTGGATTCAAGTGGCCAAGTACTCGTACATGGTCATCGAGTACGTCGGCGGCGGCGAGTTTTTCTCGAAAGTCGTCGACCCGAAATACAATCGTCTGGGTCTCGGAGAGTCCCTCGGCAAGTACTTTGCCTACCAGCTCATCGATGCTGTCATGGTAAGATGGTGTTGGTCTCTTATCAGCTGGACACCCACTCGTTGAGTATCACAAATTACGTTATCACTTTCAGTATTTACACTCTGTGGGAATTTGCCATCGCGACATCAAACCCGAGAACATTTTGTGTTCCGACAAATCGGAGAGATGCATTTTGAAGGTGCGTTTTTGAAAAGTGAACACTCGTGTGGCAGAGCGCAATTTGTGAACTCTGTGTTTGAAAAAGTACAGATTCACTTCACTGTACCACTGTTTTGATGTCTCACAAAAGGAAACTTCCTGGTTGAATCTATGTTTAATGGAGCGCGCACACAACCCCAAAAACCACTAGATCTGATTACAGTTGACCGACTTTGGAATGGCAAAAAACAGTGAGTCAATGAAGACGAGATGCGGAACGCCGTCGTACAACGCACCCGAAATCGTCGCCAACGAGGGCATCAACTACACTCCGAAAGTGGACATGTCAGTTCAAAACACGCATTTTTGAAGCAGTAGGGGGACGGATGCATTTCGAATGATGGGCGGTACGCCTCACTTGAGATGATGACTTCCCGGGGCTCAGAGCTCAGAATTTTTCTTTCCTATCTCTTCTGAATATTCCCAACTTCTTTCTTTTCAGTTGGAGCCTCGGCTGCGTGCTGTTCATCACATTCTCGGGATACCCGCCGTTCAGCGAGGAGTACAATGATATGCCGATGGAAGAGCAGGTCATGAAAGGTAGGGTGTTTCTTTCTTTCGGGAGATGAAGAGCTTGTTTTGTTTAGGCCGTCTGATCTTCCACACTCAATGGCGTCGGATATCGAGGGAGACGCAGGAAATGATCAAGAAGATGCTCACTGTGCAGGTAAAACAGAGTTTTATGGGATCCTGGAACGAGAATTTCGCATTTCTGACCAATTTCAAGGCTACCAGAGCCTATGAAGAACTTTGGAACCTCCAGAACCCGCTATCCTAACGATTCTAAATCTCGCAAATCTTCAGTTCCCTCATTTCCAGGCCGACAACCGTCCATCAGCAATGGAGCTGATGAATATGGAATGGATGAACTGCTCGGATTGTCGACTCGCCAAACACGACGTCATGAAAGCCACGAAAGCTTCTGTCGCCGCCAGAAACACAGTGGTTCCGGATAATAAAAAGGTGGGTTTAGGGGGATAATTGGAAGGAAAATTTAGATTTCTTCAGTGAAATTAGAAGAAAGAATTTTTGAAAATAAGCAAAAAACGTATTCTCCGGGGAAATTTTTAGAAAATCAGATAGCAAATAAAAAACTCGTTCGAAAAATAGAATCAAAATTCAATTTTCTACAAATTCAGAAGCGAAAGGAGTGACGTGGCACCATTCATCGCTCGCCTTCTCCTTCATTTCCCGATTCCCCAGAGTCCGCATTCGGTCGTAGTATGCGATGCACTCTGCGTACTTTTACTCCCCTTTTACACCCCCAAAAGCCCCCTTTTCACCGCTTTATCAAACTGTTCAAATCACCGATAGCTCTATGATAATAATTATCAAAAGTAGAAGAGAGTCCTGTTCCATTACTCACTTGTTCCATTCATTCCCCCCTCATTTATAAAAAGTCCATAGAAAATTTATAAAAGAACCCCTCTTTTCCCTTCTGTCCCTTTTTTTGTGTTTTCTCCCAGAAACCCCCGAGATTTCAAATTTCAAAGTGTTTTTTTAGAGATTTTCTATTTTAAAATGTTGTTTTTTCCCTCCCCGCCTCTCCCCGTTATAGAATCATTTGTAAAATGTGTCATTTTCTTCTGCTTTGTCTTCGAAATTCTGAATTTTCCGTGTTTTTTCATGTCCCCAAAGACGTTTACATGATTTATCGGCCGTCTCCGAGTTCTCTTCTTCGTAACTCTTTGAATTTTGGAGCGATTTTTTCAATTTGACTTTCAGAAACATGCGAATCTCAGTGATTCACACGGGTAAACGTTTCTCGGCACTCCTCGCTGCAAAGCCGTCCTTTCAGCACTGGACGTGTTCAGTGGGTCCCTCGAGAAGATGGTACAGTGATCAGAAGACAATGAAAAAGGAAGATCAGAAGACGTCGGAGGTTTTTGAGGTGAGTTGGTTGATTTGAAAACATGGAAATTGGATTCTCGAAATTCTGGAATACGAGGAATGTATCTGACGTCTTCTGAAATATTAGAAAATGAGAATTATTGGATTCTGAACCTTGAAAAGCTGTTCGAATATAACTTCCTTTCTGTCAGATAGACGGCCGTCAATACCAAACCGACTCCCTCTACAACGTATCCCCCGCCGTTCGACGTCTTCTGGATCGTCGGATTCTCCAAGAGTCATCGAATCCACTGAACCTGCTCAAAAGACGAATCACCGACTACGTTCATCAGACTTATCGCAAAGCGGGTGAGCTTTTTTCAATTACTCTCTGATGCAAGTTTCTCATTTTCTAGGAAACCGCTCACCACTCTTCACCATTTGCGAATCGGAACCTCGAGTCGTCACCAACTTTCAGAACTTTGACTCTCTTCTAACACCTCAGGATCATGTCTCTAGGTGATTAGAGCCTAGAACATCAAAATCTCATCATTCCCATATCCAGAAGACCCTCAGACACGTACTACGTCAACTCGGATCACTGCCTTCGAGCCCACACCTCTGCCCATCAACACAATCTGATGCAGCAGGGACTCGACGCTTTCCTGGTCATAGGTGATGTCTACAGAAGAGATGAGGTGGACAGGACACATTATCCGTGTTTTCATCAGGTAGGCATGTGAAAAAAACATCTTTTAACATAAAAGTTTATTCAAAAAGATATCATTTGTTGAGCGGTCGGTTCCGTTACTTCTTGTAGATTGTCCTGATTTTCCATCGGTTTCTATGCGTCGAACCTTTTAGAGAGTACTCTTCTAAAAACCGAGTTTGACGAACTTCTAGATAGTAGAGGAGAATCGAAACTTACGATTTACAGCATTTTTTTTCTTCATTGAGAGTGGTTCTTCTCTTCTCGATATAAAAAAGTAGTTATGAGGGAAAAGTAAAGTTCAGGCTTATCAGAACGTTATCAGTTCCGGTCACTAGAGGTTAGGGTTCAGTAGAGTGGGGTATCAGTACAGGGCAGGTCTCTGAAAGGTTCTAAAGAGTTCACGTTGATGAAAATAGACGTCCTAATAGATCTTTGTTCCAGATAGAAGGTGTCCGACTCTACTCAAAAGACGAACTTCTCGGCAAGAAATCCGACGGTGACAACGCTGCGGAACTCTTCGAGTCCACCCCGGACGCCAAACGACTCACTGAAAAACAAGAAACCCACACAATCGATGCGACGAAAGCAGCTGAGATCCAGCTGAAGGAGTTTCTCGAGAATTTGTGCGATGAGCTGTTCGGAAAGGATGCTGAGAAGCGATGGGTCGATGCGTACTTCCCATTCACACATCCGTCGTTTGAGCTGGAAGTGTTCTACAATGGACAGTGGTTGGAAGTGTTGGGATGCGGAATCATGGAGCAGAAGCTGTTGGAGTCTGCCGGAGTCACTGATAAGATCGGATGGGCGTTTGGAATCGGGTTGGAGAGGATCGCAATGGTACTCTACGGGATCCCGGATATCAGATTGTTCTGGTCCAAAGACACCGGATTCATGTCGCAATTCGCCGGAAAGTCGCCAACTGACGAAGTGAAGTACAAGCAGATCAGTGCGCATCCACAAGTCATCTTCGACATCTCCTTCTTCCTCCCCGAATTCACACAGTTCAACGATATGACTTCTGATGTGTACGACACGATTCGAACGATTGGAGGGGAACTGGTGGAGCAGGTGAAGTTGACGGACGAGTTTGAGAATAAGAAGAAGGGAAAGAAGAGTCAGACGTATCGGATTGTCTACAGGAGTCATGAGAAGGCGTTAACGAAGGAGGAGGTGAGTTGTTTCTTAAAGTCCCTTGTCGCGTTCTGAAATGTTGGGAGCTTCATTTTTCTGTTAAACTCTGCATATCGGAACATTATCAATCCCATTCCCTTCAGTTTATGATATACATCGATCATCATCCGTCATGACTCATCCCCTCATTTCCCATCAAAATCCCATTATTCCAGGTCAATGTGATTCACAAGCAAATCGAGCAAACCCTCTCCGATCAGTTCTCCGTGGTTCTCCGATAATCAGGACTCGAATAATTCGCTTCCAAACGTTGTAAAAAGTTTCTTCTCGCTCCATCTGCTCCGATCGATCGCTCCGAAACACGGCACCTGTTGTCCATAAACCGAGTGAGCAGAGACGCAGACAGAGTGAAAAGAGCACATAATAGTTTAGTTTCTGTGCAGAATTGCTCCAAAATAAACAATTTTTGGGGTAAATTTGGATGTTTAGTGTAGGATTTAGCTTGTTTTCCTTGTTTCCGATTGATTTTCTGTTGTTTCATGAAGATTTTTCTGATTTTTAAGAAATTTTCTCTACTTTTCTTGCTTTCCTTCCTCTTTTCCTTGGTTTCTAACCATTTCTACCTGTTTTTCTTTATGTTTCTCTGTCTTTTTTCGAACTAATCCACCGGTTCCCGTTCCAGACCCAAGTCGATGAGCGCGTGAGCCAACTGCGTCTCTGTCCCCATTTCTGGTAAGATCTTTCTTCGCCGAAAATATCAAATTTCCGCTTCTCTGCGGATCTCTTTCTTCTGTGCTCTCTTGTCGGTTTTCGAGCGATGAGAATTCGGAGAGAAGCAGAAATTCCGGAGGAATTCTGCAGAATTCTGTTTGTGGGAAGAAAGGCGAGGGGGGAAATGTGCAATTGACACATTTTCAATTCCGAAATGCCGCGATTCCAAAGCGATTCACATTTCATTTTTCATAAACATACTTGTTAGTATCTCTTGTGGACACTGCTGCTGATTCTTCTAAACCAAATAACAGCTTCCAGAAACCATGCTGCCACGACTCAGAATGCGAACGGTGGGCGCCGTGCTCGGTGTCACCTGGCTTGTCGTTCTCGGATTCATCTACGTTCAGTCGAGTCACGTGGACAAGTTTCCGGTGAGGGTGAGTTGATTTCAATGAAAACAGAGAGTTGCGAGGGATCAAAAAGCTTCGAAAGATGAATAGAGCGCGTAACACGAAGACATCTAAACACAACCAAACCGACTGAAACTCTAACAAACTACGCGTTTTTCAGCGACCTCCACAAGCGATTCGACCTCTTCGCGACACCGAACTTGTAGTACCGAAGCGAAGTGTCCACCCGATCCCCACAATCAATCTCGCTGAGGGAACCACGATCCACGAGAGAACCGAGACGGGCGTCACATGGAAGAACTTTGACGTCGAGAAGTTTGTCAACAAGGGAAAATGGCACAAGGGAGAGGACAAGTACAAGGCGAACTCATTCAATCAAGAGGCCTCCGACAACATTGCTCCGATTCGAAAGATCCCGGATTCCCGAGAAGCGCAGTGCAAGGAGAAGAGCTACTCGGAGATTCAGATGAGTCAGACATCCGTCATCATCACTTATCACAACGAAGCGAGAAGTTCTTTGCTACGGACGGTCTTCAGTGTGTTCAACATGTCTCCAGAGGACCTTTTGAAGGAGATTGTGCTGGTCGACGACAATTCGGAGGACGTGAACATTGGAAAAGAGATGGCGCAGATTGAGAAGGTCATCGTTTTGCGGAACAACAAGCGAGAAGGACTCATTCGGAGTCGTGTCAAAGGAGCGCAAGTGGCATCCGCACCGGTTCTGACGTTCTTGGATAGTCACATCGAGTGCAATCAACAGTGGCTCGAGCCGTTGCTTGCGAGAATCGCCGAGAATCCGAGAGCAGTGGTGGCGCCGATTATCGATGTCATCAATGTGGACAACTTCAACTATGTGGGAGCCAGTGCCGATTTGAGAGGAGGATTCGATTGGACTCTCGTCTTTCGTTGGGAGTTCATGAACGAGCAGCTGCGCACAGAACGTCACAAGAATCCCACAGCGCCCATCAAGTCGCCAACAATGGCTGGAGGTCTCTTCGCCATCGCCAAGGAGTGGTTCAACGAACTCGGCACATACGACTTGGACATGGAAGTTTGGGGTGGAGAGAACCTCGAGATGTCCTTCCGAGTGTGGCAATGTGGAGGATCCTTGGAAATCATGCCGTGTTCTCGAGTTGGTCACGTCTTCAGGAAGAAACATCCGTACACGTTCCCCGGCGGATCTGGAAACGTGTTCCAAAAGTAAGTCGCATCTCGTTTTCTCACCTTCTCTCATCGCTTTTTCAGGAACACCAGAAGAGCAGCTGAAGTGTGGATGGACGAGTACAAGGCAATCTACTTGAAGAATGTGCCATCCGCGAGATTCGTCGACTATGGAGAGTGAGTGCTTGTGGACTTTGACGAGTTGCAGTGACTTCTTTCCAGCATTTCTGAGCGTCTGGCAATCCGAGATCGTCTTCAGTGCAAATCGTTCAAGTGGTACCTGCAGAATGTTTATCCGCAATTAGAGTGAGTTGGTTTCTTACCTTTATCAAATGTGGGGAAGAGGTGGCGGTGCTTCTTAGTCAGTTCTATGAACATGATCATCCCTTTCGCCACGAAGAGGCGAAGCACACATTGAAAGGGAAAAGGTTCTTTTTGTCCGGCCATGGACGGGTGAGAAGCCTGAGAAGAACACCCGACCGCCTACCGAGATTGATCCACCTCCCTAAAGAGGGGTCCCTCTCTCGGCCGGTCTTGACCGCCTACCGGGATTGATCATCCTCCCTAAAGAGGCGTCCATCTCCCGGCCGGTCTGACCGCCTACTGGGATTGATCCACCTCCCTAAAGAGGGGTCCCTCTCCCAGCCGGTCTTTATTTGACCGCCTACCGGGATTGATCCATCTCCCTAAAGAGAGGTCCCTCTCCCGGCCGGTCTGACCGCCTACCGGGATTGATCCACCTCCCTAAAGAGGGGTCCCTCTCCCGGCCGGTCTCAGAATCCTTACCTTATCCTTCTGCTCCTATTCGTCGTCGTCGTCGTCGCATCTCTCCTCACCACCAGCATCCTCCCGATCCTTCTCTATCCTCCGAATCCACAGCTCCTCGTTGTCGTCGTTGTCGTAGGCGCATCACTCCTCGGCCACACCCGCATCCTCTCCGATCCTCCTCCATCTCCGTGTTCTTCCGCTGCTTCTCGTCGTCGTCGTCGTTGTCGGCGCATCACTCCTCTCCATGCTCCATCCTCTCCCACGATCCTCCGTCCATCCTCTCCGATTCATTCGTCGTCGTCGTCGTTGTCGTCGGCGCATCACTCCTCGGCCACATCAGCATCCTCCCGATCCTCCGATTCTTCTGTTGCTCCTCCTCGTCGTCGTTGGCGCATCACTCCTCTCCATCGGCGCATCTCCAGTTCGTTTTCCTCGCCACTTCTTCTCATTGCAACCCTTGCTTACGACGTGAGCACAGAACGGACAGGCAATCGCCCGAAGGCAATTGCACCAAGTGACGGTCCAGGACTGTGCTCAACAGCCCGCGGACTGCCGGACCGACTCCGAAGAGTGGCCGCGTACCACTTCGGCAAAGGACTTTCCACGGAACTACCGCTTTCAGTCTACCCTTAAGGCTCGTTTCCCCCCATCTCCAAGTGCTCCCTGACCTCTCATCAAAGATTAGGAGGGCAGAACTCCCATTACGAGGTCGAGCTGAACGGTCATAGAAACAAAGTTTCAGTGCAAGACCAGATCAGTGACCAACAGTCCGCAGAGCTGTCTCAACTGCCCCCGGAGAAGCAGTGAGCGTACCGCTAGCGCACGAAGCTGGCTTCCCCGGATGATCCCTCAGCGTGCACATCGCTTCGGTGACCTTACCGGGGCACGTGGCCTAGAGAGGAGGGTAGAGGGAGAGGGGAAGTGCGAAGGGTTCCGATTGCGTGGCCATAGGGCTACAATCGAGAAGTGTCTAGGAACCCAAGAGAGCTGGGTTGGAGGCTCTAGAAAGAGGAAATTCTAGTGAGAAAGGGAGCGAATAAGGATAAAGTAAGAAACGCGAGATTCGGAAGAAGAGGACGAACGGATCAAGTGGTGAACGAGGGACTATGGAAGTTCCTTCACGACGTCTTTAGCGAATGAATGGGTGATTACGATGCTGTTCACACCGATTTATCCGTGTGGTTGAAATAAGGAGACCGAGAGCTTCCGAATGATGATAAAACGTTCCGAAAAGTGGTGAAATTTGGGGATTATTGAGTTGGGAGGGGACAAAGGAAAGGTAAATGTTCCAACTGTGTCAGTATTTGTCGACGCTGCTTGAAATTTTGGACGCGAATTCCGAATTTGAGAACTTTCCAGTTGAAAAATGTTCCACACACAGTACTAACAAAGTGAATTCCTGTGTTTTTTCGAAAAATGTGGGCTTTGGAAAGAGGATATTCTAGTGGAAACATCGAAGAAGGATAAAGTAGGGAACGCGGGAATCGGAAGAAGGCGAACGGATCAAGTAGTGAACGAGGGACTAAGAATGCTCGTTCTCAAAGTCTTTAGCGAAAGGGTGGATCCTTATGATGATTTGCACACCGATTTGTACGTGTGTTTGGAATCAGGAGATCGAGAGCTTCCGTTTGATGCTAAAAAGGTGCGAAAAGTGGGGAGATTTAGTGATTACTGAGTTGGGAGGTGACGAAAGCAAGGTAAATGTTCCAACTTTGTCAGTATTGGTCAAAGGAACTCGAAATTCTGGACTCCATTCCATTTTTGAACGCGGATTCCGAGTTTGGAAACTGTTCGATCGAAAAATGTTCCAATAGACTGAAAATCCATTCCCCACAGTACAAAAAAGTGAATTCCTATGTTTTTTCGGGAAATGTGGGCTTTGGAAAGAGGGAATTCTAGTGGAAACAACGGCGGAGAAGAAAAACGTGATGAACGCGAATTTCAAAAGAAGGAAACGAACGAATCGAACGGTTTGTGACGAAAACGGAAAAAGATGAACACTGCAAGGTCCGGTCAACAAAGAGACGCGACGGCAGGTGGACTGAACCAAATGGGCACTGCCAATACCAATGATCAATACCCATTGGGTTGGGCGTACCCTCCCCCTTTTTCGTTTCGCGGGGCACGAAACGGGTAGTGGGTCTGGGTGCACGAGGGAATCTGTAAAAGGGGACGGGTGTGAGAGGGCATGGTACCGAGTAGATTCGGGGAAATCAGAAAGTGATTTGTCTCATAGGATGATAAAGTGTCCTCTATCGAACTAGATCTATTCAAGAAAGCGCCTCTATAAACTAATTCTTTACATTCATCATTCCAGAGTCCCGAAGAAGACCAGCGGCCAATCGTTCCAAATGAAAATGGGCAATCTCTGCTTGGACTCGATGGCTCGAAAAGCCAATGACGCTCCGGGAATGTTCGCTTGTCATGGAACCGGTGGCAATCAGGAATGGGTGTTCGATCAACTGACGAAGACATTCAAGAACGCTATCAGCTCTCTCTGCCTCGATTTGACACAGAAGGAGGTGATAATGGTCAAGTGTGAATCGGTGAGTTTTCATTACAAATGGGCTTTGTTAGGATCTGAACTGAACGTTTTCAGCTACGTCTCGACACTCTTCTCGTCGAAAAGAACGGATGGCTCTCTCAAGGCGGCAAATGTCTCACAGTCAACCAAGGACCCTCGGGAGACTGGCTCATCTTCGGAACCGGCTGCGACGTGAACAACGGAGGACAACGATGGGTCTTTGAGAAGTTGCAGACCTTCGAATAATGCTTTATTCTGTATTTATTATGTTTCTAGTGCTCCCTGTCTCTCTGTTTATCATTTTCTTCCTTTCTCCCCTGTGATATAACCCATTTCACCACCCCCACCCGACTAACCCATCATCATCATCATGTTTCTTATGTTTCTCTTGGTTACTTCTACTTCTTCCCGAATGTGCCTTTAACTTCTGCCTTTCTGCCCCACACCTAATTCCACTTATTTTACCCACTTGCCAAGTTCCTTCTTGCAATTCTTCTCTTGTTTGTTTCCTTTCCCAAAACTTGCTCTTTACGGATTCAGATCTTCCCCCCGCTTTTCTAATGTTTCATGACATACCAAATTGCTTGCAATCCGAGAATTATAAAGTGCTTTATGTCTCTTGGTCCCGGAACGATCGAGAGTGACATGAGTCACTGATAAGAAACTTGACTTTCTGATTCCGATGGCAGATCAGTGATAAGGTAATCCGGGGTGATTCAGATCACTTTCTTGAACCTTGTACGGAATGGAATCCGGGTTGGTGGGAGCTTAGAAGACGGAATCAAAGACGCAGATGCGACGGGGGTTCATGGGAGACAATTTGGAATTATAGAAAGATCGGAGAACCGATTTCCATTGCGAGACAAAGATTACACACTCTTGCTCTCTCGATTCATCAAGTCCAATTAATGATTTCACACACTCACTCAGATCATCAAGCATTTCTTTATCATAATCAATTGACTTTTCGAACTCGATAGACAAACTGAAAAGTGATAAGAAGTTGGAATTGAAAAATTCGTCACTGATCATCTATGTCTTTTGATTCGCAACCGATTCTTGTGAACTTGAAAGCGTGTCGACAAGAGACAAACTCACTACACTTGGAGCTACGAAATACGAATGATAAGTGCTATCTGGAGGTTGAGCGATTGGACGGAGGAGTGATAGGAAGTTTGGGGAACTTATGAAGAGCAGCAACAGAAAAAGACATACAACGTAAAACAACCCTCCAAAAACAGGTCCACATCTAGCTGTATAACTTCCATGTTTTCTGAAACATCGAAAAGGTGTAGAGTTTCAGATAAACTGGAAGTCGTACAGCTAAAATCACCAGCAATACTCAAAGAGAATACATGCAACTCACTCTTATCACAGATCGCACAAACTAATGATTCTCCACAACCAACAAAGACACGGGGCGGAGCAATCAAGCTGTCCGGTTGGTATCACCTCTGATATCACTTTTCGATCCTTATCAGTTAGCTTCATTTAGTTTATAAACCCATCCCCTTTGCACTCTTCATTCGATAACAAACCATGGGTTACTGTAGCCAGTTGTCCAGCCTCTTGCTCCTCCTGCTATTGGTCAATTCCAGTTGGCAATTGGGTGAGTTACCCTGATTTCAATGTGAAATGGAAGAAAAGGATTTCAGATTGTTCCAACAAAAAGAAAACGTTCAACGACAAGGACGGAGACTTTGTCGTGAAGTTGGAATCCAATGAGACCAGTCCCAAGACTTGTCAGTATTACGTGAGTCCGCGAAAGCCAGCTTTGAAACTGGAAACTCCAATTTCAGATCGATGTGAGTGGAATGTTCCGAATGACAACTGTCAGTGTCTCCTATCCACGACTCACCGGATCCAACAAGATTACTGTCTCCCAATACCCGAATTTCGCCCGTCCAACTAACTGGGTCGTGGATTCCAAGGATATCAATGAAACAGTCCGTGAGATTCAAATGATGCCTATGGGTTTCTTCATCACTTTTGATATCCCGAACAACACGGAACAGGACTCTTTTGAGATTATGGTTGCTTTTGACACAAGTTCGTTTCCGGTACTGATCTTTTCACTATGTATTCCTTTTCAGTTGAGGACTACGAGGAAGTTCCGTACAAGGCTTATAAAAAAGGAGCCAACATTGAGTCTACCCAAATTCCTGGACACGGATTGATGGTCTCAACTCCCGCTAACAAATTCCGATACGCAATGGTAGTGTGGGTATTGGTGAGTTTGCCTGACATCGACGAACTGCGGAATGTTTACGTCTACGCCATGGATAAATACAGCGGAACGTAAGCACTCGGAGCTCCAGCTTCCCGTTCATTCAAGGAATTCAGAATCGCAGACTTCGTGTTGCACCCCAAGCCGTTCACATTCGTTGGAAACAACTTCAAGTTCCTGAACAGAAACAAGGAACCCGTCCGTGGATTCATGATTGAATTGACTGAAGACAAATGGTGGGACGAAATGGAAGTGAAACCGAGAACCATTGAGAACAGACAACTCGTCCCAGAGTGGAAGCATTGAACTTTTTACGTTGTACTCTTCTTTATGTAATCCTTCTTACGATACAGGCATTCGAAAACGCATAAGACTTTTATCCCTTGCATCATCTATTCGTTTACGCATCGTTCTTCCATCCAGAAATATGTCTGACCCATTTTGCTCTCTCCGCGTTGCGTCACCAAAAGAGTGACTCGATGTAGCGAGTCACCAACCCAAGTACCCCCATGCGCGGGTTGCGCAATTTTTCTTCCTCGTCCACACCTGGCTCTTGTGTCGGTCAACTGGTCGACTCGATTACCGTGTCAGTGACACGTTTATGCTAAGTCCAAACAACGATCGAGAGGAAGAGAATCTAGAAAACTCTATTTTAGGAAAAAGATTCGAAATTTAGAAACTCGATGAAGGAATGCAGCTCTATGTTATGGGTTCCTGAGGGTCTCGTCACGAAATAGGAGAGAGACCACATTTTCGGAATGCGACAAGTGTTCAGTTATGTTATACGTGTCTACAATCATTAGCCAGTCTTTCCTTATGCCCTACAAACAAATTTCGTGTTCTGAATTGTTGCGATCTCCCAAACAGCGAACAGCGAGCGAAGTCGCAGACAAAAGTCTGAAAGCACTCAACTTTCACAAAACCATGCACGCACAATAACTTGGAACACAATGGTTTCAATCAATCCCCACATTCGAATATATCTCCCTTTCTCCCTCTATCTCTCTCTTGAACATCTCGCTCATATCCATCGAAACATATGACATTAGACTCCGCCCCTTCGCCCACCGGAACCCGGGACCATAGGCTCCACCCATCCACCGGTGACCCCCGGAAAAAGTATAAAAGACCGGTCTGGTCCGTTCTCTTCATCTTCATCATCTTCATCGTTCCCCAGCTGCCAACGTTGCCTATCGCCAATCGTCTTCAAAAATGGCTCCTCCGAAGAAGACCGCAAGGATGTCCACGGGAGGCAAAACCCCCAAGCGGAGATACATGAATGTGCTCGCCACCAAAGCCGCTCGCAAAACCTGTGGATTTTCCTACGGAGGACTCAAGAAACCTCGTCGTTTCCGTCCGGGAACTGTCGCTCTCCGTGAGATCCGTCGCTATCAAAAGACCGGCAAGCTTCTCCTCCCCAAGGCGCCGTTTCAGCGCCTTGTGAGGGAGCTTGCCCAAGATTACATGGTCGACTACAGATTCCCGGCGGCCACTCTTGAGGCTCTCCAGGAAGCTTCGGAGGCTTTCCTGACCAAGATCTTTCACGATACCAACAAGATCGCCATCAGAGCTCGCCGAGTCACCATTCAGCCGGCCGACATGCAACTGGTGCTCGAACTCCGCGAGGAGAACGAGTAAGCAGTTCCCCTGTCTAGAGTTTGGGTAATACTCGAAGCAAAAGACCCACCCCACCGAACCCCAACAGCCTTCTTTAAGGCTACAAGTCCCAAAATCCTAATTTTCATAAATGTCAATAAAACAAGTGTTCATATGTTTTTCTTTACCTTTCAGATCTGAGCTCGCCTAATGTAAAAGGGCAACTGTCTGTCATCTCCTCGTCATTCAAAGACCGAACTATTCGGGGTTCACAGAGACTCCCGTGTCGCTTTCCCTCTTCTCTCTCGGTCCACTCCTCGCGACGACGCGCACAACCACCGAAAAGTAGGACGATAGGCTCCGCCCCTTTGCCCACCGGAGCCTGAGGCTTTAGGCTCCACCCATCCACCGGAGGGCTCCGCGAAAACGTATATAAGACCGGGCTGGGTTGTTATTTTCATCAGCACTCCAGCTACCAAAGTTGCCCACGTCGTTCGAATGGCACGGACCAAACAAATCGCCCGTAAATCCGCGTTAATGGGCTCGAGACTCGCCACCAAATCGGCTCGCAAGGACTGTGCACCATCGGCGGGAGGAATCAAACTACCTCATCGTCACCGTCCGGGAACCATCGCTCTCCGAGAGATCCGTCGCTACCAGAAATCGACGGAACTCCTGATCCCGAAGGCGCCGTTTGAACGTCTCGTGAGAGAGATAACTCAAGACTATATGTCTGAGTATCGCTTCTCATCGGCCTCGATGAACGCACTGCAAGTCGCTGCCGAGGCTTTCCTCACGAAAGTTTTCGCCGACAGCAACAAGATTGCCATCCGAGCGAAGCGTGTTACGATCCAGCCCTCGGACGTGAAACTGGTGCTCGACCTCCGCGAGGAGAAGGAGTGAGCAGATCTCCCACGTAGAGTTTGGGTATACTCAAAGGAAAAGACCCACACCGAACCCAACAGCCTTCTTTAAGGCTACAAGTCCCAAAATCCTACTTTTCATGAATGTCAATAAAACAAGTGTTCCTCTTCATCTTTCATATTGGAAATCTCTAGCATTGAAGACGGTGCTCAAAGTTTTCCACCAGCTGGTCTTCGGAAACATCGGGAATGCGACGGAAATTCAAATGCTCATCGGCGACCTCCAAAAAGTGCAACTTCTGACTTTCCGTCGAGCGCTTGTCCTCAAAGGGCAGCACTCATCTCGTCATCTTTTCATATTTGCCTACAAAGGAACCCGGCCGCCGCGACAGCGAAGAGTGGGGATGATGTAATGGAACTTTTTTGAATTTCGCAGGTGCATATTGCGTCGGTGAAATGTTTTGAGAGCGAGCGAGGAGGGGTACGGTAATCCTCGCTATGTTTTGGGAACCCAGGGCTAAGTATTGGAAACATAAAAGGTGCGAGACTAATCTAGAGAAGGGAATTCGGATTGGGAAAGTAATACAACTTTATTTTTTGTGGAGCAAGTGGATGAGAGACCGAAAGAAAGTTATGGTTAGATGGTTAGATCCACCGGGCTTGGTTTAGATTACGCAACCCAAAAGGTGACTCGACAGCACGCAACCTCATTTGGGGGCTCTTCCCGGGAGAGGTCTGCTCGCGGGTGTTGCGCAATCCATCACTTCTGGCGGGCAAACCTGTCACTTCGCAACTACATTCGACTCGATTACCGTATCATTCACACACTCACACTAGGGAACAAAAGAAGGGGATTGCTTCTGTACAAAAAACAACGATTCTTATCATAATTTATCATTGAGAAACATTCGGATGCTGCATCTGACTGCTTGTCGAATGTATTGCAGTGACCTCCGATGACTCTGGAACTAGTTGTGTTTTCTCTTGTTTCCCATCATTTCCACAGACCTCTCCACCCCAACAACCCCAAAACCTTCTTCTTCACAAAATCCCGATATGTCTGATGAACGACAACTACAGTAATACTCTCGGCAAGTCCATGAAGTGACCAACAGATTACTACAAAGTTGGTGACTTTCTGACTGACTTGGTTGATGGCGCCCTGTAAATAGAGCATCCCTGAAGCTCCTGCGAAGAACAGAAATGGGACAGCTGTCTGGAGGCATAGACCGATGAAGAATCGGCGTTGAAGTTGACGGGTTTGAGCGGAGGTGTTGATGTTGGGGGTGTAAAAGAGGTAGTAGATGCAGCAACCACTGAAGAAAAGGAATTGGGCGCCGAGGAACAAGGTGTTGAGGGCGACGAAGGAGATGAGTAAGAGAGCAGCAGTGACGTCGTGGATGGTGACATAGGTTTTCAGAAAGAAAAACTCTTCTGTAGGGCAAGGGAGCATCTGGAAAATAGACTGGGTACTCGTTTCAAGAAAAAAACATGCCGTTAACATGTCCAACAAGGCTTCTTCCTGATTCCCAGTTGTATTCAGCATGTATGGCACACTCGCCACAAAACAGCAACAGACATTAAACGAGTAAAACAGTATTTTAGTCCACTTCCTCTCCATCTTGAACCGATTCTCTTCTATCAAACTACTCCTCAGCTCATAAAGCCGAAGGAGAGTCAGTTGATCCCCGGACACCACAATTCCACCCCAAAACTGTTGTATTTCAGGTGGCACTTTCAACCACATGAGTACACCCAAAGAAGAAACCGCGAGAGATGGATAAAAGGTGTATGGAGGAGCCAACGTGCAGATGGTGAAGTTCACTAGGGCAGCCCATAGATGATTGTGAAACAACGGCCATTTGACAGTTTTCATGACTTGCGGAGTCTTTTTCAGAATACAGTAGAAAGTGAGAAAAGAGAAGGGGAGAGTGATGACTTGGACGACACGAACTGGATAAGCAGCTCCTTTCCAGGACGCCAAGAAGCTTCGGTCTACATCACAGTGAGTGTAGTTAGTGGCGTAGTACTCGGAGAGACTATGTGCCATTCTGCACAACCAATTCTGTCTTCTTTCGTTTTTATGTGTGTTACCTGTGACGTTTAACAAATTTCACCTGCTTAGTCTTTCTCGAATGTCACTGAACATGTAACGCACGCTGATACTGATCAGAAGCAGATGAAAGTAGATCTAGTTTTTGAGCCCAGTTCCTGTTTATTATACACATCCCTTTTTCTTTCCTGTATTCCTTTAGGTGTTTGTACACGCTTACTCTATCTGTCACTCTCTCTCTCGGTCCGTCTCTCGCGACATTGCTCATGTCGACAATGGCTCCTCCCACTAACACAGGCGTGGTATTGGGCTCCACCCATCCACCGAAGGCCACCGGAAAACGTATATAAGACCCGTGCCTCGCCGGTTTCTTCACTAGCTATCCAGCTACCGTAGTCTACAGTCTACCGTCGTCAACCAACTCCATCTTCATGGCTCGTACCAAGCAAACCGCCAGGAAATCCACCGGAGGAAAGGCCCCGAGGAAGAATATGGCCTTAAAGGCTGCCCGCAAGGCTCCTGCCAACCGCATGACTGCCCCACTCTCCGGAGGAGTCAAGAAGCCGCATCGCTACCGTCCAGGAACCGTTGCTCTTCGGGAGATCCGCAAATACCAGAAGTCCACCGAGCTTCTCCTCCGCAAGTTGCCATTCCAGCGTCTTGTCAGAGAGATTGCTCAGGACTTCAAGACGGATCTCCGCTTCCAGTCTGCCGCGGTCATGGCTCTCCATGAGGCTTCTGAAGCCTACCTCGTCGGACTCTTCGAAGACACCAACTTGTGCGCCATCCATGCCAAGCGTGTCACCATCATGCCGAAGGACATGCAGCTCGCAAGACGCATTCGAGGAGAGCGTAACTAGGCTTCTAGCCTAAGCTAGAGTTTGGGTACTACTCGAAGCAAAAGACCCGCCCCTACCGAACCCAACAGTCCTCTTGAGGACTACAGAATCCAAAATCCAAAAACTTTCATTGATAAAACGTATTGTATGTTGTATAAAGTTTCAGGTGTTCACAAGATTACAGGCCCACGATTACAGACGGCTCGCAGCGCAGAGGAATTCGACTTCTGCAGACGAATTCGACTTCCGTCGAACCCGTGTCTCTCCACCATCTCATTGTTCTACCATCCAGAGCTACGTCTCGGTCCATCGTGCTCTGTTCGTGTTGCGTGACTCCATACAGTAACCTACCCAAGTATCCCCCGTCATGGGAGGTCTGCTCGTCGCGGTTGCGCAAATTGATCGTACTCGTCCACACCTGACTCTTGTGTCGGTCAACTGGTCTACTCGATTAACGTGTCAATGACGCGTTTACAATAACATACAAACAATGGTCGGGAGGATGAGAGAGGGAGATATTAGAAAATCTTTAACACTCGGGGTTCAACGCAAAGAAAACCAAAACAAGTCGGGTAATGTTCATAAAACATATTTCTTCAAACACTCTGGATTTCTCATATTCAAAAAGTACATCCTGAACACGCCAACACCCGTTGTCCTTGCCTTCATAAACAGATACGTTCCATCTTTGGCCAACTGATCTACAAACTCGTAGAACTTCTGAGGACCATCTTTCACATAATGCGGATGGAGTTCCATGTTGAATTGACAAATCGTGATCCCATTTTCGTCAAACTTTCCTCCTTTATAGAAATAGTCAAGGAACTGAATCTCAGCGCCTTCCGTGTCAATCCAGAGAAAATCGATCCAGGAGAGTTTCATGATTTCTTTGAGGACATAGACAACTTCGATAGTGGTCACATCTTGGTAAACGTACTCTCCTGAACTCAATTTGTATCACTGAGAAACGGTTTTGCTCACTGGTCTTCTGATTCTGATTCGGGAGAACCCGAAAGTTATCCGTTCCCGATTGCCTTCCAATTGCAAATGGAAAGAATCGTCCGAGTTCTGAAAACAACTGGATATTTGGCTCGATTATAGGGTCAGCTCCGTAGAATTTGATGTTCGGGAGGGTCTGAACTCATGTTTTTCAGAATTTGGTATGGTTTTTTGACTGCTCACTCTATTCAACTGAGTCTCTGCGCTAACTTCATGCCCAACTCCGAGAGTGACCATTATATGATCTTCCATCTACAAATTCAAAACTTTCAGAAAGTGCCTCAAAGAAACAGAGTACTCACACACTTTGGCATGACCGCCCATTTACTCTCATGTTGGTTTTTGAACTCATCAATCTTCATATTCCCCAGGTTCAATTTCTCCTCGCAGATGGTTGTATTAGCCTCCCAGGAATGTTCAATGAGTCCTATGTTTTCTTTGAAAGACGCTATATGAGCAGTGATACACTCTTTGAACTCTTTCATTACTGCGTCTATATCTATGGAAGGTTGGGAGTTTGCTTGGAGATCGGAGCAGTTTGGGAGGGATAAGAAGTCATTGAACCGAGGGTCTAAAGTGATCTGAGGATTCTGGAACCTAACAGTTGAGGGATTGAGAACAGAGAGATTTCGACCTTCTGAAACGTGAATCCAATGCCGTCCATTGACTCCACTACTCCCCGGTATTCAAGTTTGGAGCTAGGTATTGTAGAACCACCTCGCGAACACTTTGACTTCTCATAAGGGAGAAGATTCAATAGAATGAGACCAGCAAGAAGGATTATGCCAAGAAGAAGACAACATTCCGAGGCTCTTGAAAGCTTTCGAAAGTCTAGAAAGTCACCTATACACGTTTCGAAGACGAGGACAACTTACTAGAAGGATATGGGTTTGAGTTGGAGAGTTCAATGTAACGAACTCCCATTTCTCGAGAGGAAATTGAAGAAACGAGGAGAATGATTAGCTATGATTCAAACAAAACGTCTACTCAGTTATATCCAAAAAGAATCTTGCTATACATATAGTATAGAAACTTCATTCGAATGATCCTTATCTATCGCTTCCTTTCTCTTGTTCATTTCTCTCTTCAACATATGAAGATTTGAAGTGGCGGGAATGAAAACAACATTTGAGTTTGATGTTCCATCCTCCGTACTGACCTTGCACCTGTGTTATGTTTCCAAAACGTAACCCGGTCTCGCCGAAACATATTCGAAAGTACCGTACTCCTTGGGTGATGTCCTTTCATAACATTTTCACGAAGGAATTCAAACCTGCAACTTTTTTAGACAAAAATAACTTTTATTCATCATAAAATGTATAGGATTTTTGGATTTGTAGCCTTCAAGAAGGCTGTTGGGTTCGGTGGCGGGTCTTTTTCTTTGAGTAGTACCCATACTCTAGTTTAGGCTGGAAGCCTAATTACGCTCTCCTCGGATGCGTCTGGCCAGTTGGATATCCTTCGGCATAATGGTGACTCGCTTGGCGTGGATGGCGCACAAGTTGGTGTCCTCGAAGAGTCCGACGAGGTAAGCCTCGGCGGCCTCTTGAAGAGCCATGACGGCGGAGGATTGGAAGCGGAGATCCGTCTTGAAATCCTGAGCAATCTCTCTGACAAGGCGCTGGAATGGCAGCTTGCGGATCAAAAGCTCGGTGGACTTCTGGTACTTGCGGATCTCGCGAAGAGCAACGACTCCAGGACGGTAGCGATGCGGCTTCTTGATTCCTCCGGTGACCACAGTCGTGTACTTGCGAGCAGCTTTGGTGGCAAGCTGTTTTCTCGGGGCCTTTCCTCCGGTAGACTTGCGAGCCGTTTGCTTGGTACGGGCCATGTTGGATGACGACGACGAGTTGTGGTGGTTGGTAGACAACTAGGCAGCTGGATTGCTGGTGGAGAAAATGGCCAAAGCTCTGGTCTTATATACTTTTTCGCGGGGCCCTCCGGTGGATGGGTGGAGCCTATAGTCACAGGTTCCGGTGGGCAAATGGGAGGAGCCTAACGTCCTATTTTTCGGTGGCTACGCGGGTCGTCGCGAGGACCGAGAGAGAGAGAAGAGAAAGAGCGCACACCCGAGAATCTCTGAAGGAAAACAGGAAGGAAGGAATAACGGCTAAATAGAAGAATTGTATGAACCATATTCGGAATTTAAGTTTCATCGGATCCGTTGGGATTCGTAAAGTGCAGAATACAGCAAGGATTTGTAAAAACGAATGATGTATTTCGAAAATGATGTTCAAGAAGTATGACATAAACAGAATGATGACGTAGAGGCCATCGACAACACAAAGAAATTGCTCGATTTCAGACAAAGTGGAGATAGAAAGTTTCGACTACATTTGGATTCTAAAATTTCGAATTTCAAATTCCCACGTCCGTACCGGCCTTGCACCTGCGTGTTATGTTTCCAAAACATAACCCGGTGTTGATGAAACATATCCCGGATTACCGTATCCCCCCTCCCTCCCAAAACATCTCCCCGACGCAATCTGCACCTGCAAATTCAAAAAAGTTCCATAACATCATCCCCGTTCTCGTCGCGGCGGCCGGGTTCCTTTGTAGGCAAATATGAAAAGATGACGAGATGAGTGCTGCCCGACACCAAACAGTCTGCCCTTTGAGAAGAAGCGCCCGACGGAAAGACAGAAGTTGCACTTTTTGAAGGTCACCGATGAGAATTTGAATTCTCTCTGATGTTTCCGTTCAGTTTCGTATCTTCGAGAACTTTCTACAATACGGCCACCAATCGGTGAGAGTTAGTTTGCTAGCTATTGCGAATCCCCGTTGGCATGTAGCCAAGATTCTAGAATACGGTAGTTCTCTGCGTTTCATCTCTCTTTTCCATGACGCAATCCAACTCATGGGCTGCATGACTCCTCCATTACTCTCTGGATGTCTGCTCGCGGAGTGTTGCGTCACCGAACCGATGACAGTAAGGAAGGATAAGACCAGACTACGAGTTTCCCACTCAGACACCACAGTGTGGCAATCCGAATCGGTTGTTGACTGACATTCGAAATTCTGAATACCTGAAACGAAAAGAACAAACAAGACCGTTTTATTAGAATACATTCAAAGTGGATTTCTGGATTTGTAGTCCTAAAGAGGACTGTTGGGTTCGGTGTTTTGATTCGAGTTCATTCAGACTCTAGCCGAGGGCAGAAGTCTAAAAGCGCTCTCCTCGGATGCGTCTGGCCAGTTGGATATCCTTCGGCATGATGGTGACACGTTTCGCGTGGATGGCAGACAAGTTGGTGTCCTCGAAGATTCCGGTGAGGTAAGCCTCAGCGGCCTCCTGGAGGGCCATGACAGCGGAGGATTGGAAGCGGAGATCCGTCTTGAAATCCTGAGCAATCTCTCTGACAAGGCGCTGGAATGGCAGCTTGCGGAGGAGAAGCTCGGTGGACTTCTGGTATTTTCGGATTTCACGGAGAGCAACGGTTCCCGGACGATAGCGATGCGGCTTTTTGACTCCTCCGGTGGCTGGGGGACTGATGCGGTTGGCAGGATCCACCCGGGCAGCCTTTATAGCCATGTCCATCCTCGGGGCCTTTCCTCCGGTCGACTTGCGGGCGGTTTGTTTGGTACGAGCCATCGTACTAGCTGGATTGCTGGTGTAGAAAATGACCGAAGCACTCGTCTTATATACGCTTTCCGATGCCCTCCGGTGGATGGGTGGAGCCTATAGTCCCAGGTTCCGGTGGGCAAAGGGGAGGAGCCTATTGTCCTATTTTTCGGTGTTGTGCGCGTCGTCGCGAAGAATGGACCGAGAGAGAGAGGAGGGGAAGCGCGCGCGAGCGGCGGGGAGAGGACTCCTCAGAGGAGAAGGTAAATAGAGTTTGAATAAATGCAATGTCAGCCTTGATGACGATATCATGCACTTGTTTCAACATGAATCGGGATTCGAAACAACAAACGTAATGATAAAAACATGAAGATCTTTGTCGCCGAATGGTAAATTTTCGTATCCGCATCAGAACTGATACAGATAAATTCCCTAACAATGTGGGAAAGTATTTTGATTATTACGAGCTTAGCACTCATCCTCATATTTCTCCCAAACAACAGTATATCCTCGGACAGCTGGTCTCTGGCGCCGATCCATCCGACCGTCTCTCCGTTTTCTGGAACCTGCCATATTTCATTCCGTCCGTTCACTCGAGTTGTGAATTCTCAGAACAAGATCCCTCACCCCTCAAGGCCACCGTTGGCTTTGTGAACTTTTGAATTTCAAGTTTTCCCGGCAGGATTAGCCTTGTCTGCGTACTATATTCCCAAAACACAAACCGGCCTAGACGAAGAATATCTAAAATCACTGTACCCCTCGTCCGTTATTCTCTCAAAACATCTTTCCGACGTAATCTGTCTGTTTTGGTTGGTTTCTTCCTAACAGTTTAACGGAGAAATTCAGAACTCTGTAATAGATTCAAGACATATACACTTTATTCACATAAATAGTTGGATTTTGAATTGTGGCCCTAAAGAGGGCCGTTGGGTTCGGTAGGTTTTGGACGGAGGTTCTTATTCCTTATCTCCGGAAGTCTTCTTTGGCAGAAGAACAGCCTGGATGTTCGGGAGAACTCCTCCTTGAGCGATGGTCACTCCAGCCATCAGCTTGTTCAGCTCTTCGTCGTTGCGGACAGCGAGTTGAAGATGTCTCGGGGCGATACGGGTCTTCTTGTTGTCACGAGCAGCGTTTCCGGCCAACTCGAGGACTTCAGCAGCAAGGTATTCGAGAACGGCGGCCAAGTAGACTGGGGCTCCGGCTCCAACACGTTGAGCGTAGTTTCCTTTGCGAAGCATCCGATGAAGACGTCCGACTGGGAATTGGAGTCCGGCTCTCGACGATCGTGACTTGGGCTTTTCTGGCATCTGCTTCCTCGGGGCCCTTCCTCCCCCAATGATGCGACAATAAGCCATTTCGATTGATGGGTTGCTGATGATGGTTGGTAGACAACTAGGCAGCTGGATTGCTGGTGGAGAGAATGGCCAAAACCCAGGTCTTATATACTTTTTCGCGGGGCCCTCTGGTGGATGGGTGGAGCCTATAGTCACAGGTTCCGGTGGGCAAATGGGCGGAGCATAACGTCACGTTTTCTGGTGGTGGGCAATGAATTCGAAAGTTGGCTAGATGCCAACTCTGCGTCTCTCTTATCCACAACGTAATACAAAAGGTGGCACCATTGGCTGTATGACCACATCATTGCTATTCTTCCACTGGAGGTCTGCTCGGGATCTGTTGCGCAACACGGCCAAAAAAACTCGGAATCATACGATTCAACCTCGATTGCGTGTGACCAGCTGCATTCATGTGTCAACTACTTTTCAGGGACTCTAATGATAAAGAAGATTGCAAATCAGGCGTATGTCTCGAGGAATTGAACTAGCGGCGTTTGAAAAGAGAACGCTGGGAAATAGATGCAAAAACTTGGATTTCGGAAAAACAGAGCGAGGAGTACTTTTTGCAATTTGAAATGTTCCCATTCGGATTAGCCTTGCACCTGCGTATTATGTTTTCATAACATAACCAGGATTACCGTACTCCTTTTCGCTCGCTCCCAAAACAAATCCCCCGAGACGCAATCTGCACCTGCAAGTTCAAAAAAGTTCCATTGCATCATCTTTTCCGTCGCGGCGGCCGAGTTCCTTTGTAGGTAAATATGAAAAGATGACGAGATGAGTGCTGCCCGACACCTAATGGTCTGCCCTTTGAGGGCAAGCGCCCGGCGGAAAGATGACAGAAAGTTGCACTTTTTGGAGGGCGCCGACGAGAATTTGAATCGTCTGCTCTCTCTCAAGACTTCCGCGGTCAAAAACTTGAACATTGTCTCCAATGACAGCGAATACCGTTCTGAAAGACAAAGAATAACACAGGAATACTTTTTTATTAGAATCATGACAGAAATGAGAAGGATTTAGGGACTGGTAGCCTTAAAGAAGGCTGTTGGGTTCGGTGGGTTTGTTGAGGATTGTCTTACTACGAATCCTCACGGAGTTGAGCAACAAGTTGCATATCACCAGGCTGAATAGTGACACGTTTCGCCCTGATGGCAATCTTGTTGGAGTCTGCGAAGACTTTCACGAGGAAAGCCTCGGCGGCCTCCTGGAGAGCTTCCAACGCGTCTGCTGGGAACCGATAATCGGACATGTATTCTTGAGCGATTTCTCGGACAAGACGCTGGAAAGGAGCCTTCGGGATGAGGAGTTCCGTGGTTTTCTGGTAGCGACGGATTTGACGAAGAGCAACGGTTCCAGGGCGATAACGGTACGGCTTCTTGAATCCTCCAAGAGTTTGAATAACAGACTTGCGAACAACTTTTGTGGCAAGTTGTATTCTCGGGGCGACTCCTCCGGTGGACTTGGTTGCAGTTGACTTGGTACGAGCCATTTGGACGATGGACGATGAGCGATGGAAGACGGACGACAGCAGACAGTAGACTGAACTGAACTGAATGACACTCGATCTGGGGGTATATATACCCCTCGGGTCGATAGTATTGTGTAAGGGTGGAGCTTGAAATCATATAATTCTGTGGTAATTTATCGACTTTCTGGGTTTATGAGTGCAGATAGTATCAGGTAGGGCCATCGATTGACTGTCTTATCTAATCTCATCATCGGTTTACAGTTTCACAGTCTTCGTTCTATTGACGGAACGAGTCTCGAAATGAAACGAAAGCACGAGTTCGTCAGATCGGGTATGCGATTCTCGTCGTCGAAAAGCTCCAAAGGCCGATTCCCGACGAAATCCTTCACAAACCCGAGAAAAATACGGAAAAATTGCATTCTAGACACACCAAATCGCGAGAATTTTGACCTTCTCGAGATCAATCGAAGATTTTCGCGCCAAGTCTTTAGGTCTCTTCAAATTGCAGGTCTGCCTTTTTGTAGATCAAAAAAAGAGAGCAATACGGTCAAATTTGGCGCGAAATTCTCGAAACTCGGTTCGTGAACCGAATCGCAACGGCCTCTACAATACCGCACAAACACCGAATGCTGTCTGTAAATCTGATCTGAAACACAACAAAAGACAAAGAAGATACTGGATCAACACAGTATCGAGTGTATTCAACTTCTCGATGGTTTATGTACCGTCGAGACTCTGAGGAGACAAACACGTTCCGAAGATCATCGGTGGGAAACGGAAACTTTGAACAGAGAGAGAATTTTCACGTGAAAACGTTCAAATGTTTCCGATTCCCATCAACGAGTCTAGCGGAACGCGTTCGAAACCCGTATCTGAAAGAGAAAAGTCAGTTTTTTTCTGACTGAAAACAAGAAAAATGCAAAAGAATCAACGAAAAACAGTAACAATTAGAATATCCTGGCCGTGGAGCAACAGGTGAAGACGTCGAGCATGATGATGACGATCCGGCAGTCCACCATCCATCACAGCGAGAGTACGAGAAAGCGACGAGCAGCAGAGACAGAGCAGGGACGCTTGGACGGCAGCAACCACGAATACTTCGGATCCGAGACACTGCTTCTTCGTAGATTTCAAAAGTTTCCGATTTGAGAACTCATTCATAGTTTGAACTTCCGAACCCACATCGCCACATCATCTCCAGTAACACCTTCACCGTCTCCGCTCTGATTTTTTCTTTAGCACAAACTTCTCAACTCGAACAATGGAACACTGAACAACTACACCTCGAATGAACTTGTTTCCAGAAGCCGAGAAGATCAAGTACAACTTCAGAAACCTCCATGCTTCTGTTCCTAAAGTTTCCCCACTCTACTACACTCTCGCCAGATAAAATGAAGACTTTTAGGATCATGAAGCCATTAAAAACCATTAACTCTTTCCGAAAACCACTTCTCTCTGATTCTGATACATTTGAATCGAACAGAATCTGCGTCAACGTCTTTGCACGAGAGATTCGACATCATCAAGAACAATCACAACTGCTCAAGATGGCCTGCTTCGAGGAATACCACTGTTAGCGACTTTTCGATGTAACAAAGTGTTCGTTTTCTGAATTCTGGCAATGACAAGGATTCAAGGATCTCAGTATTCAAAGTAATAGGGTTCTCTGATTACTTCTCCGACTACTCTTTCAATCTGTTCAACGAAAACACCAACTTGATGAATAGAAGAAGTGCTCCAGATAAGAACATCTTCTGACTTCCATGAAGGAGACCGGTCATGTCTCAACAACATCTTCTGATGCTCAAAGTCTCCGAAAGTGAAGAAGAATCGGTTCGGGATATGAAGAGGGTGACGTCAGCAACAAACAAACAAAACTACTCACCGTCAACATCAACATCCGTACCAGCATCATGTCAGGGAATTAATAGAGAATCAAGGGTTTTGGAATGTTTTGAGAAGCCCTATGTGTTGAAAAAGCGATTCCGAAAGAACTCATGCTCATGACTAACATATTCTGCTCTAGCCACCAACATTGCCGAGTCTTCTCTTCACAACTTGCACATCATTCCACTTCTTCTAACTCGAAAGAGCCAAACGTTCAAGAGACTTTGAGGTTTCGAAACGTCGAGAAAACTTCGATTTTAAAAACTCCAAGTGCCGAATCTTTTCATAAGATCACAGATTCAGAAGACAAAGCCAGCAGAGACTTCAGAAAACTGTAGAAGTTTCCACCGACTTTGAATACGGAAGCTACGATCTGATGAAGAGTTTCGGCATTTGGATATGGGAACGTGAAGTTTTCTCGAAGTTCCGAGACGCCAAAGTCTTTCGATGGTCCGGCTCTTTGAGTAGTTGAGAAGACGTCGAAGAAGGAGAATGATGTGGCAGTTGTGTAGAGAAGAGTTGGCGACGTCGGCGGCTGGAGCAGAAGATGAAGTTGTTTGAGAGCAAAGTGTTCTGTCGGATCTGTAGATTAGAGCTTCGGGGGTTCAAGAAACGCAGCGAAATGTTGGGGGCGAACAGAGGGAAAATCTCAAGACAACGTCGGCAAAATTTGGAAGCGCGACAACTACTCCGAGACCATACCGACACTCGTTCAAAAGGTTTTTTTCAAGTTGAACCTTCAGCTATCTTCAAGTTCTCGAAGTTTCGGGGAAACATCAAGGGAACTGCGCCAAAAGGGAACTTCAGAATCAAGAAATACACGATTCTGAAGTTATAAGGCAAGAATTTGGGATGCGCGAAAGTCCCAAGTTGACGTTTCCCTCAAAACTTCTGAACTCAGAGATCCAGAAGGTTAGACCAGATAGAGGTTCGAATTTAGTGTGTCGGCACAATCAATCGGAGCAGAAGTCTGTCGAAAGAGGGGTGCTCGACGTCACAATGGTTGGGGTTCGGGACAGTGTTCTACCTGACATGATGCGACTGTTGAAGTTGACGGCGAGCAGTTGTGGTTGTCTGGAGCTGCCGTGGTCCTCTTCTCATCCCGAAACGATTCTTCATGACTTCTGGAGAAGACGAGCATCAGGAGACGACGTTGAAGCGTGAACGGCCTTCTCCATGAAGTTCAAAAGCGGTCTTTTGCTGGAGCACATCTTCTTCTCATCAAGGTGGTGTTGTCGTCGAGCCAGAGTGCAGGAGGAGTCGGCGAACGGAGTTGATGACGGTCGAGAACCTGAAAGAAAAGAATTAGAAACTAGAAAACGAATCAGAACTCCATACCGTACTAGTTTGAATCCTTTGGTCCTTAAATCCTTGGCATCCGAGAGTCCAGCATTCAGCAAACGAACATCTTGTAGCATCGAGAAGTCGCTGACAGTTGCATTCCGTGGAGCAGGTTTCCTTGAGCAGTAGTGATAGTCCTTGATGACGGCGAACAGCGAATTTGCGAGACGACGTTGACGTAGATCCTTTCGATTCCCGTGGAGATTGGCGAATCAAAGAGAAGTGGGCATCGAAGAGAGTTGATGGTGCTTGACGACTTCAGGATCCGAGAAGTCTTCATTCCTTCTGGCGAGAGTGCAGACGAGTTGTGAAACTTCAGGAACTGAAGTGTGGAGGTTTCCGAAGTTGTAGTTGATCTCCTTGACTGCTGGCAGAAGTCCATACGGGCGGAGGTGGGCGTGTCCCATTGATCGAGTCGAGGAGTACTGGCTTGTGGCAACGAGAGAGCGAAGACGATGAAGGTGGTGCTGGAGAAGAAGCAGTGGTGGTGACGATGTGGGTTCTGAAGTTCAAATTATGAACAAGTTCTCAAATCGGAAACTTTTCAACCCTACGAAGCAGCATCTCCGCTCCGAAGTGTTCGCAGTCGCTGTCGTCCAAGTGTCCCTGCTCTGTCTCTGCTGCTCGTCGCTTTCTTGTGCTCCCACTGCTCCGAACGGTCGATGACTTCTTGTTCGGTGAAGACGGTGTAGTTGTTGTGGATCGGACGATGTGCAGGAGTCGAGGCGTTGATGGTTCTGGAAGTTGGACTTACAAGTGTGGTATCTGCTCATTTGGTACTCTAGAACTCAAATCCCTTATCCCTAGCCTTACAGGCATCCTCACACGCCCCCTAACTTCTCATCCTCAACTCTGAACGGGTCGTTTCATGGGGACATGCACCCAATAGGACCTTTATTTCAGAGTCTAGAGAAATCAGGGCAGGATCTAATAGTCTCCACATCTCTAAGTGCCTTGTACCTCGCTGTTCATTGCTCGGTTTAAAGAACAGTTACACTATCCGTGGAGAGTAAGCCCGTCCCGCGTCTCCGAAGAGACATCACTCCGAGAACCCGAAGGCACCGGCTCGTGACCTCGCAGGGATACTAGGCGAGATGTGGAGGGGGGATCGAAAGTGATAGAGGGAAACGCAGAAGAACTCGCGAATCCCCGGGGGCCAAGTTAGGGGAACCTAATCTAAACCTAGGTGAGCCTATTCTACGTGCTACCCCCTTCCCAACACTCGCCTGGCGGTTTTTTCGACTCCAGAAGTCCATTCGCTGCTCCGCGCCATCCTTTCGTCTTGGCTCCCTGACGATCCTGGCTCTCCTAGCCTTCCTTTGTAGTGGACGAGACGATGCGTTTGAAGACGGTGGAGGTGTACTTGGTGACGGCCTTGGTTCCCTCGGAAACTGCGTGCTTGGCGAGCTCTCCCGGAAGAATCAGACGGACATCAGTCTGGATTTCGCGGGAAGAGATGGTCGATCGCTTGTTGTAGTGGGCAAGACGAGAGGCGTCCGAGGAGATGCGTTCGAAGACGTCGTTGACGAAGGAGTTCATGATGGACATGGCCTTGGAGGACACTCCGGTGTGGGGATGAACTTGCTTGAGGACACGGTAGATGTAGACGGAGTATGATTCCTTGCGGGAGTGCTTTCTCTTCTTTCCATCGGCCTTCGGCTTGGTAACGGCGGCTTTCTTGGCTCCTTTGCTCCCTTGTCGAACGGATCCAGTGGCATGGCGAGTCGGTGGAGGACTTGAGTGGAGGGCTGAAAGAAGGAAAGCATATATTAGGAAAAGAACACTCTTTGATGAGAGAAGACTCGGGAAAGACGAGTAGGGAGACTCGAAACACGGAGAATACGAGAAAGGACAGCGAACGAGACCCGAAGAAGCGCGACGGAAGAAGAATAGCAGAGTGGCCGACTGCTGGCCATCCTCAGAAGACTGAGTGAGATGGTCTGCATGCGGGGGAGTGGGCGTGGCCTCTAATCGAAGAGAGTTGGCGGGTGCGCCATTGCAGAGATCAAAAAGAACGGGCGGAGAGGTCGTCTCCAAAACAGCAGCGGCAGCGCGATCGGAATGGAGATCCGGGCAAATGATGGGGTGCATGCGAGCAGGTGACGTACAGCAGAAAGAATTGGAATGAGCGAAAAAACGGGTATTTATAGGGGCTCTCCGGTGGATGGGCGGGGCCGATAACCGGAGAAACGAAAACAGGCGCCTATTCCCGTGATCAATAAAGAGGCCAAATGAGAGTCATTGCAGTATTTGCAGGTCTGCTCTGGGAAATTTTTCAAAAAAAAGGATTCGGGGCCAGGAAATCCCGAACCAGCGAAACAAGGGCAATTGCAGTGACTCAGCGTTCAAATGCTAACGAAACAAGTGAGCTGCATCGTATTCCTCTTGCTTTTTATGCAATACAAGTAAAAAACTCACGATTGATGGAACAAGGCTTCCGGGTTACACTCGTGTTCCATCTACTGCTTCTCATCGGCGAGAACGACGTCGGTGCTTGGCGATTGATTTTCACGATTCCTGCAAGTTTTTTGCTTAAACATGAGATAAACAGCATAACTAGTGAATCAATAGGGGAAAACTAGCGAAACAAGTGAGTGGCATCGTATTTCTCTAGCTTATTGTACATTGGAACCTTCTTCTCCTGCTAGATGCTTTTTGGAAGGGCAGTTTAGATTGCTTTTTTTACGAGAAACAACTTACAATCGGTGATTTGAACGGGGGGTTTCTGTGTCGAATCGTTTTATCTGCAGCTTCTCATCGATGGTGTTTGGCGATTGATAGGCCCGATTTCTGAAAGTTTCTTGCTTAAACATACGAAAAATAGGTAAACATAACTCATCCACTCGTCCTTTTTCGACGACTTCTACTGCATCAGCTTGTTCAGCTCTTCGTCGTTGCGGACAGCGAGTTAAAGATGTCTCGGGGCGATACGGGTCTCCTTGTTGTCACGAGCAGCGTTTCCGGCCAACTCGAGGACTTCAGCAGCAAGATATTCGAGAACGGCTGCCAGGTAGACTGGGGCTCCGGCTCCAACACGTTGAGCGTAGTTTCCTTTGCGAAGCATCCGATGAAGACGTCCGACTGGGAATTGGAGTCCGGCTCGATTGGCGATTGATTGGCTCGATTTCTGAAAGTTTTTTGCTTAAACTTTTGAAAATTAGCTAAACATAACTCATCTATCACAATTTCTTCCGTTCTGACAACTTCCGCTGCTTTCCGCTGCCCGTCATCAGCTTCTATCGTCGTTTTCCGAGTTTTCCTTCCAATGTTTGCTGAAAAATGCGTGTATTAGAACGGATATTACAAGAGTTGAACAGGAAACAAGCAATTCTATTAGATATTCACGAGAACGAATGGAAACGATGACTGTAGAGTTGATTTTCAATTTTTTTTCAATGCGGGATAATGGAAATTTGCCGAAAAAACACATTTTTCACCGAAAACGGAGAAGATTTGCTGGATGCAGACATAGAAATTGAATTTCTATTTATATTTAACCTCTGAAAACTGAAAAAAGAGCGAAAAACACGAAAAAAACACGAGAAAACTTTGAGAAATTGAAAAAAAATCCAATTTTTAATCGAGGGACTAGGAAAAGTTCGGCCAGCCTTGGGCGCGCAAAACTTTCCGCGAACCACCCTGCGGGGACACCTCTTGACCCAGTTATGGCGCAGGCTCCGCCCATCCACCGCAGCGCCATATAAATAGGTCGGGCAGCGGCGCCCGCGCTCACTTGTCAACTGACTCGCCACCCGTAACCATGCCGCCGAAGCCGTCCGCCAAAGGAGCCAAGAAAGCCGCCGTTGCCAAGCCGAAGGCCGATGGAAAGAAGAGGAAGCACTCCCGCAAGGAATCATACTCCGTCTACATCTACCGTGTGCTCAAGCAAGTTCATCCCGACACCGGAGTGTCCTCGAAGGCCATGTCCATCATGAACTCCTTCGTCAACGACGTCTTCGAACGCATCGCCTCGGAAGCCTCTCGTCTCGCTCACTACAACAAGCGATCGACCATCTCTTCCCGCGAAATCCAGACTGCTGTCCGTCTGATTCTTCCGGGAGAACTTGCCAAGCACGCCGTGTCCGAGGGAACCAAGGCCGTCACCAAGTACACCTCCAGCAAGTAAGCTCTCGAGCCCAAAGCTAAAAAACCTACCGAACCCAACGGCCCTCTTTAGGGCCACAAATCCTAAAATCCAAACTTTTTTGTGTATAAAGTTCTGTTTCGTTCTTGTTTTATTTCAACTTCCCGATTCAACCTAATATCTGAAAACTCTGTCCGAAAGCATCCTTGGAATCAAACGAGCGATAGACGGAGACTGAATGAAACCGTCGAGTAGACATAGTGACCGATTACGTAGTGTTTCATGATTTCCTAAAGTTGTCGCAAAGAAAATTGACTAGATCTCTTGTTTCTTGAATTTCCCATATTCGGATAGAGCCGAGCGATTTACTACTGGCCTGCAGGTACAGAGAGAAAACGTTCAGAAGAAGAAGGATCCGTTCTGTTCAGAAGCAACGAAGAGGGCAACCTGAAACATTGAGAAGAAAACAACTTTATTGACAAGAATTATAGAATAGGATTTTGAATTGTGGCCCTAAAGAGGGCCGTTGGGTTCGGTTGGGTTGCATGGAAGCGGGTGATAATTGGGAAATTATCCTCCGAATCCGTACAGGGTTCTTCCTTGGCGCTTCAGAGCGTAGACGACGTCCATGGCGGTGACAGTCTTTCTCTTGGCATGCTCGCAGTAGGTGACAGCATCTTGAATGACGTTCTCGAGGAAGACTTTGAGAACTCCACGGGTTTCCTCGTAGATGAGTCCAGAGATTCGCTTGACTCCTCCTCTTCTGGCGAGACGACGGATGGCTGGTTTCGTGATTCCTTGGATGTTGTCACGGAGAACTTTGCGATGGCGCTTGGCTCCTCCTTTGCCGAGGCCTTTTCCTCCTTTTCCACGTCCGGTCATCGTTGCGGCAGTTGTTGAAGACTCACAAGTGAGATGGAGCGCGCGGAAAAATGCTGACTATTTATACTCGGCGCCGGAGCCTGCGGTGGATGGGCGGAGTCTGCGCCCAACCACCCTGCGGGGACACCATGCGCTCGCTCATTTCACTCCGAATACCGAACATCTGTCGGCTGAAATAGGCTCCGCCCATCCACCGCTGGCTCGTATATAAGCTGTGGGCGCGCGCTCTCTGGTCAGATAGTTCACTTCAACTGCAAGCAACAACCCATCACCACAATGTCTGGACGCGGAAAGGGAGGCAAAGCCAAGACCGGAGGAAAGTCCAAGTCACGATCGTCGAGAGCCGGACTCCAATTCCCAGTCGGACGTCTTCATCGGATGCTTCGCAAAGGAAACTACGCTCAACGTGTTGGAGCCGGAGCCCCAGTCTACCTGGCCGCCGTTCTCGAATACCTTGCTGCTGAAGTCCTCGAGTTGGCTGGAAACGCTGCTCGTGACAACAAGAAGACCCGTATCGCCCCGAGACATCTTCAACTCGCTGTCCGCAACGACGAAGAGCTGAACAAGCTGATGGCTGGAGTGACCATCGCTCAAGGAGGAGTTCTCCCGAACATCCAGGCTGTTCTTCTGCCAAAGAAGACTTCCGGAGATAAGGAATAAGAGCCTCCCTCCAAAACCTACCGAACCCAACGGCCCTCTTTAGGGCCACAATTCAAAATCCTACCATTTATGCGTATAAAGTTGTATTTTTCTCTTTCTTTTCCAGATTTTTCATTCTTCAAGTGTCAATGATTGTATCAAAGTCGACTACAAAGTGCAAGCTCACTTGACGCCACTGTCCGTCAGTTCGTTGAAACTCATCGACTAGTCGTCGGTCCACAAATCTCCACTTTCTGGTTTGAATAAGAAACAAACCATTCGTGCTCAATTCTCACTCGATCGTCGAATGCTGCCAGCTAGCCGTAATCTTCCGATATGTGTGTGTACGAGAGCTGTTTTCGAAGGCGTCACTCGGTTCTATCGGACGTCTAATGTTGGCTTGAAAGACGAATCCAAACAGATGTGTGATAAGTGAAAGGGATGTGAGAACGATGGTTTATTGTAGAAAGCCCCAAACCCCAAAAAGTGAAGAGAGACGTCGAGTACAATAGTAATCCAGTTGGTCGGAATTTCATTCTCGTCGTCGAAAAGACGCTGAAGATATGCGTTTTTGAGCTCCGGAAGCTGTTTCCTGACAAAATTCTACACCGAAATAAACAAATTATGCGAAAAATACATTCCTGACTAACCAAACTCGGTTGCGGAGGCTCTACATACCGCGCATACACCGAATTTTGTCTGTTTATCTGCTCTGAAATGTCCCAATTCACACAAAACAAAAGGCAAAGAAGATACTGGATGAGCACAGTATCGAGTGTATTCAACTCGCGGAAACTTCTGAACGGAGAGAGAAAGTTCAAGAGAAACGTTCAAAAGTTTCCAACTCCCACCAAAGAGTCTAGAAGAACGGGTTCGAGACACGTCTCTGAATGTTTAGATGGAAAAGTCAGGTTTTCCCTGACATAAAACCAAAAAATGGGAAGAAATCGGAGAAACAGAGTGAAAATCAGAATTTCCTGGTCGGGGAGCCACAGGTGAAGACGACGAGCTTGATGGTGACGAACAAGTGAACAAGAGAAGTTGACGAGCATCAGGGAATAGGCAGAGACACATGGAAGGCGGCTACCACGAAGACTTTGGATCTGGGAAGCCGCTTCTTCGATTTCTGAAAGTTTCTTGCTTAAAAATGGGTAATTTCGCCAAACATAACTCATCCACTCGTCCTTTTTCGACGACTTCTACTGCATCAGCTTGTTCAGCTCTTCGTCGTTGCGGACAGCGAGTTGAAGATGTCTCGGGGCGATACGGGTCTTCTTGTTGTCACGAGCAGCGTTTCCGGCCAACTCGAGGACTTCAGCAGCAAGATATTCGAGAACGGCGGTCAGGTAGACTGGGGCTCCGGCTCCAACACTTTGAGCGTAGTTTCCTTTGCGAAGCATCCGATGAAGACGTCCGACTGGGAATTGGAGTCCGGCTTGTTTGGCACGATTTCTGCAAGTTTCTCGCTTAAAATTTCGAAAATAAGCTAAACATAACTCATCTATCCCAATTTACTCCTGTTTTGACGATTCTTGCTGCTCTCGCTGCCTGTCGCCTGCTCCCATTGTTGTTTTTCGAGATTTCTTTCCGATTTTTCTGAAAATTGCGTGTATTAGAGCAGACATAACAGAAGATTAGAAGGAAACAAGAAAGTTCACAAGATTTGCCCAGCAAAAGAAAACGAACGAAGTCTGCAGAGCGCGTTTTTGATGTTTCTGACGCTGGATAATGAATATTCGCCAGAAAACCACGTTTTTGAGTGAAAACTGAGAAGATTTTGTCTAAAGCAGGCATAAACATTGAATTTCTATTGATTTTTAACCTGTGAAACCCAAAAAAAGAAGGAAAACACGAAAAAACACGAGAACATTTTGAGAAATTGAAAAAAAATTCAATTTTTCAATCGAGGGACTAGGAAAAGCTCGGCCATCCCGGCTTGCGAAACATGTTTATAAACAGTTTCAGTGAACCACCCTGTCGCGACACCTTGACCTAATTTCGAACAGACTCCGCCCATCCACCGCTGGCGCCGTACATAAAGCCGGGGCCGCGCTCATTCTTCACATTTGTTTCAAAATGCCAAGAAGAAGCAATCAGACCGCTCGGATGTCGACCGGCGGGGTAATGCCACCCACCGCTGCCAAGCCGAAGGCCGTCGTTGCCAAGCCGAATGCCGTCGCCGGCAAGCCGAAAGCCGATGGAAAGAAGAGAAAGCACTCCCGCAAAGAGTCCTACTCCATCTACATCTACCGTGTGCTCAAGCAAGTCCATCCCACAACCAGAGTATCCCCTAACGCGATGTCCATCATGAACTCCTTCGTCACCGACGTCTTCGAACGCATCGCCTCGGAAGCCTCTCGTCTTGCCCACTACAACAAGCGATCGACAATCTCTTCCCGCGAAATCCAGACTGCTGTCCGTCTGATTCTTCCGGGAGAGCTTGCCAAGCACGCCGTTTCCGAAGGAGCCAAGGCTCTGTCCAAGTACACCTCCAGCAAGTAAGCTCTCGAGCCGAAAGCAAAACCCACCGAACCCAACGGCCCTCTTAAGGGCCACAAATCCTAAAATCCGCCCGTTTTCCGTCAAATAAACTTTTGTTTTTCTTCTTGTTTCAGGTTTCCGCTTCACAAATCATGGATATTCTGGTCGAGAAAACTCGACTGCCAAACTTGACGCTCGGAATTTTGAATTGCTTCAACGGGGAACAGAAAGAAAAGGGGAAAACTGTATTCACACAAGATTTATGGAGCATTGGATCACTAGTTGAGAAAAAAGGAACTGAAAACACGTTGAACAAGAGGAAAACAGTTGATCAGAACACGGAATATCGTGAATCAGGAAGAAAAGCCAACGAAACGGGAGAAACAGTCACGATTTCATCGTTTTTAGGTTTAGATTCATGGGTTTTCAGCCTGACAGCATTCCCTCGATACTATCCCCCATATTGAATCGGCATTGGGCCGAACGACTAGGCATTGATTTCCCATTTTCAACTCACAATGCCTTATTCAAACCAGAAAGTGGATTCACGAGTCGACGACGACTAATCGATTAATTTCAACGAACTGACAAACGGAGTCAAGTGAACTTTCACTTCGTCGTTCGACTTTGATACAATCATTGACACTTGAAGAATGAAAAATCTGGAAAAGAAAGAGAAAAACACAACTTTATACGCATAAATGGTAGGATTTTGAATTGTGGCCCTAAAGAGGGCCGTTGGGTTCGGTAGGTTTTGGAGGGAGGCTCTTATTCCTTATCTCCGGAAGTCTTCTTTGGCAGAAGAACAGCCTGGATGTTCGGGAGAACTCCTCCTTGAGCGATGGTCACTCCAGCCATCAGCTTGTTCAGCTCTTCGTCGTTGCGGACAGCGAGTTGAAGATGTCTCGGGGCGATACGGGTCTTCTTGTTGTCACGAGCAGCGTTTCCAGCCAACTCGAGGACTTCAGCAGCAAGGTATTCGAGAACGGCGGCCAGGTAGACTGGGGCTCCGGCTCCAACACGTTGAGCGTAGTTTCCTTTGCGAAGCATCCGATGAAGACGTCCGACTGGGAATTGGAGTCCGGCTCTCGACGATCGTGACTTGGACTTTCCTCCGGTCTTGGCTTTGCCTCCCTTTCCGCGTCCAGACATTGTGGTGATGGGTTGTTGCTTGCAGTTGAAGTGAACTATCTGACCAGAGAGCGCGCGCCCACAGCTTATATACGAGCCAGCGGTGGATGGGCGGAGCCTATTTCAGCCGACAGATGTTCGGTATTCGGAGTGAAATGAGCGAGCGCATGGTGTCCCCGCAGGGTGGTTGGGCGCAGACTCCGCCCATCCACCGCAGGCGCCATATAAATAGTTTGCGCTGCGGCTCCCGCGCTCACTTGTCAACTGACTCGCCACCCGTCACCATGCCGCCGAAGCCGTCCGCCAAAGGAGCCAAGAAAGCCGCCGTTGCCAAGCCGAAGGCCGATGGAAAGAAGAGGAAGCACTCCCGCAAGGAATCGTACTCCGTCTACATCTACCGTGTGCTCAAGCAAGTTCATCCAGACACCGGAGTCTCTTCCAAGGCCATGTCCATCATGAACTCCTTCGTCAACGACGTCTTCGAACGCATCGCCTCGGAAGCCTCTCGTCTCGCTCACTACAACAAGCGATCGACCATCTCTTCCCGCGAAATCCAGACTGCTGTTCGTCTGATTCTTCCGGGAGAGCTTGCCAAGCACGCCGTGTCCGAGGGAACCAAGGCCGTCACCAAGTACACCTCCAGCAAGTAAGCTCTCGAGCCCAAAGCTTAACCTACCGAACCCAACGGCCCTCTTTAGGGCCACAAATCTTGAAATCCAACCATTTCATTTTAATAAAGTACTGTTTTTCTTTCTTTTTCAGAATTCTCTTTGTCCAGGTTCTCCTCCGTTTACTCCAATCTTGATGCTATCGAATACGTCATCAGCAAGATCCGATTTTAGCAATTGACGAATTGCTAGTAGAACATTCGGTCGTCTTTCTTGAAAGAATCACGACCCGAAAAGTTATGAATCGATTTTCTAATACGAGTCGGTCCCATCAGTCCTATTGACTGTCTTGGGGCATTTTCATTGACAAGTGATGTAATATTTTAAAGATGTTCTAAAATTTACGGCAATAATCGAGATGAGCGGGCGAGAGAAGACGTTCATCAAATCTTCACCACTTTCGAAAGAATTTCGCTGAGCAACACGATCGCGGGACATTCTCGAGCGAGCACAAAACCACGTTTTGGAACAATGAAATGAATTACCTGAAAAGTACAAAAGAAAACACGACTTTATTCACGAGAATGATTGGATTTATGAATTGTGGCCCTAAAGAGGGCCGTTGGGTTCGGTTGGGTTGCATGGAAACAGGTGATAATTGGGAAATTATCCACCAAATCCGTACAGGGTTCTTCCTTGGCGCTTCAGAGCGTAGACGACGTCCATGGCGGTGACGGTCTTTCTCTTGGCATGCTCGCAGTAGGTGACAGCATCTCGGATGACGTTCTCGAGGAAGACTTTGAGAACTCCACGGGTTTCCTCGTAGATGAGTCCGGAAATTCGCTTGACTCCTCCTCTTCTGGCGAGACGACGGATGGCTGGCTTCGTGATTCCTTGGATGTTGTCCCGGAGCACTTTGCGATGGCGCTTGGCTCCTCCTTTGCCGAGGCCTTTTCCTCCTTTTCCACGTCCGGTCATCGTTGCGGCAGTTGTTGAAGACTCACAAGTGAGATGGAGCGCGCCGAAAAACACTGGCTATTTATACTCTCCTCTAGCGCCAGCGGTGGATGGGCGGAGCGAGCGCTGCAAGTAGGTCAAGAGGTGTCCCCGCAGGGTGGTAGCGAGACTCCGCCCATCCACCGCTGGCGCCGGCGGAGAGTATAAAAAGGCTGCGAAACGCTCATTCGGTTAGTCTCATTCAACCGGACACCCGCCACCCGCAATGGCTCGTACCAAGCAAACCGCCCGCAAGTCGACTGGAGGAAAGGCCCCAAGGAAGCAACTTGCCACCAAAGCTGCTCGCAAGAACCAAACAGTCGCTACTGGAGGAGTCAAGAAGCCGCATCGCTACCGCCCAGGAACCGTTGCCCTCCGTGAGATCCGTCGCTACCAAAAGTCCACCGAGCTCCTCATCCGCAAGCTGCCATTCCAGCGCCTTGTCAGAGAGATTGCTCAGGACTTCAAAACGGATCTTCGCTTCCAGTCTTCCGCTGTCATGGCTCTCCAAGAGGCCGCTGAGGCTTACCTCGTCGGACTCTTCGAAGACACCAACTTGTGCGCCATCCACGCCAAGCGAGTCACCATCATGCCGAAGGATATCCAACTGGCCAGACGCATCAGAGGAGAGCGTGCTTAGATTCTAAGCCCTCGAATCACCTAACCGAACCCAACGGCCCTCTTTAGGGCCACAATTCCAAAATCCACATTTATCTCGTTGAATAAAGTTCTATTTTGTTCCTTTTCAGATGATAGTACCCACTTCATGCCAAATAGTGGGAAGATTTGCGATGCCGATCCACTTGTCTTTCATGACGGTGATACTCGGCAACAGTTGTTCTTGTCATTGGACATGGCAATCGAGTCGAAAATTAAGAGAACAGTCGAGTTTAGGGACAAATTAGTTGCAATTTGATTTGAAAATTGGGAGAAAGAATTGTGATTATTAGAAATTAGATTGAAAAGGATGATAATTGATTTGTACTGGATCGTCAGAAACCAGTGTAGGTCACGACAGAAAAACGAGCGAACAGACACACTCCTGGATCGCTAGCTCTTCCGTACCGATATGGCAAGCCTGTGTTCCGTGAAACTCGACGGCCGCGTTCGACAAAATCATTCGTGTGAGAAAAAAAAGAGAAATCTGTGAAAGAAGCAAAGAAAATTCAACTTTATTGAGAGGAAATGGTTGGATTTTAGGATTTGTGGCCCTAAAGAGGGCCGTTGGGTTCGGTAGGTTTCGCTTTGGGCTCAATGAGCTTACTTGCTGGAGGTGTACTTGGTGACGGCCTTGGTTCCCTCGGACACGGCGTGCTTGGCGAGTTCTCCCGGAAGAATCAGACGAACAGCAGTCTGGATTTCGCGGGAAGAGATCGTCGATCGCTTGTTGTAGTGGGCAAGACGAGAGGCTTCCGAGGCGATGCGTTCGAAGACGTCGTTGACGAACGAGTTCATGATGGACATGGCCTTCGAAGAGACTCCGGTGTCGGGGTGAACTTGCTTGAGCACACGGTAGATGTAGACGGAGTATGATTCCTTGCGGGAGTGCTTTCTCTTCTTTCCATCGGCCTTCGGCTTGGTAACGGCGGCTTTCTTGGCTCCTTTGGCGGACGGCTTCGGCGGCATGGTGACGGGTGGCGAGTCAGTTGACAAGTGAGCGCGGGCGCCACTGCTCAACCTATTTATATGGCGCCTGCGGTGGATGGGCGGAGTCAGCGCCCAACCACCCTGCGGGGACACCATGCGCGCGCGCATTCCTCTCCGAATAGCGAACACCTTTCGGCTGAAATAGGCTCCGCCCATCCACCGCAGGCGCCGGCGCTGAATATAAATAGTCAGCGTTCTTGTGCGCGCGAAATCTCATTTCTCAGTCTTCAACAACTACCGCAACAATGTCCGGACGTGGAAAAAGATCCAAGCGCCGTCGCAAGGTTCTCCCCGACAACATCCAAGGAATCTCGAAGTCAACCATCCGTCGTCTCGCCAGATGTGGAGGAGTCAAGCGAATCTCTGGACTTATCTACGAGGAGACACGCGGAGTCCTGAAGATGTTCCTCGAAACCGTCATCCGTGATGCTGTCACCTATTGCCAGCAAGCCGAGAGAAACACCCTCACCGCCGCGGACGTCGTCTGTGCTCTGAAGCGCCAAAAAAGAACCCTGTACGGATTCGGAAGATAATTTCCCAATTGTCACCCGTTTCCATGCAACCCAATCAAATCCAACGGCCCTCTTGAGGGCCACAAATTGAAATCCTACCTTGATCTGCTTGAATAAAGACCCTTTTTTTCTATTTCGTTCAGGTTTTCAGAAACGGAGTATTGTCATCGTTGGCGAATGGGTAAGAGGAGTGTATCCACCGAATGGTTCAAGTTCAACGATTCGTAGCAGGGGCATTCGACGTCTAATGTTGACGGGGAAAGGGAATTGAAACAAAAATGCTGTGGTGAATAGCGAAAAGAAAGTTCCGTCCAGAATACAGCTTGTTCTCATGTATAGTGGTGTCTTTGAATCGGAATAACAGTGAAAGCTTTTGTATTGATTCAAAGTTGGTTGAAACAGACTCAAATAAAATATTTAGTTGAGGGAGACTAGAAATTTATGAAAACTGAGCAAGAATAAGGCAAATATTACTGTTTCGGGGCTGTTTCACTGCAGATTTACAGCTTTTCTACCGGTTTCTGACTCCTTTTTGCCGATTGCGACATCTTCCTGTTCAGCGACTATCCGAATCAAAGAGCACTCGAGGACGCTGATTTGATGGAGAGAGCACTGCATATTGTAGCGAGAGACTTCTGTGGACGCAAAGTTGGCAATTTGGAAGACGTAGCTGTAGTACTGGTACAATTGGCTGATAACCGGCTGCGCTTCCGGAAGACAGGCTCTCTGAAAGTAGCACATTGCCATGGTTTTGTGAGAAATTGAAAACACAAATGCTTACCGGGTTGACCTTGACGATTCGGTTGAGATTGTTCAGTTTTCCACTCATATCTTTCAAGTCTTTTCGGCTGAGAACAGTTGCTGGGAACGGGACGGTGAACATTTTCAGGGCAAAAGAGTGCGAGAGCAATTAGACTGTGGTTCAAATGGACCGAGAGGGTGAGACAATGTGGCCGATACATGAAATAGCATTGATGTTTCTGTATTGACCCAATTATTCTTGAGCAGGGCAGTCCGTCGTTTTTGGTTTGGATTTCGGCGAGGGGGACTGTTTGCTGGATTGTGGTTGGGTTGAACAACGTTGTCTGGTTGGTTGAACGGTTCATAACACTAATGAGTACGTTACTTTTCAAGAGTACAATCTTGTAATTGAAAAGAAAGAAGATCTAGATCTCCGCTAACCTTCTAATTTGATAATGTTTCTGATTCACTCCACCTTGCGTTCTTTGTACCGCCTGTGATTTCTGTCATCTTCAGTTTCTATTCTTACAACTGTTTTCTATCTACCTATACGTCACTGGAATCTTCAACGTCAAAGACGATGTTTTCAGTGAGTTTTCTATAGCATTTGCTATCGAAACGCATCATTCTCTAGGCTCCAACGAGTCAAGTTAGCCAACCAAAAGTGTGTCTGATTTGTGACCGCCCCGCAATTGGCTATCATTATGGTGTTGCATCTTGTAAGGGATGCAAGACATTCTTCCGGAGAATGTGTACGTTGCCGTCGGAGAAGACAGATATTGAGTGCATTGTTGGGAATGAGGAGTGCTTCAAAGATTCGCCTGAAACATCTGAAACACCTGTTCCGAAAGTTCTACGATGTCGTGCATGTCGTTATCAGAAGTGTGTCGATGTTGGCATGAATCCATTGGCTCTGGAATTGAAGGACAAGGAATCAAAGGCGCCTAACTACCAGAATCTGAAGAAGAAACTTGAAGAGACGCAAGATGATGCTCCAGCTCAGAAGCAAGTCATCAGAGCATTAGCGACCCCGGAGAATAAGATGCAAAAGCTGGTGGATAGTTTGAAATACCTAGAGCAGAAAATCGAAGCTTTCCGTGCTTCTGCATACAACCCGAATTGGCAAGAAGTAAAAGGACTAGAGTTTTTGATAACAGCCAGTAGTAGAATAAGTATGGCTACTAAGATGGGTGTACGTGCGTGGAAACCTGTGTTTTTCTGATTGTAATGATTCCAGCTAATGCCCAATTGGCCTCTCAACTTGCAACAGGAACTCCATGATCCCGGGGAAGATGATTTCTGGAGAACCGCTGACAAATGTATTCCAAAATTTCATCCAAATGCAAAAATGTGGATATTCTATGATCTGATGACTACAGTTGAGTATGCAAAGACTTTTGAGTTCTTCCACAAGCTTGAAATGGAAGACAGAATGATTCTGCTTCGACACGTGTCCCTTGCTGTCATGAACTTGCACACATCCTATTTTTCGGTGAAGGAGAAGTTCGAGCACGTTGTAAATCCAGATGCAAGTCAGCTACCCTTTAAAGAGTAAGCATAGAGACATAGTGACATTTGAAAGTAGATGATTCAGTGGCAAATTTGGGTATGCATGGAACTGCGCAGTTTCTCCCCTGATTCGTTATCAACTGACATCAATCGAATACATCCTACTGAAAAGTGTCTGTTTTTGTAATCCAGGTAAGTTCAGTCACTAAACTAGAATCCCCACTCATGTTTTAGCTGTCCAAAACCTGTCTCTTCATGCCCAGAACATCATCTCAGAAGAACGAGACTTGTGTGCCAGTGCCCTTTTCGACCATTGTCGCCGGACAAGAAGCGATGGAGTTTCACGTTACGCTGAACTCATTTCAATTGTCGGCTTGTTGGAAAGACAACAGAAACTGCAAAAAGATCTACATATGATTCACGTGGCGCCGTTTGTAGGGAACATGCCGGAGAGCAGTAGAAACCCATTGATTGATGATATCATGAACTTTTGACACAATAAAGAACGCATTTCATTTCTGAGAATGTGACATTGCGCATAACGACTTGAACAGCTTGAAAACGAAGAAATATGAAACCCTGAGGGGAAGAAGGAGGCGTTGTGCGTTTTGGAAAGAAAACAATAAGCAGACGAAGCCTTCTAGCTTTCATTTTGTGCCTCCTTGTCAGTCCAACAGGGAAGACTCCCCTAGACCCTATGAAACTATGAAACAACATTCTTCCGCAGAGATATTCACCCTGAGGGCTGCAATCTTGTTAGCCATTCTCTCTTCATGAGTACACCCAAAGATCTCCTTGCGCCCTTCCATATCCTCCAGTGTTCGTTTCTCCATCCAATCATCTTTTGCAGAGCTTCCCATTCAAGTGTTTTCCGTTTCCCATCCCTCCACACAAAATCTCTTGGTTTCCCCGATTAGTCTTGCTCGGTTTGCGCATCTTCCGTGCTGTTGCCAGCTCACGCTCTGCCAATACAAATTGGATTCCAAGTTGGCCGCGATTCCGTGTTTCCAAGACTTTCATTCCTTCAAACTTTGACATTCTCGCGTTTTGGCAGATGCTTCTTTCCGTGTCTTTCTGTGTTTTTTGGTGTTATTTTTGACGAATCTGGAATTGCAGAGAAAAAATGACAAGCAGTGGTGGAGAGTGGCTTTCAATTGAAGACTTGATGGAGAAGATCAGCAATAAATCGGCACAAGAGAGGAAGGTCAGTTGAGCAAGCAATTCACCCCATTTTCCTCTCAAATGCTACCAGAACAACTATCAAGTTACACACAACACACACTCATCATAGTCTGGAGGGGGAGAAAAAAGAAAAGTGGTGACTCTCGCGGATTTTATGGGCCCTTCCCTTCCCGTCCGCCGCCGCGTCGATTGCCCCTCGTACATCTGTTTCTCTGCATTGTTTCGTTTCGTTTCATCGACTCTGAACTCTCCGGGACGAGGCTGACTCACTTTTCAGAATGATTACACTTGGATTCGTGTGTTATTTGGGTTTAGTCGGTTCATTGTTACTGAATGTTCTGCACTGTTAGCTGTTTTCCCAATGGGGTAGTAGATAACACAAACTAACTTTTCGGTCAAATTGCAGACCAAGTTCCCATCGTTCAAGTTCTCTCTTTGCCCTAGCACATTCCGATCTTTGATGGAAAAACCTCGAAACTTGACATTTCCTTCACAAGTTGTTTCTACAGGAAATTGGGGCGGTCGTCGACGTCGTCGGTCGAGTCTCTAGTGTACTTCAATTCTTGGTCGGGAGCAGTTGTAGGGGCGGCGAACTTGACTTTTTCCCTTTTTCTATCAAAACTCCTTTGACTAGGAGGGGGCGTCCTTTTCTTTTAATATCTTCAAAAACGCTCATCATCTTCGTCGATCACAATCGGTCTGCCTGGCTCCGCTTCGTTTTTTTGCTTCTTCTCGTTTCTTCACTTCTCCCCCTCTCTCCCCCATCCTCCTTCCGTTTCGTCTTCTTTCTTTCCGCCAGCCATTCGAATCAAATTTTTATATTCTCTTTCTCTCTATCTTTCTCCAGGCGATAGAGAGGGAGCCGCGACGAGCGGAGGGAAGGCGTGAGAATCGTCGTCGTTTTTCGGGGCGAAAAGGGTAGGAAAAACGGAGGATGAGAGGAGGAGAAGGGAGGAGGAACAAGAAGAAGTGAGCAGGAGGGGATGGACGAAGGAGAAGAAGCCCTTCACATGAAAGACGAGGGTTTGAATACTCACAACTCTCAACTTATTGTGTGTGTGGGTAGAGAGGCTGCTGATAGTTTTTTCTAGTCTAGAGAACCCTTTTCTGTGAGAAAGACCTTTTGTTTTGTAGCATTTCTGTATCTGTTATGACGTTTTCCAACAAATTTGCATGTCCTTGGAGTAGAAACGCTTCTTTTCTCTTCATCAAGAAGAGAAAAAGAACAACAACAACTTTAGCAACGAACAAAAACAAAGTGTTCGTTTCGTTTCGTGTCGCTTGTTTTGTTGGCATGAAGCCAAGTTTTTGGGGGTTTATTTAGCTCAATCTGCTCTTCAATATTATCCAGTTCTCATCGTTTGTTCACAAACTCCTATTTTCTTTGTTTCAGATGTCTCAAGCTCACCAGATGACGTACTCGGCGCGAATGCGCGGCCGATCCAGACAAACCGCCTATGCCACAGACAAACGCAACGCGTTCCCACAGAAGAACTTCACTTTGTGAGTTTTTCCTCTCCTTTTAAAGCTGGAAACATCATCTTACAGGGAAGGCTGGCTTCGTTTTTTCACAGTGCTCGGGTACATCATATCCGTGTCTCTACCAGCGATATCGCTCAGCATCTACTATATTTACATTTGGGATTCTGGATACATTGCAAGGGTGAGTTAGGGAAGTACTCTGTGGTTCTGAATGAAGACTCGTTTTCAGTTATCCGCGGAATCAGCAAACAAGACGGTTACAATTCACAGATCACCGATTCTATCCCAGAAGATTGAGAACCACCAAGTAACAACTATCGAAGAGAAGGTGGCAGAGGCGAAGAAGATTGATCTGGCTTCTGTTTTAAAGTCTGGTTAGTGTTTTGCATACTCAATAAACAAAAACAAACTACTTGAAGGATTGGACTCAATGGAATCAAAGGAAAATGAAACACCGCCGGAGGATAACGGTTGAACAGCTTGGCCTTCTCCTCCATTCCTACCTCTCTTTCCTGCTCAAAAACCGGTTGTCTTTGACTTTTTGTAAAACCCTTCTTTCAAAGATTTAGAACGTATTGTCTTCTTGTCACGGATATTTTATTTTTTATGATGAAGAGAAAAAGAAACAGAATCAGAAAAGAGAGAAGGGAAAACCCGGTGGGATGACAGACAAAGTAGTAGTTATTGCTCGATGAGTCACTCTGAATCACTTGAACCTTCTTCTTCCTAATGGAGAGAGAAACCTGTCGATTGAGCCAAAAGAGTAAGTAAAGAAAAGGAGGAAAACAGTGCGAGGTGATTTACACAAATTCAATCTTGGAACTGATGCTTGGCGACTCGCCGTCCGGTGTCGAGATGAGTTGGGTGCGCGGGATTTGGAGTTCGTCGAGTAGAGACAGCTTCTTGTCGGTGGTAGGGATGCAGCATAGACAGTCATCTGAAATTAGAGAGTTAGGTACTTGCCCTAGATGTTCCCCCAAAACTTACTCAAACACCGTGCCATTTCTTTTCTCAACTGCGGCTGGAAGTAGGCGTAAATTGGAAGACGTGCCGACGAGGCGATGATTGTGGAGATGGAGATGACGTCAACCGAAAGCACGTAGAACGCGATGTAGTCACTGGAAGATTGTCACGTATGTATTCTATCCGGGAACCCGCAACAACTTACGGACTAAAAATGGAGGCACTATCAATGTACTCCCAAATGGTAATGATGACAGAGAGCAAGTTGGACATGAGGTAAGTGCAGACGATGATGACGACAGATTTGGTTGTCGCCCGGATGCGCGCCTTCTTCTCTTTGACGTTTTGCTTGTCGTGCTCTCCTTTTTTGCTCTTCTTCACGTCACGCAGCTGGAAGAGCAGAAGGCAGTTGACGAGGAGCAAGATGAAGAAGGGCGCCAGGATGGTGAAGATGTTGCGGAAGTAGAAACGCCAGTATTCGTTGAACAGGGGGTATTTGAGGACAAGGTCGGAGGGGATCACCTTCCAATAGTTTAGCTCTCCAGTGCATTCATGGTCGTATTGGATCTGAAGCGTTACTTTCAAATGGAACATCTAAACATTGCTACTCACATCAACCTCCTTGACAATTGTTCCTTTACTGATAACTCCACACATGATCGCAATGAATGCAAGGATCGGTCGATGCTTCTGAAGGTGTGGCACCAAGAAATTGTTCACGGTGATACAGTATCTTTCAATTGAAGCGAAACAGATGAGGAATGTAGAAGAGGTGATTCCAATGTGTGAGACAGTGAGCATCGGGATCATGTACTTCACCCAGATAGACTTGAGAAAGACGTTCGATGTGAAGTTGACCAGGACTCGAACAGACATCACGGCAATGTAGGCGAATGCGATGAAGACGTCGAAGAGGGAGAGAAGCATCAAGTACAGGTTTGGGGAGCGTCTGAAATCAAGAACTAGAATGTAGAATAGAATCTAGGGCCTCGTCTTACCTGTGCTGTTTGTTAGTGACAAAAACAGAGAAGATGAAGCTGTTGAAGACAATGGAGATGGTGGACACGGTGACTCCAGCAACAACACAGAGCCAAAAGCGTTCCGTGATCTTGTAGTTGTCGGGTTCCGAGCACGGATTCATCTCGTACGGAGGGTATTCCGTACTCAACAACGTCTCGGTTATGTTTGCCATCGCGGTGGCGACGGTGGCTTGAACGCCGTCGGTCGTCTGATTTTCAGCGTCCATTATGGCAAATTCATGCACATGGAATCGAATTCGATTACCTATAATAGTGTGTATTGGTTGGATGGAATGGAACATAAACCAAAATACCAAAAAAACAAAGGAAAGCGAAATGAATTGAGAGAGAAAACAATACGGAAGCTCTTTTATACCACCGGTTTGACTTTTCGAATGGCACGGTCTCCTCGCGGCCGGAATTTTGCGAGGAAAGCGCCGTGTGCGGTAGAGCGCGTTTGCATCGACAATTCAAATTTCCAAAAAAATTTTAGCACTGAAAAATGAGTTTTCCACGATTTTCTCCGGATTTTCAGATATTTTTCTGATTTTTCGTCCCTAGGAATTGTGAAGCTACCAGATGGAAACATTTTAAGCACAAAATTACTCCGATTGAGCAAGAATTGAGGGAGGAGATTCGATTTTTAGATTTGGCTTGAAAATCATGTTTTTTGAGAATAGCTCCAAGAACTTACCGTTTTTCGCAAAAAACGTCCCTAGGAATTGAAGAGTATCCTTTTCTGGTCATTTTGAGCTATGTTAAAGCTGGTAAAAAGGCAAACTGAGTGAGGAGATTCGTTTTGAAGTTTGGTCTCGCATAAGATTTTTCTCAAAAATCCGGTTTTCAGACGGAAAAACAGCTTTTTTCTTTCGTTTTTTTGTGTTAACACTATTAAAAACAACTTTCAATTAGGTATACATGCAGAATAATCGAAAAAACCAAACAAAACCGAACTTTTCCGAAAATTTCAGATTTTTTGCGCGATATTTTTTTGGTCGAATAATCGGAAAATTTTCTAAGGACAAGGGTTTCTGAGCACTCTGATTTCATTTATCAACTTCGTTTCCAACGATTTTGACAAATTTCAACGTTTCCGGGTAGTTTCAGCTTTGGTGGCGAGAGAGTATTTTGTAAGAGAGACGCAGACACTGCACCAAGAGTGCGCCAAGGGCGCGCCGATTCCCGCCGCGAGGAGACCGTGAATGGGGGAAAACCGGGAATGGTGTGTCAGTCAATCACGGAGAAAAATGGGGAACTGGAGGCGAAATGTTGCCAAATCGGGTTCAAGATCTCGAAACTTGCTCTTGCTCTCGTGACGGACATGCACCCACCATTAGTGAAACATTGAAAAAAGAGAAACGTGGAAAAAGTTGGAAAGAGAGAGATTGAAATGTAGATTGATTGACCCAGATTGTGCTCTGGAAGACAAGAAGAACCCGTGGAGAATGGTCACTTTGGGACTGGTGCTGATTTACTGAAAAAGGAGGAGCCGGAAGAAGTCACAGATCAAACACCAAATTGGTTGCTAGTGGAATAGGAAAGAAGGCAATCCTTGTCTCCGTTCTGTTATGCTCTTCAATGAGTAATCCCCGCGATAGGCAATAAAAAATGAAAGGGAAAAACACGATACACCTCCCCGTTTGCTCGAGTAATCCACCAATCCACCCGTCATTAATTGGTTCCGTCTGAAACGGTCGTTTAACTTGGACTCCCCCTCTCTTCCCACTTACCACTAACATAATAATGGCTTCAGAGGTCATTTGGGAAGGGGAAAAGAGAGACAATGGACTAGAAATCAGCCGGGATAGAGGTAGGATAGAAATAGAAAAAGAGCGGGCATTAAAAATTTAATTAAGAATTCTTCATCCTGAAGAAAGAAGGAGGAGGAGGAATCATGGTGGAATGCTGGAATGAGGTCGTCTCGAGAATGAGAAAGAATCTGTGGGCGAGGCGAGGCGATGCGAGCGAGCCGGGTTCGAATTGAAACCGAAAATTGAAAATTGAGAAATGAGAATGAAAAGGAGGTCAGGAGAGTCATCGGACTCATCAGTTATTGTCGCACCTTTCGGCGAGAAGCTCTCCAAAGAGACCGACGAGTTGGGTTGCGGAGAGAAGGGAGAAGTGAACTCTAGGACACGGGGATTTCGAGAACAGGAGGTGGGACCAGGTGATAGGATCGAGTAGAGTAGTAGCTAGCAAAAGTGTATTCAAACAGGTAATGCTCAATACAAAGCATTGACGTCATCCCCTAAATGCCAATGACCCTCGGTAACATTTTGAACGGATCCACGATTCTCAGAGAGGAAGGAAATTATTCGAAAGCCGCCCCGACCCAAGAGAAAAACATCTCGATTCCCTGCTCCACGAATAAGAATAAAACGAAAAGGAACCCTATAATTTCGTGGGCAGAACCCGTGGGCTTGCCAGAGCAAAATGTGTCGCCGATTTACGTCAGTGTTCTTTTCGGCTCGTTTCACACTCGACTCCACCCCTCTACTGTAACTCTGGTTTCATCTCCGATCTGACGGGAAGGTTCCGAGAAAAACAGAACAATGGATCACCTGGTGGTCCGGTGACGATGGGCCGAAAAACATCTAGAATATTCACGCCGAGAGACAATTTGTGATGGGTAAAACAAAAAGATGGCACACATGGACACAAAAGGCTGGATGGGGTGTTCGGGTGAAGTAAGTGACTTCTGGTAGACACGGAAGTGGCCAAAGTTCGAAGATCTTTGGGGAAGGCTGCGGGGTACTGTAGGTGAGGGTTTGAGGGGTTTGCGAGGTCTTATTGTGATTCATACGAGGGACTGAAGTTCTGAAGCTCCGCCTTTCTTTAGGTGAGTTATAGCTGTACCCAAAGGCTCTCAAACTAAGCTAAATTGACGAAGATCAACCAGGAACGCTTGCAAGAAGAGGAAGCAGAAAACTAACCTAATGGAACAGAAACAGAACAAAAGAGAGTGAGTCGGTGCAGTCCAAATTGTCTTCCAGACAAGATCAAAAGAAGTCTCGGGACCCCCAACTCTTTCTTTCCCCTAAACTTTTCTTCCTCTTTCCCTAGGTTCGTTAGCCCGACATTGAGAAAAAAGCAACGGAAGAGCAGGAGATGTGTATGACGTGGGGGAGGAGCAAGAAAGGAGAAGAAGGCGATCAACAGATGCTCGAAAAGGCAAGATGGAATCGAGTCAGAGTCTGGGTGAGAAAGGATGAGACACACGCACACCTTTGGTGGAAGGGGATGCGACAACAGCATTTGCCGGGTTGGTGGATGGGGGGAAAAAGGGAACATTGGGGAACAATTAGGAGGGCTTCGACTGAAGCGAGGAACAGAGAAAAACACGAAACGTGATGGATGAGAGGGACGTGTTCCTGGAGGGACCTCCATGGCTCCGGGAGCCATTTGAATAATTCATTGCGTTCCTGGTTACCCCAAATCACTTCCGGGAAGTAATAGTGACACAATGAGTCGAATTATGCAACGACCACACCTCATTGTCTATAGGAGGCAGGCTTCGGAGCAAAAAGAGATATTTTCGGCTGAAAATTCGCAACGTCATGCTTTGCTGGTGGGCCACGGGACGATCATCCCGGAAGGAGAGGAGAGCGGGAATAATTTGATTAGATGGACATGGGATGGGTGGGAGAGAGTGGGGAGATGGTGGGATGATGATGGACCGATGAACGAGCTGTTTAGGATTCTGGGTATGATTGGGATGGGAGGGAGAAGAGTAGTATGAATGTAGCAAGAGTTGGTTGATAGAAATTCACTTCCCCATATCAAATTAACAATGAGACAGCTGATGTCAGTTCCGGGAAAGAAAAGAAGCCAGCTGAAATCACGGTCTTCTTGAATTCAGTCTGCAAAACAGTCCAGACATTATAATTGGGTTGAATTTTCAGATCCTGTTCAGAAAGAATCTTAGAACCTACCAACGTTTATCTAAAGATGAAGAGCAAAAAAGTACTAATTCGGGAGCCCATGCCGTCAAGGCGGCCTATGAAAACTGATCCCATCAGTCAAGTGACCATAGAAGAAGAACATAAACCTAATTGGAAAATAAGAGATCCCCGAATATGTTACCAATTTCCAGGCTTAAAAATGAATGAATTCATGAATTCATGCATCCCGAGCGTTCCATTCCATTTTCCCATTTTGCTTCCATCGTCTGCCCCCCGAATACCACATAACACACACACAGCCACACACGAAAAACGAAGAATGAGCGAGAGGAAGGCGAATTTCATAAAAGGTTGTTTATTGGCATTGGGACGGGAGAATCGAGGGACGGAACCACGAGAATTGCAAAACGAAATGGAATCACATCAGCTGATGGTGACGTGGCAGAGAATCTGGAGCATGACGAACTGGTTGCAGGATAAAGACAAACAAAAGGAAGGTGCAAGTGACAAGAGAGGACAGATACACATCAGAGACTGACCAGAAACGGAAGAGACAAAGGGGAAGAAGCTAAGTGGATTGTGAATTGAGAAACAAACTGCAATTTGGAGGACGGATATAGAGAAGGAAGACACGGGTAACTCGGAGATTGGAGCAAGGTCTCAGAGATTGGAGCTGTTGAACCTTTGGTCCGAAAGACTACTTTTCTACAAGCCAAATTGGGTCCAATGAACTATGAGAGTAGGTCTTTTTAACGAGGTTAAAACGAAAGTAAAAAGAGTCACTTCAGGTCAATTTGTCATGTTCAAAGTTTGCGTGACTAGTGAGTTCTCAAGTTCTCAAGTTCTAATTTTACCCCGTTACTTTTTGGACTTTGAGCTGACGTTTTCTCCTTAATTTGGCTAACTTTAAAGAAGGAGCCCTCCAACATTCGAGCAAGACTTGTAAAGGAAAGAAAGACGTTTTTCGATGATCGAAATTTCAGAGTTCTGTGACTGACACTTGGATACACATCTCTATAATTTGCAACCACCCTCACCTCGACCAAACCACACATCAAAAAGAAAAGGAACTAGAATTCTAGAATGCGCAAACTCTTCCAGAACCTCCTCCAAACACTCATCTCCCGCCTTCTTCTATTCATCATTGAAGAACGGGGCGGTCCTTATATTTTCTTGTTGTCTGTTTTCCACATTTTCAGTGCAAACGTCCTGTTTAGTGAGCTGTGTCCATCCGGAGGGTGTCTGTCGAAAATAGGAAAAGAAGGAGCAAAGGGGAAGATGTCTCGGGGTGAAGTATGAAAAGGGCAAATGAAGATAGAAGATGTAAAGAGCGGGAACGAAAACATTAGGGGAACATGAGTGTTCAGAGATCCTGAGGATTTGCGGTACTGTGGAGATTATGAGAGGTTCAAAGGATAGGGAATACGACCGACCACAATAGAAGATCCTGAAGTGCCACAAAGATGATCTTGAAGCTTACTCACCAACCCAGACCACCTTCTCCCCTATCCTCCTTCATCCCCTTTGGCGTTGTTTTCACCCGTTCGTTCACCGGATGAATGAATAAGAAAGCAAAGAGAAAGGAAAATGGAAGTAAAGTAAATTCTCATATTTCATGAAAACTCCCTCTTTTTTCTGCTTCCTTCCAGTCTGATTGAGTTTGAATCATCGTTCAGTGGGCGCCGCGATTCCAGTAACGTTCTAGCTACTCCGAGAGAATGAAGAAAGGAAAAGGGTTCTGGACAAAGCAAAGATGAAAAAGAGACAGGTAGCATCACTGCAGCAGATTCCTAGGAACAAAAAGTGAGGAAGAACAATAAGGCGGCTGCCCAACCCCGGCGATACATGTGTTCTTGCTCGCCGAGCACTGAGCACACCAGGAGAAGGAGAAACGGGCCGAAAGGAGGCAAAAAGTTTGAGGAGCCATTATGAAAAGTCGCCATATCTCTCCCCATGCTGCTACCCAGATTTGTGCTCTTGTTGAAGTAGGACAAATGGAAGAGTTGATGTGAGAGTAAGTGAAAAAGTGAAAGAGCGGGACGAGGAAAGAGATCGCATGAAACAAACATGAGTTTTATATATATTTACAACATAATGTGCAGATTCTTGTTCCAGCAGAGGGGACTTTTGAGATGATGAGAATTACTGCAAAGTACGTGGGAAGAAGAGGCAGGTTCTGGAGGAAGTCATTCTTCTGATTGAAGTGGGCGAGAACTCTTGAGCCAACTCTTGAGCTTGCAGATGTTTCATTTTTAGCATTCTACCGTAGTCCCGAACAGAATCCGAAGATCAGAAGCTCAGACATTTCCCAATTGACCCAACCCATTCTTCCATTGTCACTTTTCTCCCTAACCATTCTTCTTGGATTGTCTTATGACGTGGCGCCTTTCTTTCCCCACCACAAGTCAACACAAATCATCACACGTCAGCCCTCTTCCATGCAAAAAAGTGTGGAAACGGGCGGTGCAAAAGTGTCAGTCAAACCAAAGGGGCTCACGCACTTTTCGGGTCATAATTTACACGAGGCTCACTTTCGAAGCGATCTCTAGAGGCCACCGGGGCGGCTCACCGCAAAGGAATCGAGTGCAAAAAGAGTAAAAAAGGAACAAGGTTTCGTTTTCTCGAATTGAGAAGAGAGAAAAGGTCTTGTGGTTCTGGGGAAAAGGGTCCAATAGATAACAAACAGATAATGGGGAAATGAAGAAGAAGAACATCGATTGACACATTCCAAGTTCTGCGGCGGACAAGACAAGATCCAGAGAGAAAAGGATCAGAAAGGGATAATGATCGAGAAACACGATGGCGAGCCCTCAGAAACGGCGAAAGATTGATGGATGATAGACGGGTGGCGAGTGCAAAAACGACTGATCGAGAGGAGCTCTCGGTGATCTGATGATAAGAAGAAGAGGAGAGAAAGGTTGAGATGTGATTCGGATGAGATGAAAGAGAAGGAGAGGTGTTGGATGAGAAGATTCGAGGTGCGAAGATACTTGATGGATAGTAGTGATTGGAAAGTGATAAAGGATGGGATCTGGGAGAGTTGATTGCAACTTGTGGTGGTGTGAGATGGGATTCTAAAAGAGAGAGAGGTGGTTCAAGGTTCATGGGGTCACGGAAAGATGATATTTTGGGACCAAGAGATTAACAAAAAACGTGAGAAACTTGGATTGGACCACAGAGCGACAAGCGACAAACTATTGTTAGTGGGGGTTCTATGACACTTTCTGTTTCTTGCAAAGGAGCATTGAAGAACGAGACCGACTCCGTTTTGAAGAGCTTCTCTAAAACTTTCGGAAAACAACTTATAGTGCCGGGTTGCCAGGCAAAACTCCCGCGGAATCCAAGAAATTTCCATTCCCCGCACTAAAACACATCGTGGATGTCTGGTGTAAAGCGGGTGGAAAACGCACGCGCACTTAATTAGTCCAGAAATCATTAGATTCCACCATTTCTACGCAGCCTCCGTGTTTATTTTTGTTTCATTAGATCGCCCTCTTTCATTGGAAAGATCCAGCGACAGAGTAAGAGAGTCCGCATGAACTTGGATGCCTTCTTGATACCTCAAGTTCTCGATTTCACAGCTGCTCACAACTGTGAAATACGCGCTTGATTACACTTTTTTCATAAACCGCATTGCTATCCTATCTAAATGTTGTTTCTTTGAAGATTTCTAGGACAAAAAGAAGAGAAAAACAAAGAAAAAAGGACAGGAAGGACCGCGAGTGCATGGGTAAAAGCTCATACACACGAGAACATAAAAATAAACTAGACAGGTAACAATAATAGCCCCTGGGTGCGGTGGTTTTTGAATCTCTAAACCATTCTCTCTGCGTGATTTATTGCAAACTTGAGTGCCACATTCACTAGACTCGTAAACTTTTTATGAAGATGTATGTATTGGGAAAAGTTTAATCAGAGTCATTGGGGGATTTTTTGAGTGTTCCGATTAGATGTTCGTCGAGTTTCTTTTCAATGACAGACCAGGCGATTCCGTGAGAAGCGACGTAGGGGAGAACGGTAGATGCATCCTGAAACATTGGGATTCTGTATTGTTTTCGGATGTGCTCAGAAATGCAAGACTAATTCCAGAGAGCACAAAACTTCTAACATCTATTAGTTCGTCTCTTGGTTTCACTAATTCAATCGGATATAACACCGAACTTGCAAATTTTGATGGTTGCTCTTCGTGAGAGTCAGAAGAGCAAAACCACTTACAGCGAATAACAAAACAACACAAAGCAATGAGAAAAAAGAAAACCATACCTTGCCGGCATAACGAAGAATCGCTAATCCGCCTGGATGCTGATTGAAATACGGAGTCATGTTGTACACCTCAAAATATCAATTGGACACCTTCTACTGCCCGAAATCCCCGATAAACTAACCTTTCCCCGAAAGATAATCCACAAATCGTCATGCGTGCAGTGTTGCTCTACTTGACTCCTCGTGTAGGACTTCAGCTGTTTTTCACTCGAAGAGCTCTCAGTCATTTCTAATAAACCGAATCGGGAGGAAAAAGAGGAAGTATTCGGTTGGTTGCTAGGCAGGCCGGCGAGCGTCTATGTGTGAGAACGGAAACGCTCTTTGACTCGGGGGATTCGCGATCTCGTCTTCCATGAATAATTCCACACAAGCGTGTATAAATTGAGAGGGGATGGGGGTTTCCGGAGTGGATAAGTGAGAGGGAAGAAAGTGCATATTGGAGAATGATTCATTGACATGCCAAATGAGTCTGGAAGGACGATGATGTAGAAGAGATGATGAGGAACGATGAATAAAGTTATTCCCCCTTGTTGCGAAACGATACGCAGATGTTCTTGCGACGACGTCGTCTTCGTCTCCCATGACGTATTCTGTTGGGATTCGCTATAAGAGTGCATCAGTCAGAGTATCGATTCCTTCTCTCCATTGCGAACGCAGTGCACCACCAACTGCCACGCATTCTCCATTTGGACAAATCAGGTCGATTTACTTGTTTCTTACCGTTCTCAGTATCTGGTTTGTTCAGACAATTCATTGCAAGTCGCTGGAAAACTTTCATTTCAAATCGTGATTTTTTTTAGCGAATGGAGTTTCTCAAACTGCCACCAGTCATTCAACGACATGCACTCAGTAAAATGGCTCCACGAGAGATCGTACTTCTCTCATTTTGTTCAGCAAAAACGAAACGAGCAATCCAGAATGCAAGATTCAAGATGCCCAGTTACAAATTTCGCTGGGCGAAACAAGAGAAAAGGTTACGTTTAGAAAACGGCATTGGTCCATTCCAGTTTTTGTTTCATCACAAACAATGCCCTCCGGAGGTCAAGAAGTCACCAAAACTGTTCAAGGTTCAAATGGGAAAGAAAACATATTGTAACATGTAAGATTCGTTGTCCTCTTCTATACACATTTCAATTAACTTTTCAGAATGTACGAAGGTAGTGACCAAGATGTGTGGCTCGACGGAGACGAAAACGACCTTTTCTTGTTTGCAGAATACCTGGAAACACTCTTCCAGTGTCACTGTCAGGGGATGGCGTTCGATTTTCAAGCAGTCAAGAACATGCGAAAGTTCATTTCTAATAAAATCACCCAGTCAATGAAAGGCTTGCGTATTGAAGGAGAAACTGTCAGTTTAAATTATTTACCAATCATCCATGACTCTTTGACATCTTTGGAAACATTGGTTGTGAAAACTGGAACTTTTAAAGGAAAAGTCAATAAAAAAGGAAAGTTATTCGAGAAGCTGATAATGTTTTACTACAATGCTGAATGGTTGACGAGAGCATATATGTTGCGATTGGATACTGTTAAAATTGCTGCTTTCACAAACACGACACTGAAAACCGATGACTTGATTGCATTTGTCAAACAATGGATGAACAGTGATAACACAAAGCTCACATTCATTAGGTTCTCGTTGAAGGAAAACCCGACGATCCGATGGGACGTAGAGGCCGTCAAGAGAGAGTTTCCATTGCTTCAGCCGTGGGATCCGGCGAGACGCGGAAGATGGTTGAAACGTGATGAAATGTGAGAATGGAAAAGTAAATAACAGTTTAGTTATGTAAAAGTTTACAGATTACTTAAAAATGGATCGAATTTATGTGACTACATCGACATGAGAGGTGGTCTGGATATGGAACGGAGCGACGGACTGTTGGTCACTCTGTTTTGCGAAACAACAGATTTCTATATGAATGTATGGCATGAACGATTCCAAGAGCTTCCGCAGCATCTGAAACATCTGGAAACAGATAATACAGAATGAAATGAACGCGTTTTACTATTGTTGAACTCTCAGTTTATATCACATCCTAATCGTTCCTAAGAATCTTCATCTTTCTGCCTGGTTGAGATTTTACACCATCAGATTCTATGTAGTTCCCACTTACTGCCACATGGTACGCAGATGTTCTACGACGTTGTCTTTGTCTCCCATGACGTGTTCTTTTGGGATTCGCTATGAGAGTGCATCGGTCAGACTATCGATTCCTTCTCTCCATTGCGAACACAGTGCACCACCAACTGCCCTCTCCATTTGGACCAGTCTTGTCGATTCACTCGTTTCTTACCGTTCTCATCACTTGATTTTTTTCAGACAATTCATTGCAAATTGCTGGAAAACTTTCATTTCAAATCGTGACTTTTTTTTAGCGAATGGAGTTTCTCAAACTGCCCTCAGTTATTCAACGACATACACTGAGTAAAATGGCTCCACGAGAGATCGTACTTCTCTCGTTTTGTTCTGCAAAGACAAAACGAGCAATACAGAATGCTAGAATCAAGATGCGCAATTATGAACGTCGCTGGGCGAAAAAAGATAAAGTGATACGTTTAGAAAGCGACATCGCTCAATTCGAATGGTTGTTTCACCACGAACAATGCCCACCGGAGGACAAGAAATCACCAAAACTGTTCAAGGTTCAGGTGGAAAAGAAAACATATTGTAACATGTAAGATTCGTTGTCTACTTTCATGCACATTCCAATGCACTTTTCAGAATGTACGCAGGAAATGACCAAGACGTGTGGCTCGACGGAGACGAAAACGACCTTTTCTTGTTTGCAGAATATCTGGAAACCCTATTCCAGTGCCACTGTCAGTCGCTGACTGTCGATTTTCAAGAAGTCAAGAACATGGAAAAGTTCATTCCCAATAGAATCACCCACTCATTGAAACACTTGCGTATTGTTGGAGAAACTGTCAGTTTGAATCATTTACCAATCATCCATGACTCTTTGACATCTTTGGAAACAATGGTTGTAAACACTCGAACTACTGAAGGGAAGATAAATAGAAGAAGAAAGTTGTTCGAGAAGCTGATAATGGTTTACTACAATGCTGAATGGTTGACGAGATCATATATGTTGCGATTGGATACTGTTAGAATTGCTGCTTTCACAAACACGTTACTGAAAACCGATGACTTGATTGCATTTGTCAAGCAATGGATGAACAGTGATAACACGAAGCTCTCATTCATTAGGTTCTCGTTGAAGGAAAACCCGACGATCCGATGGGATGTTGAGGCCGTCAAGAGAGAGTTTCCATTGCTTCACCCGTGGGATCCGGCGAGACGCGGAAGATGGTTGAAACGTGATGAAATGTGAGAATGGAAAAGTAAATAACTACTTTGTTATGTCAAAGTTTGCAGACCACTGAAAAGTTGCCCGAATTTCTGTGAATATATCGACATGGGAGGTGGTCTCGATATGGAACGGAGCGACGGACTGTTGGCCACTCTGTATTGCAACATGACAGATTTCTCCATGAATGTATGGCAAAAACGATTCCACGAGCTTCCGCAGCATCTGAGACATATGGATACGAATAATACGGAATGGAATTAATGCATTTGGCTAGTATTATCGAACTCTCAGTTTATATCACACTCTCCTCACTGAATCTGGTAGAAAATGAAAGGAAAGGGTAGCTGGAAATGGAATAAACGACTGCCTAATCTATAAATTTTGATTATTGAGGGCAGAGGCGGGTGTATCCTTGAGGAATCTTGACCTGATTCGCATTCACACAGCGCTTTCCCAAAATACAAACCCAAACAGTATACAAAAGGATCAGTGGTAATCTGTAGGGAACTTTCTGTTCGCTGTTTACCACATAATCTTCGTTTCTGTTCCTTTCGGACACAACAGTGCCTTGGATGAAGTGTTGAACGTGACGCACACTTCTCCCCTCCACTCGCCAGCGATAACCATTAGTAGACAACGTGCCAAGAGCGAGACGAGTAGTTTCTGAACAAAAGTGACAAAAAGTGTTTATTCAAACAGAAAAAGGTAGGATTTTGAATTGTGGCCCTAAAGAGGGCCGTTGGGTTCGGTAGGTTTTGGAGGGAGGTTCTTATTCCTTATCTCCGGAAGTCTTCTTTGGCAGAAGAACAGCCTGGATGTTCGGGAGAACTCCTCCTTGAGCGATGGTCACTCCAGCCATCAGCTTGTTCAGCTCTTCGTCGTTGCGGACAGCGAGTTGAAGATGTCTCGGGGCGATACGGGTCTTCTTGTTGTCACGAGCAGCGTTTCCGGCCAACTCGAGGACTTCAGCAGCAAGGTATTCGAGAACGGCGGCCAGGTAGACTGGGGCTCCGGCTCCAACACGTTGAGCATAGTTTCCTTTGCGAAGCATCCGATGAAGACGTCCGACTGGGAATTGGAGTCCGGCTCTCGACGATCGTGACTTGGACTTTCCTCCGGTCTTGGCTTTGCCTCCTTTTCCGCGTCCAGACATTGTGGTGATGGGTTGTTGCGTGCAGTTGAAGTGAACTATGCGACCGAGGAGCGCGCGCCCACAGCTTATATACGCGCCAGCGGTGGATGGGCGGAGCCTATTTCAGCCAAACGGTGTTCGGTATTCGGTGTGAAATGCGCGCGCGCATGGTGTCCCCGCAGGGTGGCTGGGCGCAGGCTCCGCCCATCCACCGCAGGCGCCATATAAATAGGTCGGGCAGCGGTGCTTGCGCTCACTTGTCAACTGACTCGCCACTCGTCACTATGCCGCCGAAGCCGTCCGCCAAAGGAGCCAAGAAAGCCGCCGTTGCCAAGCCGAAGGCCGATGGAAAGAAGAGGAAGCACTCCCGCAAGGAATCGTACTCCGTCTACATCTACCGTGTGCTCAAGCAAGTTCATCCAGACACCGGAGTGTCCTCCAAGGCCATGTCCATCATGAACTCCTTCGTCAACGACGTCTTCGAACGCATCGCCTCGGAAGCCTCTCGTCTCGCTCACTACAACAAGCGATCGACCATCTCTTCCCGCGAAATCCAGACTGCTGTTCGTCTGATTCTTCCGGGAGAGCTCGCCAAGCACGCCGTGTCCGAGGGAACCAAGGCCGTCACCAAGTACACCTCCAGCAAGTAAGCTCTCGAGCCCAAAGCTAACCCCACCGAACCCAACGGCCCTCTTTAGGGCCACAAATCCTAAAATCCAACCATTTCCTCTCAATAAAGTTGAATTTTCTTTGCTTCTTTCACAGATTTCTCATTTCATCTCTTTCCCTCACACGAATGATTTTGTCGGAAGGCGCCATCTAGATTCGCTGTTTTTGTACCCAACCAGAGTTTTTCTAGTCGAGAAATGGTAAACCATATCACTAGAAAGAGCTAGCGAACCATGAATTTGTCTGTTCATTTGTTGTTCTGTCCTGAATCACTGGCCTCTCACAAATCGAATGGTTTCAAAATCATTTTTCTAACCCAATTGTCCCTGAACTCGACTGTTCTCTCGATGTTCGACTCGAAACCCATTTCTAATGACGAGAAGAATCGCAGATCTGCCCACTATTTGTCATAAAGTGGGTACAGAAATCTGAAAGGAAAGGAACAAAATAGAACTTTATTCAACAAGATAAAGGTGGATTTGGAATTGTGGCCCTAAAGAGGGCCGTTGGGTTCGGTTGGGTGATTCGAGGGCTTAGAATCTAAGCACGCTCTCCTCTGATGCGTCTGGCCAGTTGGATATCCTTTGGCATGATGGTGACTCGCTTGGCGTGGATGGCGCACAAGTTGGTGTCTTCGAAGAGTCCGACGAGATAAGCTTCGGCGGCCTCCTGGAGAGCCATGACAGCGGAGGATTGGAAGCGGAGATCCGTCTTGAAGTCCTGAGCAATCTCTCTGACAAGGCGCTGGAATGGCAGCTTGCGGATGAGGAGCTCGGTGGACTTTTGGTAGCGACGGATCTCACGAAGAGCAACTGTTCCTGGGCGGTAGCGATGCGGCTTCTTGACTCCTCCGGTGGCTGGAACCTGGTTCTTGCGAGCAGCTTTGGTGGCAAGTTGCTTCCTTGGGGCCTTTCCTCCAGTCGACTTGCGGGCGGTTTGCTTGGTACGAGCCATTGCGGGTGGCGGGTGTCCGTTTGAATGAGACTAACCGAGTGAGCGTTTCGCTGCCTATTTATACCCTCCGCCGGCGCCAGCGGTGGATGGGCGGAGTCGCGCTACCACCCTGCGGGGACACCTCTTGACCTACTTGCGGCGCTCGCTCCGCCCATCCACCGCTGGCGCCAGAGGAGAGTATAAATAGCCAGTGTTTTTCGGCGCGCGCCATCTCACTTGTGAGTCTTCGACAACTGCCGCAACGATGACCGGACGTGGAAAAGGAGGAAAAGGCCTCGGCAAAGGAGGAGCCAAGCGCCATCGCAAAGTGCTCCGGGACAACATCCAAGGAATCACGAAGCCAGCCATCCGCCGTCTCGCCAGAAGAGGAGGAGTCAAGCGAATCTCTGGACTCATCTACGAGGAAACCCGTGGAGTTCTCAAAGTCTTCCTCGAGAACGTCATCCGAGATGCTGTCACCTACTGCGAGCATGCCAAGAGAAAGACCGTCACCGCCATGGACGTCGTCTACGCTCTGAAGCGCCAAGGAAGAACCCTGTACGGATTTGGAGGATAATTTCCCAATTATCACCCGCTTCCATGCAACCCAACCGAACCCAACGGCCCTCTTTAGGGCCACAATTCCAAAATCCACCTTTATCTTGTTGAATAAAGTTCTATTTTGTTCCTTTCTTTTCAGATGTTAGTAGTCACTTCATGACTGTGCAGATCTGCGATGACATTGTAATTCTCTTCCATTGTGTCAACAGTTCTTCTCGTCAATAGAAATGGAATTCGAATCGATGGTTGAGAGAACAGACGAGTTCAGGGAGAATCAGTTGCGATTTGGATTAGAAAATTGAGAAAAAACGGTTGTGAAACTAACTGATTTGTACTCGATCGTCGGATATCAGTGATACAGGACAGAACGAACAGACATGTTCCTGGTTCGCTAGCTCTTTCGTAGTGATATGGCTAACCATTTCTCGACTAAAACTGTGGTTGGGTACAAGAACAGTGAATCTAGTTGGCGGCTTCCAACAAATTCGTGTGAGAGAAAGAGATGAAATGAGAAATCTGTGAAAGAAGCAAAGAAAAATTGAACTTTATTGATAGGAAATGGTTGGATTTTGACTTGTGGCCCTAAAGAGGGCCGTTGGGTTCGGTAGGTTTAGCTTTGGGCTCGAGAGCTTACTTGCTGGAAGTGTACTTGGTGACGGCCTTGGTTCCCTCGGACACGGCGTGCTTGGCAAGTTCTCCCGGAAGAATCAGACGAACAGCAGTCTGGATTTCGCGGGAAGAGATGGTCGATCGCTTGTTGTAGTGAGCGAGACGGGAAGCTTCCGAGGCGATGCGTTCGAAGACGTCGTTGACGAAGGAGTTCATGATGGACATGGCCTTCGAGGACACTCCAGTGTCTGGATGAACTTGCTTGAGCACACGGTAGATGTAGACGGAGTATGATTCCTTGCGGGAGTGCTTCCTCTTCTTTCCATCGGCCTTCGGCTTGGCAACGGCGGCTTTCTTGGCTCCTTTGGCGGACGGTTTCGGCGGCATAGTGACGGGTGGCGAGTCAGTTGACAAGTGAGCGCGGGCGCCGCTGCCCGACCTATTTATATGCCGCCAGCGGTGGATGGGCGGAGTCTGCGCCACAACTGGGTCAAGAGGTGTCCCCGCAGGGTGGTTCCGCTGAAAGTTTTCCGCGCCCGAGGATGGCCGAACTTTTCCTAGTCCCTCGATTGAAAAATTGAATTTTTTTCCAATTTCTCAAATTTTTCTCGTGTTCTCTGTGTTTTCCCTCCTATTTTTCGGTTTTCACAGGTTAAATATGGGTGGGAATTCAATTTCTATGTGTGCGTCTGGCAAATCTCCTTTGTGTTCGATAAAAAATGTGGTTTTTCGGCAAATTTTCATTATCCCGCACTGAAAAAATTGAAAACCAGCCCTGCTGTCCTTGTTTTTGTTCGTTCTTGTTCATGTCTGATAGAATTGCTCGTTTTCTGTCAAACTTTTGTGAAATCTACTCTAATACAAGCACTTTTCAGAAAAATCGGAATGAAAACTCGAGAATTGGTTATAAAAACAGATCGACGATGGAACAGCAGAAAGCAACAGAAGTCGTTGAAGGAGCAAAAGGAGAGAAGGAGCGAATTGTGATAGATGAGTTATGTTCAGCTGTTTTTCAAAAGTTTAAGCAAAAAACTTTCAGAAATCATGCCAGTCTATCGCCAACCAAGCTGAACTCCAATTCCCAACTGGACGTCTTCATCGGATGCTTCGCAAAGGAAATTACGCTCAACGCGTTGGAGCCGGAGCCCCAGTCTACCTGGCCGCCGTTCTCGAATACCTTGCTGCTGAAGTCCTCGAGTTGGCCGGAAACGCTGCTCGTGACAACAAGAAGACCCGTATCGCCGCGAGACATCTTCAGCTCGCTGTCCGCAATGACGAAGAGCTGAACAAGCTGATGCAGCAGAAGTCGTCGAAAAAGAACGAGTCATGGTAGATGAGTTATGTTTAGCTGTTTTTCGTATGTTTAAGCAAGAAACTTTCAGAAATCCTGCCTATCCATCGCCAAACATCATCGATAAGAAGCAGCAGATGTAACATGATTCGACACCGAAACCCCCGTTCGATTGTAAGTTGTTTCTTGTTTGAAAAGCAACATAGATTGCCTTTCCGAAAGCATCTAGCAGTAGAACAGGGTTCCAATGTACAATAAGCTAGAGAAATACGATGCCACTCACTTGTTTCGCTAGTTTTTCACTATTGATTTAATAGGTAGGATGTTCTTCTCATGTTTCAGCAAGAAACTTGCAGGAATCGTGAAAGTCAATCGCCAAGCACCGACGTCGTTCTCTCCGATGAGAAGAAGTAGATGGAACACGAGTGTAACCCGGAATTTCATCATCCGTGAGTTGTTTCTCGTTTCAAAAATCAGCGTAGACTGCGCTAACCGGAAGGAAAACTAGCGAAACAAGAGAGTTGTATAATAAAAGCTACTTTTTTTGTATGGAAAGCAAGAGGAATGCGATGCAGCTCACTTGTTTCGTTAGTTTTTGAACCCTGATTCACTGAAATAGCCCATGTTTCACTGGTTCGGGATTTCCTGGTCCCGAATTCCTTTTTTGAAACATTTCCCAGAGCAGACCTGCAAATACTGCGATGTCTCTCATTTGGCCTCTTTATTGATCTCGGGAATAGGCGCCTGTTTTTGTTTCTCCGGCTATCGGCCACGCCCATCCACCGGAGAGTCCCTATAAATACCCGTTTTTTCGCTTATTCCAATTCTTTCTGCGGTACGTCACCTGCTCGGATGCACCCCATCGTTTGTTCGTCAGATGTCCATTTCGATCGCGCTGTCTCATCGTCGCCGCCCGTTCGTTTTGATCTCTGCGATGGCGCACCCGCCAACTCTCTGCGATTAGAGGCCACGCCCCTCACGCGGACCATCTCATTCAGTCTTCCGAAGAGGGCCAGCAGTCGGTCACTCTGCCATTCTTCTCCCGTCGCGCTTTTTCGGGTCTCGTTCATTGTTCTTTCTCGTATTCTCCGTGTTTCGAGTATCTACTCGTCTTTCCCGAGCCTTCTCTCATCAAAGAGTGTTCTTTTCTTAATGCTTTCCTTCTTTCAGCCCTCCACTCAAGACTACGGGACTCCTCCACCGACTCGCCACCATGCCACCGGAGCCGTTGCCAAGCCGAAGGCCGATGGAAAGAAGAGGAAGCACTCCCGCAAGGAGTCGTACTCCGTCTACATCTACCGTGTGCTCAAGCAAGTTCATCCAGACACCGGAGTGTCCTCCAAGGCCATGTCCATCATGAACTCCTTCGTCAACGATGTCTTCGAACGCATCGCCTCGGAAGCCTCTCGTCTCGCTCACTACAACAAGCGATCGACCATCTCTTCCCGCGAAATCCAGACTGCTGTTCGTCTGATTCTTCCGGGAGAGCTCGCCAAGCACGCCGTGTCTGAGGGAACCAAGGCCGTCACCAAGTACACCTCCACCGTCTTCGAACGCATCGTCTCGTCCACTACAAAGGAAGGCTAGGAGAGCCAGGACCGTCACGGAGCCGAGACCAATGGATGGCGCGGAGCAGCGAGTCGACATTTGGAGCCGAAATCTGCCAGGCGAGTATTGGGAAGGGGGTTGCACGTAGATTAGGCTCACCTAGGTTTAGATTAGGTCCCCCTAACTTGGCCCCGGGAAAACGCGAGTTCTTTTGCGTTTCCCTATATCAATTTCGATTCCCCCTCCACATCTCGCCTAGTATCCCTGCGAGGTCACGAGCCGGTGCCTTCGGGTACTCGGAGTGATGTCTCTTCGGAGACGCGGGACGGGCTTACTCTCCACGGATAGTGTAACTGTTCTTGAAACCGAGCAATGAACAGCGTGGTACAAGGCATATGAGATGTGGAGACCATTAGATCCTGCCCTGACTTCTCTAGATTCTGAAAAAATGGTCCTATTGGGTGCGCGTCCCCATGAAACGACCTGTTCAGAATTGAGGATGAGAAGTTAGGGGGCGTGTGAGGATGTCCATGAGATTAGGGTAAAGGGCTTTGAGTTCTAAATTACTGAATGAGCAGGTACCACACTTGATATAACTAATTTCAGAATCATCGGCAACAACGAGCACATCGACATCTGCACATTACCACAACTACACCATCATCCTCGAGCACAAGGAGTCGTCGGCCGTCTGGAGCAATGGGAGCATCAGAAGTCGACGAGCAGAATGGACTGAGCAGGGATACTTGGGCGGCCGCAACAACGAACACTGTGGATCCGGGAAGCCGCTTCTTCGTAGAGTTACCAAGTTGAAGACTCATTCATAATTCGAATTTCAGAACCTACGTCGTCTCCACCACTGCTTCAACTCCAGCACCACGCCCACTGTCTCCGCTCCATCGTCGTCACCAACTCGTGCTCCTCTACTCAATCCGTGATACACGCACAACTACGCCCCGGATGGACTTGTGCGAGGAGTCAAGGAGATCAAGAACCGCTTCGGAAGCCTCGGAAGTGCTCTGCTACTCGTGTTCACTGCCAGAAGAGAAGAAAGCTTCACGAATTCTCAAGTCTTTGCCGCCTGCTCCCTCTGAAGCCCGCTTCTCTCTGATTCGTCAGTCATGCGAATCGAGAAGATCTATGTCAACAGCTTTACACGATCTCGCAGTGATTCAACATTGCCACGGACCGTTCACAACTGCTCGAGAGGACCTCCTTCGAATGATGCCACCGTCGACGACTCATCGATGAAACGAAAAGTTCGCCTTTTGGATTCTGAAAGACGACAAGGAATCAAGGAGCCAAGGATTCAATTTAGTACGGTATGGAGTTTCGATTCGTTTTCTAGTTTCATATCCTTTTCTTTCAGGTTCTCGGCCATCCATCTACACTGTTCGCCGACTTCTCCTGCTCCCTGGCTCTATGACAACACCAACTTGATGCAAAGAAGCAGTGTTCCAGCCAAGAACATTCTCTGCATTCCACGAAAGAGGCCTATCATGTTGCAACTTCTTCTCCTGATGCTCGTCGCCTTCAGAAGTCATGAAGTCAATCGATTGGGAATAAGAAGAAGACGATGCCAGTGCCAGTTCAACCACACCTACTCGCCGTCAACTTCACCATCCGCAGCATCATGTCAGGTAGAGAGTCCCCAGGCCCCCATCGTTGCAATCTCGAGCACACCATTTTCGTCGAACTTCTAATCCGATTGATCGTGCCGGCACTCTAAACTCGAACCTATATCTGGTCGAATCTTCTGGATCTCTCAGTTCAGAAGTTTTGAGGGAAACATCAACTCGGAATTTTCGCGCAATCTAAATTCTTGCCTTATAGCTTCAGAAACCGTGTATTTCTGGATTCTGAAGTTCCTTTTTGGCGCAGATTCCTTTTTGATGCTTCCCACAAACTTTCAAAACTCTTAGATAGCTGAAGGTTCAGCTTGATAACCCCTTTTGACTAGTGTCGGAATGGTCTCGGAGTAGTTGTCGTTATTCCAGAATTTGCCGGCGCTGAAACTTTCAAAGTCTTGAAAGTTTCCTTCTGTTCGCCCCCAACATTTCGCTGCGTTTTCTTGAACCCCCAGAAGCTCTAATCTACAGATCCGACAGTACACTTTGCTCTCGAACAACTCCGTCTTCTGCATCAACCACCAACATCGCCAACTCTTCTCTTCACAACCGCTACATCATTCTCCTTCTTCGACGTCTTCTCAACTCCTCGAATCAATGAGCCGGACCATCGAGAGACTTTGCGGTGTCGAAACTTCGAGAAAACTTCACGAATCCATATCCAAATGCCGAAACTCTTCATCAGATCGCAGCTTCCGTATTCGGAGTCGGTGTAGACTTCCACAGTTTTCTGAAGTCTCTATTGGCTTTGTCTTCTGAATCTGTGATCTTATGAAAAGATTCGGCAATTGGAGTTTAAAAAATCGAAGTTTTCTCGAAGTTTCGAAACCTCAAAGTCTCTTGGAGGTTCGGCTCTTTCGAGTTAGAAGAAGTGGAATGATGTGCAAGTTGTGAAAAGAAGACTCGGTGATGTTGGTGACTGATCTAGAAGATGTTGTTCGTGAGCTTTTGTTCTTTCTGGATCGCTTTTTCAACACATTAGGCTTCTAAAACTTCAAAATCTCCCCAAACCCCCTAATTCTCCGACAAATTACTCTGACATGATGCTGAAACGGATGTTGTTATTGACGGTGAGTACTTGTGGTTTGTTGGTGTTGACATCGTCTGCTTCTTGTCCCGAATCGATTCTTCATGACTTCCATTTGGCGACGAGTATCAGAAGATGTTGTTGTGACATGAGCGGCTTCTTTCATGGAAGTCAGAAGATGTTTTTTGCTGAAGCACATCTTCTTCACATTAAATTGGTGTCATTGTTGATCCAGATGGTGGGAGTAGTCGCAGAAGTAAACAGAGAACCGTACTACTTTGAATCCCATGTTCCTTGAATCCTCGTCGTCTCTGAGTCCAGAATTCAAAAGACGAACTACTTGTTTCTTCGAAGAGGTTCTGATGGTAGTATCCTTCGAAACAGGTCTACTTGAACAGTTGTGGTGGGTTCTTGGTGATGTTGCATCTTATAGAAGTTGTGTGAAGATGTTGACGTAGATTCTCCTCGATTCTAACAAAATCAGAATCAGAGAGAAGTGTGCTTCGAAGGGAGTTTGTGGCGGTAAAAGACTTGTGAATTCGTTAAGTTTTCTTTTTTTCTGAAGCATGTGTGTGAGAAAAAAATGAGTGCAGAGGCTTCCGAAGTGGTGCTTTATCTTCTTTGCTTCTGGAAATAAGTCCATCTGAGGTGTAGTTGCTCAGTGTTTCATTGAGCGAGTTTAGAAGACTGAAAATCGGAGCGGAGACGGTGGATGTGTTGTTGGGGATGAAGTGGTGATGCAGATGCGGGTTCAGAAGTTCGAACTGTGAATAAGTTTTCAACTCGGAAACTTCTGAAAGAAGCGGCTTCTCGGATCCGAAGTCTTCATTGTTGATGTCGCCCAAGTGTCCCTGCCCAGTCCATGCTGCTCGTCGACGTCTCGTGCTCTCGTTGTGATGGATGATGGACAAACGGATCTTCACCGTCAAGCCCGCCGTCTTCATCTGTGACTCCACGACCAGGAACTGATAAATTTCCCTTTTTTTCTTCGATTTTTCTCCGATTTTTTGCTTTTTTCTTGTTTCATGTCAGAAAGAAACTGACATTTCTCTCAAATTTCAGAAACAGATGAGTCTCGAGCGCTTTCTGCTTGACTCGTTGGTGGGAAACGGAAACATTTGAACGTTTTCTCATGAAATTGTCATCTTCGTTCAAAAGTTCTCGTTTCCCGCCGACGATCTTTTGTCTCGCAGATAGCGTTCGTCTCATCAGAAGTCTCGGCGGTAGATAAACCGTCGAGAAATCGAATACACTCGATACTGTGTTCATCCAGTATCTTCTTTGTGTTGTTGTGTTGAATTTTAGCAATTCAGAGCAGGTTTACAGACAGAATTCTGATTTACAGACAGAAACCCAGCGGAGAATTCTGCAGAATTCGGTGATTTCGCGGGTATTGACGAAGGTTCCCGAAAACCGAGTATCGAGATCAAACGAAGAATTTCGCGCCAAATTTGACTGCGCTCACTCTTTTTTGATCTACAAAATAGCAGACCTGCAACTTGATGAGACAGAAAGACTAGGCGCGAAAATCTTCGAATGATCTCGGGTAGGCCAAAACTCTCGCATTTTGGTGGGTCTAGAATGCGATTTTTCCGTATTTTTCGGCTCCGAAACGGCGAAAACAGCTAAAAGAGAGAATGGAAAGATGAGTGCCTCTGTGAAGGCTCACTAGCAGTTTGGAGTGTCTGCATGAACGAAACGCTTGCCTGATGTGTTCCGATTACCACTCCTAGAGAGAATGCATGAATCAACTAGGAATTCAGGGAATTGGCGTGAGTTGGAGGAGTTCTCATTTGCCGTGGCAGTGCCAGATACTCGAAAAAAGAACACGAAGATGTCGAATGCGTTGTTCACAGTGTTCTAGCCATCGCAGCGAAGAAAACCCAAGCAGGAATCGGTCAGATCTACTATTCACACAAACTTTATTCCAAAACACACAACATTTACATAAGTTTTACACAAGAACACTGAAAGAATCATCAACTGGGAAGTCAGTTCACCCGTGCGTATTACTGATAACATTGTTTTATGAGCGAGACAAGTTAGCCATAGTTATTACTGCCATAGTTATAGCTACTGTTATTGTTCATCCAGCACAGACCACAAGTGTACGCGCAGTAGTAGTGACGTGCTTGGAGTGAGTAGAACGGGTTCACACAGAAACCGTTCCATGCGTAGGCGACACAACTGGAAGAAGACGGGGATTAGAAGCGCCAGTAGCCGAATCGTGGGTTGATTGGTTGCTGGTAGTAATTAGGGTACCAGTTATGATAATAGCCGTAGTTGTTATAGTTATTGAAGTTATTGAAATCATTCCTATCATTAGACTTGTTACGATCAGTTTTACAGTCACGACACGTAAATTTACAGTTCTTTCTAATTTTCTTATTCCGACAGAGCCCGAAAAACAGGTAAAAGTCGCAGCTGAAACTTTGTCACTTCTTTAAACCTTTCGATAACCTTTTGAACTCACTTGGGATGCAAATCCTGACAACTGTTGACAATCGGAGCGAAAGTTGTTGATGATGAACCGATTGGGTCGGCTGATGGGGTCACTGCACGGTAGTCGAGGACAGCTTTCGTGCTCGCGTACCGATTGAACATGATGACTGGGACTAGGGAGTTGGTGGAACGAAGCACTTGGTTCTGGTCTGCGGAGGAGCAGTATCTTCAAACAACGAATGAGGAGGTGGTTCGATTTGGAAGCAATCTCACCGATAACCAGTCAGTTTCTGATCCTTATTGCTCTTGATTTCGATTCCCCCGAAGATACATCCGTCAATTGTCACTGTCGTCAATCCATTTATCCGAATCTCGAGTGCCTGACCATCTGGAGCTTTCACCCAGTAGTTACACATTGTGTGGTTGTCTCGAAGAGTTGGCAGTCCATCCCCAATGGTATTAGAAAACGACTGCCAATCCGCTGTTGCATTCAAGTTTTCTCCACATCCAGGAGGCTGCACATTACAATTCAGAACTATTCTGTATTGTAAAACTCACCCTCTGATCACACAAAATCCCACCGAACCCGGAAGGACAGATACACGTCATACAACTCCTTGGATTCGGGAATCCTCCATTTGCACACTGTGCTGATGTCGCTGTGGGACACAGTTCCTTACACTTGTAATGCTCATTCATCATTGAAATATCATAGAATCCCACGAAATCCGAACCCATTGTGTCTTGGTATTCAGTGTCTCGAGCTACCATCGTTGGTTTTGAATTGGAAGAGGCACTGGTGGATCCGTATTGCATGATGGATCCGTAATCGTAGGGCATTCCGTAGTTGTAGTTGGTGGAGGAGGACTCTTTGTCAAACTGCTCGACATAGGATGGCTGAAACGTCAGATAGAACAAGAAAAACTTTCGAATGGACCTACATCAATATTTGCATAGTTGATGGAGATGTAGTTGTCTCTGTCGAATCTAGATTGCGTGTGGAAGAATCCGAGAGCATGACCCAGTTCGTGAGCGGCTGTTCCAAACTGTAACGTCTTCTATTTGATAGTCAGTACACTTTTTAATACCTCTTCACACCCGGTACCCAACGATAAGTCCTGCACTCCAGAGATTCTTCCAACGTACGAGTAGCAGCCTTGTCCTTTGAAAACACGGATTCTGTTTACCGCTGAAACAACTTATCCATTCAGCATGGAGCTATTTATCATGGTACCTGTACTACTCTGATAGATATTGATACAAGTGACATTCTGCCAAAACGCAACTGCCTGTTCAAACGCTTTCATGATTTTGGCAGCTGAAAACAAGAGAGATACAAAATAATCGGACATGAACAACGTAAATCGGCTCGTTAAAAAGAACACTTACTGGCAGTTCGGTCGTAGTAGTAATAGACAGATGTTCCCCATGTTGTCGACGGGTAGTATCGATCGCTGAAAACTTTCCATTATGATAAATCGTATCGTTCGCAGTTACCGGTAAGCTTGACGACGAACTCTTGACGCCGGCTGCTGCTCTGTGTCTTTCTGCGCTTCTAGAATTGTCCCAATCTGGTCACTGAAACATCAGAACAAGGTTTAAAGGTTATGTATGTACTTACTCCGTCAAAACCATGTCTCCTTGATACAAAACATCATTGAGTCCAGCTGCCTTGTTCACTTGATGCAGAGTATCTCCTTCCACCTTCACCCGATCCCTCGGCTTTTCTCTCAATGGTTTCTGCTGTTCAATCACCCCGTTTTCTTGAGTTGTCCCTCCCGCTTGATAGTTTCTAGCTGGCATTGCTTGCAGTTTTGCTGACCAGTTTTGACGAAGAGCGTTCAGAGCATTCCGCATACGTGTGACGTTGGTTCGCGGGAATGTCTGTCACAAACGGTTTCGGTTTCGCACGTTTCGAGTCAAAACTTTGGGCACTCACCTTCGCCAACTCTTCATCACTGAATCCTGATGCTGATGTGACTGTTGCAAAATTCACTTTGTTCTGATTCAATGCCTGATCCACATTAATCTGACATCCAGCAAACCCAATCAACACCCCGAAATACAGCAAAAGAAACATTTAACACCGTCAACCAACAAAAAAACGGTTGAAGAAGAACGACGGAAAATGTCGGATGGCGCGGTGACAAAACGGGGAGTCGTCTGGTGGTAGTGATGTGAAATGCGAAACAAAGCGGATTACGGTCAAACCAGAAGTGAGGTGGAGAGAGGGGGGAAGGGGTGATGAACTTTCGAAAAAACGGAGAAGGAAAAGGGGAAGAGGTTGTTGAGTCATTGTTTTGAGTTGTGGAAACATGCAGATGAAACGGGGACGATGTTGCATAACAGAGGAACGGTGATGGGTGGGCGGCTATTGCGGGATTCCGATGACAAAGTCCGCAATAATAATGTGGTTGAGGTGTTCTAGTGTCCAGCAGTTCGCCGTAACGTGAGCAACTCAATGTATACAACGACATCGAAAACCGAGATTAGAAAATCTGAACGAGCGATGTTAAAGGAAGTTGGCAGCTCGTAGAAGGCAGACAATGATTCTTCGAGATTCTCGAGACCTTACAGCTTGTTTCGTGGTTTGTTTCAGCTCTACTTTCAACGTTTCATCTCCAAACTTTGCTCCCTGTACATCTCTTCCGTTTTGTTTTCATTTTGTCATCATCCTGTCTCATCATTACCGTTCGTTCCCCTCCCAATCCCGCTCCATGACATCAGTGACCCTTTAATCGGATGTCGTAAACTCTGTTTTTAGTTTCCAACTCTCAAACCCCCATTTCAAAGAAACAATCACAAAACATTCATTCAGAAACGGTAGACGGAGAGCTCGCCGTCGGCACTGGCTGTGGCGGGCAGATGGTGGTGACGGTGTTCGGGAAGACGACTTCACTGGAGATGCCACGGAGACTCGCCGATTCCGGATCGTCGGGGTCCTGAAACACATTGTCCCTCCTTTCAAAGATCTTTCTACCCACCAAAAAGTTATCAGAGATCATGAGCAGGGCGTCTCTGCGTTCCTCGTCCGTCTCCTTGTTCTTGCGCTCGGTTTTTCGGCTGTTGAACGAGCAAAAAGTGACAATCCAAACGCAGGAAATGAGATTGACGACAATTATCAGAAGCATAGTTTTCGGAAATAAATGCGATTTCCGTTAGGGATTTGGTTTTTGCGGAATTTAAAAGAAACACGTGTCCACGTTGTGTTTCTTGTTTGAACTCGAACCCGGACGCGATGACAAATTTGGCTCGGTTGGTGGGAAAGAGTAAAGAATGATGTTACGAAATCGAATCAGTGATGTGATGTGTGAATTGAGTTGTCAAGCGAGAGCTCTGTGTTATGAGAACGCGATGAATAACGAAGAGAACAGGAAAACAATGGAAATGAGTCAACTTTCTCTCATTCGTCATCAAATTGCATCCCAAAGGAACTGTCGGGGACATTCCATGTTCAAAAACGGACTGACTAACAACAACAAATCATCCTAGCTGTATCTTATGTTACAGTTCCCGGTCCATATGGCGTTTTCCCCATCTTGCTCCTCCAATTTCCTGTATCCCCGCCCATGCGTGGGCTGATTCTTGTCTAATTGATACCTCTCGTGTTAGCATTTCTATCTCCACCCCTATTATAGTCTTGAATGTTTTGTTCTCTTGGTTTTCCAGCTTCCTTGTCCCAAACACAAGTCCCTTCTGTTTTCGCAGACAATTCCCTCAACATCATCGCACTTCCCTCAACTCTCCAATTCCCATTCTGACGCTCGACGTGATCTCCGTTGCTATTTTACTTTGAAAAGTGCACGAGGAAACAGAAGATGACAAAAACTGGACTGTGCTCGGCGAGTTGCACTTTCGTCGCAACTATACAACTCGGTTACCCAGAACCAGAGCCCACAAGATCACTTCCATGAGCTTTCCCTCTCCCCCACTAGCCTAGTCATTATTAGTACTAGTCGGTGAAAAAGCGTGGGGGACAGAAAATTTGAAAGGTTTCGCTTCGCAAAGAATCTAATCCACTTCTGCTCTGATAATTATGTATGTATATGTGTGTGTACATGCCCGCGCAACTTCAACATTTTGTTTCCCTCTCCCCTTCTCGCCCGATTCCTTCCCTTGAAAATGACAACAAGAAGATGAAGAAGAAGGCTGGGGTGCCGCAGGTGGTGCGAGCCGCACGAGAATCGAATCGAATCAGGCGGCGACGACGGCTCGAGCCGCCGGCCCATGGCAACCAACAACTGCGCGGCTGCTCGTGAGCGAGAGCCGAAGCACCGGCTGATTAGTGTTGTCGAAGGGTTTTCGCCTCATTTCTTCATCTCGCTTCGTTTCGTTTTTCCTTTTCTTCTTTTCCCATTCCCTTCTTCTTGTTCTTCCCTGAATGGCTTCTCGATGATCTCATCCGTGACCTTCTCCACACTTCCCCGTTCTTCTTTCAGAATGCTTGCCCCCATGCAGAACATTCCCATGCGAATCCTAGTCGTACTTTCCCTAGTCGCCGTCGCCCACTCTCTCAAGTGTCATCTCATCGCCAATGCCTTGCTCTCCGACCCGAACGCCGTCACCACGAGCACCTCGCTCCAGGAGTGTCCGATTGGTGCCAACTCGTGTGTCAAGACTGTCGACTACACCTCACTCAGATTCTCGAAACAGTGCCAGATCGGAAACTGCACCGTGAGTTCTCACTTCTCCTCTTTATCCCTAACACTCCCTGTTTCAGTCAAACACAGGAGTAGCTCAAGCGCCGGCAAGTTGCTTCAACAGCTCCAACATCGGATATTGCTGCTGCTATGGAGACGGGTAAATAGTGATGAGGGGAACGGGAAATGAGAGTTATCATGAGTCACTGGGCTGAGCTCATAATTGCTTCAAAACAAAGAATTTCGAAATCGAGAAGAGAGTTTGGAGTTTAGAACTTAGAACTTCACACGTGCGCAGAGCCCGGGATGAATCATAACTAGAGTGAGGCGGGGAGAATCGGTTTAGTTCTCAGAGCAGCTGAAAAGGACTCGAGTTCTAATAATACTAATAGTCATTGTTTACTCTTTGGACAATAACCGAGGGGAATGAACATCTGCTTCCGGGGTACTGTAAACTCGTGGTAATGAGAATGCTGTGCGAGAAGTACAGAGAAGATGCATGCGATGTGTGAATCTCTTGGGACCGCGACGCACACGCAACGCATGACAGAGAGCTATAGTTCATTTTGATTGCGAGCCTCAACTCAACGAATTGAAGTGATAAAGGGCAACTGCTCTTTGAAAAATGCTCTATCAATGTCGCACTACATCGCTGCGCCGAAGGGAGATGGGGAGTTTAGTGCGAAGCACTTCCAACAGCCATAGGGATCTAATGTTCTTCATGAGACGATATGCGGCTTGATCTTGATGATCTCCTGATTGCCAGTTTTGTGACAAAGACACAAAGACACAAAATTACGCAGACTACACCAACCACAACCCATTCCAGATGCAACACGAGTCCCACGATGCTCCCACTGTTCTCCTCGATCTTCGCCATCCTGACGTCAACCTTCCTGTTCTCCTAGTCTCCATCGTCATCCCTACGCCATATTTCTTGGAACCATGTACATACCTAACTGAATATCAAAAACCCAAAACCCAACATCCAAATCTCAAAAATCAGTCAGCACCCCCTACTTTTGTTTTCCGTCTCCTGTTCACGCTGAGTTACACATTCATTAGCCCCCCCCCCCATGTCTTCTGTATCCTCTGATATCTTTCTCTAACATCTCTCATCTCTCTTGCTCTCTCTCTCTCAGTCACTTTGTATATTTGAGAATTCAACTGTTTCACTGTGATAACTAAAAGTAAGTATGATCTTCAATTGTATCTAATCTAGACGTTTTATGCTTATCAATAACTCAACTGCGTATACATATAACTTTTCAATAAACTGACCTGATATATCCACTCTAGACGACTACTAATAAATCACCCAGAAAAGTAACTCACATGTCCGAAGATATATCGAAGGTGTCTCCAGGAGTCGTGTCAGTAAAAGAGAAAAGTCGACGAGGCCAGGTAAAAAACCGACATTACGAATGGGCTGTGTGCATGTCGAATCCGCTTTCCTGTTTCCAATTTCCCAGATTCTGTTGCTGATCTTTGCCAACATTCCAGCCATCCGGAATGACCGCGGTGACCTGACAAGAGATCAGCACCGACTTTTTAAAAGCATGCTGAGTTGATTGGAATGGGTATCTGACTACTATAGTCAATCTAGTAGTGCTTGTTTGAAAGACCCCGACAGATTGGTTGCGTTCGGCGTTCAGCTGTCATGAACCTTCCTGGTTGATAGATTTTCTAATAAGTCCCCTCCTCTTCCTCTCTTCCTCGAACAATCGAGACGAAACATCGAGTATCAACTGCTTTCATAAACCTATCCAGTTGAGCGTTTGATGACTGAACACTTCCAATTAGTAGTACAAAGCCCTTTTGTTCAAAAGTTCAATTCAAAACCGTTCATAACAAAATCGGCTTAGCTCTGTGTTGTGTTCATCATAACCTTTCTATTTTCGATGACGAACACTGGAAACATCGTCGACCAACTCTGTGTCTGTGACTATAAATGCACAAACATAGATCTGTATCCAACATCCAATGTCCTCTTCGCAGTCCTGCATCACTCACTGTCCCAAAGCAAAAAAGTTGTCAAGATAGCTCCAATCTCATTAGCTGAGTTAGTCATCTGTGAGCGTGACTAATCTAACGAATTCGAGAACATTCTGCTTCGAGACTTGAACAACTGGTCTCATGAGACAGATCTCATATTAGTTTCATGAAACGCGTGTGAAATTCAAGGATTTCGCAATGTGTTCAAAATGCTGTGTACATCGAAAACACAAGACAAGGGTAGACTTGTTTCCTTGGCTCCTCGGGATTCAGGAACCTGCCAAAAACAGAAAACACATCTGGCTAGAGTGAAGCTGTCTTCACAAATAACCTTCCTGATTATTGATAGTGCAGAACTCATTTGTTACATGCACTTCAAGTTCAATTCTATATCAGCTACTTTGTCCTTGTCCTATCAATGTCCCCTCTCCATTCTCCAATTTCCGTTGTCCCTTCAGTCCTTCTCTCCTCATTTCCGCTATGGCAAGTTTACGTGGAAACTGATAAACTTTCCCCTTCTACCCGCGCGGCTCTAACCAGGTTACATTCCGGTTGATCGAGTTATCTGCGCATGATAACATAGAAGAAAACGAGCACGATAGAAGAAGCACTTTTTGAGGTTTCTCGGCTGAAGATAACATTCAAATGTTTTGTTGTCCAGAAGCGACGGGAATGTATGGCTTCTTCATGTCCAGCCCAGAGCCACTAGCCCGAGTGTGTTTTTGTCTTCCAATCACTTTTGCCGAAGCTGTACCAATCTATTTCTGACATTTAGTCGGAGACCTTTTGGTTTTTATTAATCTTTTTCTTCTCTGTCAGGTCCACCCAGAAATTGCGAAACTTCCCCCATGTGACCACCGCCTTCTGGCTCCTCCCCTCTCCTCATTTGCCCATTTTTTCCAAGCCCCGCCCCCTTTTCGGCTCGGCGCCTACTGTGGTCGAGAGTACTTCGTTTTCTGCTCATTACCTCTCGGTCCGCCCGGCTCTCTCCCTCCGGCTGATTCCACCTGTCTCTTGTTTCATTCGGTTGCCATTGTGACGGACCCGCGCGCGCCCGCTCTCTCTTTCCCGTTAATCATATAATTGTGGAGTGTGCGAGTCGAGAAGAGGCCTTCACACTTTCATGTGCGCACCACCGGAAATTTCAGTGTCACACGGCTAGCTCGGAGTGTCCGCCCCTAAAGCCCCACCATTCTACTTTCCATTTCCTCTCCCGTATCCCCGTTGCTCGCTTGTAGGACTTCTCCCAATCCTTTCATCCCGTCACTTCTATTCCATCTCTTTCCAGAAAAATGCTCCGTATCGTTTTTGCCTCGCTCGCTGTTGCCATCTTCGCCACCGAGGCACTCAAGTGCCACATTGTCCCGGCCGGTAACCTGTCCATCGCCGACACCTCCCAGCCACAGGTACAGTATCCGTATCGCATAACACTCTCTCATGTCGGTTCTTTAGGACTGCGGAATCGGATCTCTGACATGCGTCAAGGTGGTCGACTTCACCCGCGGAACCTACACCAAGCAGTGCCAGACCATGAACTGCACGGTACGTTGAAATACTTCCTCGCGCCTTTCGATCTTCTGGCCCGTCGCTTCTCGTCTCTTTTCGGTGGCTCACACGAGCTCACGCGCAGGAGCCGCAACGCGCGATGTTCTCACGGTTACCATAGCTGCGAGGCCCGCGGGCTCTCGCTTATCACCTGCTGCTCACGCATGCGGCCGACCGCGACAACAAAATCACATGATATGGCTCCTGACTACTGGCCAGAGACTCGGGCAAGACACTAATTAGCAAGGGGATATATGTGAAAAAGTCGTACTAGCGCTAGTACGTTTCGTGGGAAAGAAGTGTAGAGGGAACCTTCCAGATGAACAACATGCAAAACTCGGTGGCCAACTGCCAGAACACCTCGTCGTTCGGAGTCAGCGGAATGACTTGCTGCTGCTACGGAGACGCTTGCAACTCTGCCCCAGGAACCGGAATCGCCTCTGTCCTCGGATTCGCCGCCATCTCCGCCGCCCTCCTCCACTACATTTCTTAAATTCCTGTCTGTCATCTAGGAATCTGAATGTGAAACTGAATCCGACCCCAAAGTCTCTGTGTTAACTCTCTTATCCCCCAACGCCACCTACTCTGCTCCCCCCTCGATCTCCATCTTATCACTCATTTTCGACGTTTTTCAAATCTTCCAGTGATAGATTGTGATATGCATATTATCATCCCCTATTTATTGTCTATATATCCCAAACCATACTATGCTTAACCCAGTTTAACCTTAATAAAAAAAACAAAAAAGTGGCAACCAGTTAGAGAATCTGTGTCTTCTCTCCTTCACACTTCAGGACGGCATAGGAAAGTTCTTTCGAGTGCTGCTTGGCTCCTTTTATGAATCGACGGACTTCATCGCATCTGGCATCGTCCTCGATTTCAAAGAGAACAGCAAACTTGCCTCCGTGGTCAACGATGGACTGTTTGATGTTGTCCGATGGATACCGGATGCCTTCAGATTTTGAGTAGTCGTCGACCTGGAAAACGAGATAGCGGTGTCGAAGTCTTGAGACCAATTATGCTAACCGTATCCTTAACAATCTTCAAGTTCGACGCATTCTTCTCCGGATCAAAAACTCTATTCGAGACCAATTCCACTGTGATATTGACCAAGCTCAACGGGTCAATTCCACTTCCTTCTTTTGTCAAAAGCTGATCGTCTGGAGAGCAGAAGCACTAAAAACAAGTTGTCGCGGAATCAGTCTGAGAATAACACAAACCAAGACAACGGCGGAAGCGAATACCAGGAACGAACGCATTCTTAGCTTGTGTTTAGGGATTCGCTACGTGTCCTTTTATAGTTCGAGAGCTTTGTTTGTTCAGTACTCGCGTATTGTTATCAGTTTATCACTTCCCGGCATTCATGATTTCTCTAACAGTAGCCGGGAAACTTTCCCTTTTCCCAGACAACGCTACACAGTAGTTATTGCGAAATAGGTTATTTGGTGATGTGATGCGGTGTGTTTGTATTTGTCTGCACGTTCTCTCGATCTCCAAACAACCATCGCTCTTTCGTTCTCACAGTTCGTACTTTCCGTCTCTTTCCCTTCCCCTTTCTACCTTTCAAAACCGTTTCATTTCGTTCTCTCCCCATGTCCCTCTACGTCCCCACCGATTTCGGTCTTCTGGGCACACATGTCACATGGGAAGATGTGGAATCTGCGCTCCAGTCGGCTCTCGGCACGACTGCACACTTCGGCGTCAACAAGACAGTCACCAATATAGCCGAGATGAAGGTGCGGCAAAAGCTCTCTGCTCATTTTCTCACCCCTTCCTTTCAGGGCTTCTTGTCACGTATCGCTCTCGTCGAGCCGGATTGGGTGAGATCAAACAGCGAAGATGAGGTGTTGCCGGAGAAGTTTGTTGTCAAGGTGAGAGCAGGAAAACAAAGAAAACGAAGAAGAAAAAGTTTCACCTGTCCAATTAACAGATCGCTTCGCAGTTGGCGTTGATCGAAATCGCGCAGCTTACTGGGAATGTAAAGTTGGAGAAGGAAAAGGTGCCGGGGATGTTTTCGGTGACAAAGGATTTGCATAATCGGGAGGTTGAGGTGTACAAGATGTTGGGGAAGGAGGAGAACTCGAAGGTTCCGCATGCGAAGGTATTTCATAAGGAAGCGCTTCTTATTTTTCTTTGTTTCCAGATGTACGCCTCAAAGTCCTTCGAAGACGATGCTGATCTCAAAGCATACATGATCTTTGAACACATTCCAAATCATCATGTTCCCATGTATCAATGCATTCCCGCTGAGAAAATCCTTCAAGTTGTTCGGGCCGTTGCTGCTTTCTCGACTCTCGGAGAGAAACTCCCAGAACATGAGTTGTCATTCGTTGGGGGATCCGGCTTTTGGGAGAAAGTGTTGAAGGACTTTCAGGATCCGGAAGTATGCCATTCTGCTTTGTAACTAGGAAATGTAAAAGTTCAGGGTAATGAAAGAACAGCTGCACTTATCAGATCGTCAGTTCCCGAGGAGCATAAGGAAGTTTGTGAGAGAATGTTGAAGATTAGTGAAACTTTCTATACAAAGGAAACTGTGTTGAAGAACTTTGCAACGTGTTCTGAGTTTCTAGGTGAGAATAGTGACTGGGCCACCATGACGAAAATCTACAGGCCACAAACCAGTCCTCGGTCACTGCGACTTGTGGAACTCCAACTTGTTGCTGGATGATGAAATTAACTTGAAGGTTATCATTGACTTCCAGGTAACTAATACAAAATGGAAATGAAGATCTAAAACTTTCCAGACTGTTTCCTGGTGCAGTCCCGGTTTAGATTTGTCGAGACTTTTTGCATGTGTGCTCTCGAAAACAGTAAGTAACAGTGACAACAAGAATTGACAAGTTAAACTTTCAGGAGAGACGAGTGAAGAAAGAAGCTCTTCTGCAAGAGTACTATGACACTTTTGTGAAGGAGTTGACTGGAAAGGAAGCTCCGTACACTTTGGAACAGGTATGAAACCTTGTGAATGATAACACAATCCACTCGAAATCCAGCTGCAAGATTCTTATTCCTTGTTCTTCCCCATCATGGCGATGATCATCATTCCTGGGATAGCCGGACTAGTGGCTCATTCGAATGTTACAGATCAAGAGGTGAGAAGTGCGAATGGTCAGTTACAAACACGAACATTACAGCAACTAGACACAGCAATGGACAAACTGGTGGGATTAATGGAGGACGTGATCGCTACACACGAATCCAATCAGTTGAAGTTCCCGGCGTTTTATGAATGAAAGAAGATCTTTGATTTGATAATGAACTGTGTTCCGTGTTCAAATAACACATTCTAAGTAGTTGTGACGTGATTGTGTTGAATTCATTACGTAAACAGGGCCTGCACAGAAAATCAAAAAAGAATGAAAGGTTTGGAAAGTAGCGAGGATTCGAACTCCGGATGCAAAAACGAACGACGAGCGCACTAACGGGGGAGCCACAACACACAATTAAAACAGTTCCCACATGCCAAACACATACAGGCTGTTTTGCGGATTTCTGGATCCGAAAAAGAGCTCTAAAAGACTTCATTTTCATTTTCATGCTTTTCCCTTAGCAACACGAGAATCAGCGTGTTCTCTTCTATAACATGCCAAATTTTTGGAACCCTTGAACGAAATCTATTTCTGGCCGATTTTGGCCAATCTCTTCCCTCGACGTTTGAGATTTTGAGATTTTCGAAAAAAATAGATTTGAGATTTTCTAGACAAAAGTTACATGGTTGGATTCAGAATTGAATGGAGATCATGATTAGTTCGACGGGAAGTCACTAGAAGCAATATTCAGTATTTTTTTCACGAAAAACAGATCATTCTGAATCCTATTCCTTTTCTGACTTTAACGTGACAACTAGAAGATTCTGGGTGAAATAAACAAAGCCATTGGATTCTCTACAGTTTCTTCTATCGAATAAATGTGGAAAAACGTTTCTTACTACCTAAAAAGAGGAGAAAAAAGTTTTGAGGTAGCGGGGTTTGAACCCCGAATGCAAAAACGAATGCCGCATGCACAACCGCCGGCGCCACATGATCATTCAGAAACGTTCCCTCATGCCAAATAAATACAGGCTGTTTCGAGAATTTTTGGCTCCGAAAAAGAGCTCTAAAAGGCTTCATTTTCGTTCTCATGTTTTTCCCATAGCAACAGGAGAATCAGCGTGTTCTCTTCTATAACATGTCCAAAATTCAGATTGATCCAACAAAGTTCATTTTTGTCAGATTTGGCCGAAATTTCGAATCGACGTTTGGATTTTTGGAAAAAAACGAATTTTAGAAATGGTGTACAAAAGTTATATCGTTGAATGCAGAAATGAATGGGTTTCAAAAAAGTCAACTGCGGCAACCCACCAAAATGAAAACCTGAGCCGAATTTCAGGAAAAAGTGTAAAACTTGGTGTTTGCTCTTCTTTTGAGCATTACGTGGAAACCAGAAGATATATGGCGAATCAGCAACACCACAAGATTCAGTGTTGTTTCTTCTATGGAATACAAAAAAGCAGAATTCAAAAATCGTTCTGGAATAAGGAGAAAAAAGGATTTGAAAGTGACGGGGTTCGAACCCCGAATGCAAAAACGAATGTCGCATGCACAACCGGCGGCGCCACTTGATACACCTGGAACTGTTCCCACATGCCAAATAAATACAGGCTGTTTCGAGAATTTTTGGCTCCAAAAAAGTGCTCTAAAAGACTCCATTTTCGTTCTCATGATCTCCCCTTAGCAACACGAGAATCAGCGTGTTCTCTTCTATAACATATCCAAAATTCAGATTGATCCAACAAAGTTCATTTTTGTCAGATTTGGACCGAATCTCGATTCGACGTTTGGATTTTTAGAAAAAAACGAATTTGAGAAATGTTGTACAAAAGTTATATCGTTGAATGCAGAATTGAAAGGGCTTCAAAAAAGTCAACTGCTGCATTTCACAAAAATGAAAACCTGAGCCGAATTTCAGAAAAAAGTGTAAAACGTGAAATGTTCTCACAGCCCAATGATTTCGCATGAATTATCGTGAATACAGTCTATGAAAAAGGCCCATTGATCAGTCAGAACCCACCAAACAACAATCAAAGTGCGTCTTATCATTCCGTGTCCATTCACAAACTTTCCCCAATGCCGCCTGCACAACATCAGAACTGATAAGACGGTATTTCGTTAGCACTTCTGATCGAACAGAATATTCGGAGGGGATGAGTAGACAGTGGCGGCGGATCTGGTTACGGAAGTTGTGGGTCGGGGACGGGAAGAAGAGGAAGTCGACGAGGAGGAGGCGCCCATGGTTCTTTCTGGAAAATGATGGAAATTTTATGAAATTTCTTACTTTTCAAGAAACTTTATCTGTAATTCGATTAATTTGGTCTTAAACTTTCTTGAAAGGTCAAGATGATCTGATAAGATCAACAAAAGATGTGTCGTTGTCACTCATAGAAACAGGTGTGCTAATCGCTTTTACAACTGTCAGATGACCTGTCATCACGTCGTAAACATATGTTCCCACGAGATAAGATCGTAAATGTCAATCATTTGTTTGTGCTAATAGGTCCAATAGAGTCGTAAACAAAGGAACGCCGTATGTTTACGGTGTCGCGGGTTGACTCCGCCCCGTTTTTACAGGGTCCACTGGAATCGATCATTCAGTGTCAGTCGTCTTCCGAACCCGGTGGAGGCTGGCCGAAATTTCCGAGTGCTCTGTGTTCCCTTTTTGCAGACCTCAAAACTAAACCCGAGTGCTCTGTGTTCCCTTTTTGCAGACCTCCCCCGTCCGTGGTTGGACGTAAAACAAAACCATCCCCTTTCACGTGCTTCGCCTCTTCGTGGCGAAAGGGATCAACCGTTTCTCATCGGAGAATCGGGCTAAGAAGCACAACTTAATGTTTTCCTTTACTCTGGTTACTAATAGGCGGAAGTTGACTAGATAACTTCAAATCGACCCGTCAGAGATTCACACGTTTCCAGATGTACGCCTCTAAATCCTTCGAAAGCGATGCTGATCTCAAGGCATACATGATCTTCGAACATATTTCAAATCATTATATTCCCATGTATCAATGCATTCCCGCTGAGAAAATCCTTCAAGTTGTTCGAGCCGTTGCTGCCTTCTCAACTCTCGGGGAGAAACTTCCTGAACATGAGTTGTTATTCGTTGGGGGATCCAGCTTTTGGGAGAAAGTGCTGAAGGACTTTCAGGATCCGGAAGTATGTCATTATGCTTACCAATCAGCGAATGTAAAAGTTCAGGGTAATGAAAGAACAGCTGCACTTATAAGATCGTCAGTTCCCGAGGAGCATAAGGAAGTTTGTGAGAAGATGTTGAAGATCAGTGAAACTTTCTATACAAAAGAGACGGTCTTGAAGAACTTTGCAACGTGCTCTGAGTTTCTAGGTGAGAATAGTGACTGGGCCTCCATGACGAAAATCTACAGGCCACAAACCAGTCCTCGGTCACTGCGACTTGTGGAACTCCAACTTGTTGCTGGATGATGAAATTAACTTGAAGGTTATCATTGACTTCCAGGTTACTAATACAGGATGGAATGAAAGACCTGAAACATTTCAGACCGTTTCCTGGTGCAGTCCTGGTTTGGATTTGTCGAGACTGTTTGCGTGTGTGCTCTCGAAAACAGTAAGCAAAAGTAGAAGAAAGCTTTGATGATAGAAATTGTTTTTAGGAAAGACGAGAGAAGAAAGACGAGCTGTTGCAAGAGTACTATGACACTTTTGTGAAGGAGTTGACTGGAAAGGAAGCTCCGTACACTTTGGAACAGGTATGAAACCTTGTGAATGATAACACAATCCACTCGAAATCCAGCTCCAAGACTCTTACTCTTTGTTCTTCCCCATCATGGCAATGATCATCATTCCTGGAATAGCAGGGCTAGTGGCTCATTCAAATGTTACAGATCAAGAGGTGAAAAGTACAAATTGGTCAGTTACAAACATGAACATTACAGCAACTAGACACAGCAATTGACAAACTGGTGGGATTAATGGAGGACGTGATCGCTACACACGAATCCAATCAGTTGAAGTTCCCGGCGTTTTATGAATGAAAGAGGATCTTTGATTTGATAATGAACTGTGTTCCGTGTTCAAATCACGCATTCTAAGTAGTTGTGATGTGATTGTTTTGAATTCAGTGTGTAAACAAGACCTAATCAGAGAATCAAAAAAGAATGAAAGGTTTGGAAAGTAGCGAGGATTCGAACTCCGGATGCAAAAACGAACGACGAGCGCACTAACGGGGGAGCCACAACACATAATTAGAACAGTTCCCACATGCCAAATACATACAGGCTGTTTCGTGAATTTTTGGCTCCGAAAAAGAGCTCTAAAAGCCTTCATTTTCGTTCTCAAGCTTTCCCCTTAGCAACACGAGAATCAGCGTGTTCTCTTCTATAACATATCCAAAATTCAGATTGATCCAACAATGTTCATTTTTGTCATATTTGGACCGAATCTCGATTCGACGTTTGGATTTTTGGAAAAAAACAAATTCGAGAAATGTTGCACAAAGGTTATATCGTTGAATCCAAAATCGAATGGGCTTCAAAAAAGTCAACTGCGGCAACCCACCAAAATGAAAACCTGAGCCGAATTTCAGGAAAAAGTGTAAAACTGGGTGTTTGGTCTTCTTTTGAGCATTACGTGGAAACCAGAAGAGATATGGCGGAATCAGCAACACCACAATATTCAGTGTTTTTTCGTCTATGAAATACAAAAAAACAGAATTCAAAAATCTCTCTGGAATCAGGAGAAAAAAGGGTTTTGAGGTAGCGGGGGTTCGAACCCCGAATGCAAAAACGAATGCCGCATGCACTACCGCGGCGCCACATGATACATTCCAAAACCTTCCCACATGCCAAATAAATACAGGCTGTTTCGAGAATTTTTGGCTCCGGAAAAGTGCTCTAAAAGCCTTCATTTTCTTTCTCATGTTTTCCCCTTAGCAACACGAGAATCAGCGTGTTCTCTTCTATAACATATCCAAAATTCAGATTGATCCAACAAAGTTCATTTTTGTCAGATTTGGCCGAAATTTTGACTGGACGTTTGGATTTTTTGAAAAAAACGAATTGGAGAAATGGTGTACAAAAGTTATATTGTTGGATGCAGACTTGAATGGGCTTCAAAAAAGTCAACTGCGGCAACCCACCAAAATGAAAACCTGAGCCGAATTTCAGGAAAAAGTGTAAAACTGGGTGTTTGGTCTTCTTTTGAGCATTACGTGGAAACCAGAAGAGATATGGCGAATCAGCAACACCACAAGATTCAGTGTTGTTTCTTCTATGGAATACAAAAAAGCAGAATTCAAAAATCGTTCTGGAATAAGGAGAAAAAAGGATTTGAAAGTGACGGGGTTCGAACCCCGAATGCAAAAACGAATGTCGCATGCACAACCGGCGGCGCCACTTGATACACCTGGAACTGTTCCCACATGCCAAATAAATACAGGCTGTTTCGAGAATTTTTGGCTCCGAAAAAGAGCTCTAAAAGACTTCGTTTTCGTTCTCATGTTTTCCCCTTAGCAACACGAGAATCAGCGTGTTCTCTTCTATAACATATCCAAAATTCAGATTGATCCAACAAAGTTCATTTTTGTCAGATTTGGCCGAAATTTCGATTCGACGTTTGGATTATTGGAAAAAAACGAATTTGAGAAATGTTGTACAAAAGTTATATTGTTGAATGCAGAATTGAAAGGGCTTCAAAAAAGTCAACTGCGGTAACCCACCAAAATGAAAACCTGAGCCGAATTTCAGAAAAAAGTGTAAAACGTGAAATGTTCTCACAGCCCAATGATTTCGCATGAATTATCGTGAATACAGTCTACGAATAAGGCCCAATGATCAGTCAGAACCCACCAAACAACTATCAAAGTGTGTCTTATCATTCCGTGTCTATTCACAAACTTTCCCCTATGCCGCCTGCACAACATCAGAACTGATAAGACTTTCGTTAGCACTCCTGATCGAAACTTCCCGGCATTTCTCTGAATAAGTCACAACCCTCTAAACCTTGTGATTTCTTCCCAAAGTGTGTTCTGTCTCAAACCACGCTTTCCATTAAATCCACGTAAGAAGGAGGAGGCAAGCAGCCTATCGAGGAAAATGCGGAAAAATGGCTGATAAGGAAAGAGATGGCACGTGGGTATATAACGGGTGGGACAAGAGTTTAGGCAAGAGTTGAATAACTATTCTTGACTGTCAAATGTCTCTTTACGAAAAAGCTGAAGGTCTTCTTGGAACTCATGTTTCATGGAGAGATGTGGAAGAGGAGATGCAGAAGGCGTTGGGGACAACTGCCACTTTTGGAGAGGAGAAGAATGCAACAAATATCAGTGATATGAAGGTGAGTTCTATATCCCTATGGGGTAATTGGATCTCATTTTCAGGGATTCATGTCCAAAATCGCTCTGATTGATGCTCACTGGGTTGGCGGTTCCGAGGGAGAAGAGCTACCGGAGAGATTCATTGTGAAGATCTCTTCACAGTTACCGTTTATTGAAATGACCAAGCTTATGGAGTTCGATGAAAGCGAGATGTGGCCTGAAGAGAAGATTAATGCAATGGGACAAGTAACCAGGATGCTGCATAATCGGGAAGTTGAAGTGTACAAGATCTTGAGAAGAGAGAAACATCCACACATTCCGTTCACCAAGATCTACGCTTTGAAGTCTTTCGATGAGGAGAACGCTCTCAAGGCCTACATCATTTCGGAATACGTCCCAAACACCCATCACATTGGAATGCACGATTGTATCCCCGCAGATGACCTTCTTCCGATTGTCAGAGCAGTCGCGGCTTTCTCAGCCATTGGACAGAAACTGAGTGAGGAGGAGACGAAGTTTGCTCGGGGAGCAGACTTCTTGGATATCGTCTTCGGACAGTTCTTAGATGAGAAAACCATGACGAAGACAGAGGATATGATGCTGGAGGCATTTGATGAAGTGCATCATGAAAAGGTGAAGAAGATGTTGGAGCTGAACAGAAAGTACTACGCAAACATGGCAATGCTGCAAAGATTCAAGAAAACCAGCGAGTTCTTCGGGTACACTCCAGTCTTCACTCATTCCGACTTGTGGAGTTCAAACTTCTTATGCACCAAGGAAGGAGAGAAAGTCACGTTGAAAGCCATCATTGACTATCAGGTGACAAAGACCCTTTCTGTTTCTGTTATCATCTCTTTCTCATTCAGACAGTTTCGTTTGCGACACCTGCTCAAGATGTCGGAAGGTTGTTTGCGTCGTCGTTATCAAAGAAAGATAGAAGGGAAAAGGCGGATTATCTGATGGAAGAGTACTACAAGACATTTGTAAAGGAGTTGGATGGGATTCCGGCTCCATACACTCTACAGCAATTGAAAGATAGTTACCAGGTGTACTACCCGATGATGACATTGATGGTTCTTCCTGGAATCGCTCCGATGTTGAAGCATTCCGATCTTCCCGAAGAGGAAAAGCAGGCGGTGAGTTCAAAGGATACAGGATAGCGTATGAGTTTTGATTTTTCAGATGCAAGCAGGAGCAATGGACAAGATGGTAGGCCTTATGGAAGACGTAATCACCACTCATGAGAGCAGTATTCAAAAGTTCCCAAAGTTTTTTGAACTCGAAGAATCTAAATAATTTTCATTTTTATCACAACATAAATAAATCTTCGTTCAAAACTACTGAGATGCTTCGTACTTTACACACTGTCCTCCGCTTCTTCATTCACAATCGTCTTTTTTCTGATGAAGTCTTCCAGCGGTTTGTTTTTGGTTTCAGGAATCAAGAACTGAAAAATTTGAGTTATAACATCTGCGTTTTTAAGCTTACTCTGAAAAAGATAAAGTCGGCAAGGCCAATGACCAGGAGAATGGCATATGGAAGTAGGGGGAACTCGATGCCTGTGTACAAGTTCTGAAAGTATTCTTGGATGTATATTTCGATTCAGCAGCCTACTGACTAGGTGGAAAACATGTGGAGCAACGACTATGCCAAATCGGGAGCACAATTGAGCAGTTGAATAGGAAATGGAGCGAATTGCAGTGGGCATCAACTCATTTGAAGTGATGCTGGCGACAATGATAGCTTGAGAAGTCATGGCGCATGATAGAAGGATTCCGATGCGGATTACGGTGGAGAAAGTAACGGTAGTGTCTGTGAGGAAGAAAGCAATGATTGCGACAATGATGGCGATGGTGACAACACTGCACACTCCGTGGCACATCTTCCGGTTGAACTTCTCAAACTTATAGTCCAAGAATCCAGTGAAGAGACTGAATGAGTAACGCAGCAAGCCAATGAGAATGGAGTTCATGTAAATGGAACCGGCGACTGCACCCAAGTTGAACATCACGGAGTAGTTGATGAGGGTCGTGGCGAAACTGGAAGTGTGGAACATCTCATTTCTCTCCGTTTTTTCTGAACTTACAATGTAAACGCAATAACAAACGTTCCCGTGAAGATCTCTTTCGTTTCAAAAAGCGACAAGAAACTGTGCTTCTTCCCTGCTTTCGCATTAGATTCTGCTGTCATTTTGTCATGTTCCTGCTCTAAAAACTCCTCTAGCTCCACATCATTCAACGAGCATTTCACATCGGTTCCATCGAACTTCTCAATTTGCAGAAACACTTTCTTAGCTTGTTCTACTTTTCCTTTTTGCATGAGCCAACGGGGGCTTTCGTAGAGGAAACTGAAAGAGATTGTTCGTATCATTTGGAAAGAGGGAACTTACGCTAGCATGACTATTGCTGGAACAGTTAGGAAGGAAATGACAAGCGCCAATTGATCCCATTGTTGAAAGAAGAAAGCCAGGATTCCAAGGAGGATAACATTCGGGGAGTAGCTGATCAAAGTGGACACATACATTCTTGTACGTTTTGGGATGTTTTCTATCATGTACACAACCGATATCCTGTAGAGAAAGCTGAAGTTTCAAGGAAGCCCTTACGTTCCTTACGTGCTCTGTCCACCATTGAAGAAGCAGAGAATGGTTCGGAACATTGTAAACTTCCTGAATTCCGATGAGAGGGCAGACATGATTCCAAAGATGAAGCACATGCAGAGACAGAACATCATTGGTTTCTTTCTTCCGTACATATCACCAATTTGTCCGAAAACCAAGCATCCCAGCATGACACCAATCATTTGAATGGACGTTCCAAATTTCTCCAACTTAGCGTCTTCACAAAGGAGTTTGAACTGCTCCGATATCCCATAAAACTGTCTTTCGAATGTTATGTTCTGCTGATCTTTACAGAAGTCATAACTCTCACAAGCTTCTTCATTCGAGGAGAAGGTCAAGTTGCCACAAGACTTTATCAATGGAGGAGCACCTGAACATTGATTGGTTAATGCCTTTGATGTTACAATGATACCTGCATAAACCATCAACATTGTGTTTGATAGTTGTGACAACATGGCGACCTCCACAAAGATGCAAAGAACAATGGAGTACCTCCCCATTTTCAGGAGATCGTCACTATGTTCTGTGTTCAGCATTGTGCCTTTTCTATCTGAAATTATGTTAGGAAAACTTTCTGAAAGTTGAACTTACCATTTAGTGGCTTCAAAACCTCGTCTTCATCTCGTTCCGTCTCCTCCACTGACGTCATTCTGTCTCGTCAATCGGAGAATCAAGAATGACTAGAAGCAACTTGGCAGCCAGCAAAAAGAGACAGCAAACAGCAGTAGTGCGAATGATATCGGAGAGAACTGGTCAACTCAACTCGAGTATTGTTATGCTAAACCGATACAGAGTACATTGACCGCACACAATGTTCTTGCAGATATCGATTGGGTTCTGATGAGATAGTGTTACTATGTTTCTACATATAAAAGTGAGACAGGGTAATAATAATTGGCGGGAAGTTTCTTATCAATCGGCTTGGTGCTTTGATCTAGCACATTATTGATTTTGGTGGAACTTTTTTGTTGACTTTTGCTATTAGACCATTTATTTTCAAAGTTTATTAGGCGTGTAGTGGAGTTATCATTATTGAAGTTTTGCTCCAAGGGTATCAGTAACGATGCATAGAACAACAGCAGATTCACAAGCAGCTGGCATGTTTGGATACAGTTTTCTGGCTTCCGGGGAGAATGTATTAGTTATAGACCAACCGTTTGGAGCCTTTTTACTCTGAAATGAAACTTATCGGTGTCAAGTAATCTGGTTTCGGTTTACATCATCAAGTACAACAACAGTGTCATACTTGTTTCCGTCGAAAGTCAACGTAACATTTGCTGTGGCTTGAATCGGAACTGCTTTTCCGTTTTCATTCTCCCTTTTCTTGGATGTGGCAGAGTTAACTTCAAACTGTAGTCTCGACAAACCTTCATACATTTTTCCATAATATTCGTCTTTGTACACTGAAAAGCGCTCCGCACAATGTAGTGATATAATGAATTAACTTACAGAACTCTGGGAATGGATTAAAAAAGTTTTCCACTTCTTCATAAGTATGTTCAATATCTCTTGCAGTTCCCAGCAAGCGGTTCAAATGGGCACGGACAGCTCCTTCCGGGGTCCAGACGGGTTTTCCCATGGCTGACGAGAAGCCAATGAGAGCAGCAGCAATAGTCACATTCAGAATAAGGAACTTCATGTTGAGTGAGGATGAGGAATCATGTCAGAGCCACGACTTTTATACTATTCTCTCACAAAAAAGAACATATTCGTTTCGAGAATTCTATTGTAGAGTGAAGAATGAAAACCAATCAACACTGCATTGAATTGTACTGTACGATTTGCAAAGTGCTTGGTTAGCTCTATACCAAGTCACAATTGTCCCCATAACACTGGGGAATCCCTCTCTTCTCAACCAGTCTATCAAATCAGTTACAACAATTAGAGACACAAAATACCCTTTCCAATCTTTGCAATCCCCTTCTCCGTCTTTTCTGTAGTTTTTTATCACCTCAAAGAACAATCAAAATCACGAAAATGATCATGTTCCTCCATAAAACCTCTCGAGACTCAACTCTATTCTGGCTACAATCATCTGATCTCTTCTGTTTCTTTTGTTTTATTTGCTTTTGCACGGATCATATCTACAGTAATATGACGGTCATGATGATTTCAAATCACCTGTTTCCTTTTTTCCGAGCGAGACAATATCCATTTGATCAAAGTTCATTCTGTCTTCGCTTGCGTTTTGAAATCCCCGGAATGTCGGGAAAGATAAAAGAGACTTTCCGGTGCAAAGTGCTTTATCGCACTCGGTCAGTGTAAAGTACAGAATTGTGAGATCAAGAAGAGTTCTCTAACCAGTTACAAATCAGCCCGTCTAGATTTATTGCGTCGACCCTTCACTATGACAAACTTGTCGACGAAGTGATATTCAAGGTTGTAACTGAAAGAAGACTGTTTGAAGGAGACGAAAGACGGAAATAACTTACAATTGAGATCTTGGTGGTTGCAGGTGATCAGGGGCTTCTTCCAAGTCAGAGAAGTAGACTTGATCTACATCAGATTCCACTTCATCATATCTCAAATCTTGACAGATGTTTTCAAAGCGTTCTAGACGTCGTGAATAGCGAATGTGTGGTGCTAAAATAGTGGCCGATGATCTGGAAACGTAGTTTTTGAAACTCACATTCCCACCAACACCGGCTGCTCCGGTAGTGTTTCTTCAGAAGTTCCATGTAGTTTGTAGGAGCTCGGATGAAGTTATAGACCAAAAGTGGATCCTGATCTTTTGGAATGACTTTCCCAACTTCTACAGATCCATTCCTCTTCTTTCTATTCGGCTCCCGATTCTCTTTCACAAAATGAGAATACCTCTGTCCGAAGATGGAATTCAATGTGGTTTTCTTGTAGCCATCGTCATCGTTGAGTTCATGAACACTTCGGATCATACACTTATCGCCAAACCAGTATGGCATCGTTGCATAGGTAAACAGGGGCCAGATATGAGCTCTCAGTTTCACTCTCTCTAACACCATCACGTTCCATCCATGATTCAACTTGCGCAGTTTGTCCAGGAGCTTTACTCCAATATTGTCTTCCGCTTCCCATCGTCGCTTCTTGTTCAACGAGTAAATGAGATAGGGAGTTAAGTCCAAGTCATTCTTTGCCTTGTAGCATGACTTGTTAGGATCTTGGTGAACACTCTTCAACACAGTTCCTTGAGTTTTGAGGTGGGAAAGTTCAAATGCAGCTATCGAATGGCGAACGTGATCTTTCTCTGGACAAGGTCTTCTGGTCTTTTTCCTAAACGTAAGGGAGCTGGTAGCAGAGGAAAAGTAAGACTTACCAAAAGTAAACGTCGTCAAAATCAATGGCCATGTAGGCCGGCGAGAGCTTGCACGCCATGCAGTGATCTCCCCAAGCAACCACAGTCTTTTTGTTCCCTTGTTTTTGCAATATTTCGTAACACAAGAGAGACCGGTCGCTCATTTTTGTTTTTTGCGTTTTCCATGGTGTTCGCTTCCCAGGTGACCCTCAACCCGACAAGATAAAACAGCTATTCAAAATGCTATTTATTGAACGAGGCAAGTACAAAGTACACTAGGGTGTTCGAGATCAAGAAGAGTTCTATGTATAACCAGTTACAAATCAGCCCGTTTAGATTTATTGCGTCGACCCTTCACCATGACAAACTTGTCGACGATGTGATCTTCGAGGTTGTAACTGAAAGAAGACGGTTTGAAGGAGATGTTGGGCATGATACTCTTACAATTGAGATTTCGGTGGTTGCTGGTGAACGGAACTATCGAGTGGAGCAGTGGCATCAAGCAAATCCTGCTCTGATTCAAGTTCACCGTATCGAAGCTCCAAGTGAGCATCCTTGAGGCGTTCCACACGACGCCAGTAGGAGGAGTGTGGCCCTGAAACAAACGAGACTTTCAAGATTAGGGTTTTGCCAAACAACTCACAATCCCATCCATAGTTGCTGCTCTGGAACTGCTTCTGAAGGAGTGGCATGTAGTTTTCTGGAGCTCGGAGGAAGTTGTAAACAACCAGAGGATCCCTTGGAGCTTCCTCTTCAGATTCAACATCTTCCTCCTTCTTTGGTGCCCGATTCTTATCAAGGAAGTGAGAGTATCTTTGCCCAAACACCGAGTTCAAAGTGGTCTCCTTATACCCCTGTCCCTCCTTGAGTTCATGAACTCCACGAATCATGAAATAGTCGGTAAACCGTTCTGGAGCAGAAGCATAACTCCACTCTGGCCAGACATAAGATCGCAGGTTGACTCGTTGCACCACCATCGAATCCCATCCGTTGTTCAACTTGCGGATTCTATCCAAGAGCTCCACTCCGATGTTGTCCTCAGCTTCCCACCGACGCTTCTTGTTGAGGGAGTAGAGGAGGTAGGGAGCCATATCCAAGTCATCCTCCGCCTTGTAGCAAGGTTGTTCGTTAGGATCTCGATGAACGCTTTTCAAGACAGTGGCTTGGGTTTTGAGGTGGGATAGGGCATTGGAAGCGATGGAGTTACGGACATGGTCCTTCTCTGGACTGGGTCTTCCGTTCTTCTTCCTAAAGAAGAAGAAAATGATTCAAAGAAAGGGCAAGTATTAGAAAATCAATTAAACTAAACTCGCCAATAATAAACGTCGTCCATTGAGAAGGAATACCGCGCCGTAAGCGCCTGCTTTCTCGTCAGGACACCCAGCCTTTATATAAAAGAGTTGCGGAATATTTCGCAATGACGCCACTCTTTCCGCCGTCACTCATTGTTGATTTGTTTGCGTTGTTCGTGATATTTCGGTTTTATCACGTGGTGATTCATGAAAAAGAGTTCAACAGATCGGAAATAGTCTGATCGGGAGTGTGATATTGGAGTGTAGTGCAGTGTTGGCTTGTGGGAAGGAGAGAATGAGTTACACAGCGGGTTGCGGATAGGAGGGGATGTTCATTTGTCTCGTCCGGATCTTGTTCAACCTGTTATAGTTCTGTTTTCCAGTTTCAAACATTCTGTACCCGGAACAACATCGTTCTCTTCCCCTTGTTCACACTTTCAATTCATGCTTTTCACATGACCCATTCTATGTCAAAAGTCACACGAACATCCAGCCCTCCTCCTCCTCATATCAGATCTCTCTTCATATCTCCAGCATCTGATCAGAAACAGAAAAGGGACAAAACGAGATCAAAAACCTATAAAACTGTCACCGCTTGTCATTTTTCTCCATAAATCACTCGGCATGCACCGTTCTCTTCTCTTCTCTCCACCCACAATTAGTACATTGTTTGAGAAAGACAGAACTAGTCTTCGTGACTTTGCGTCTTTCGATTCGCTTCCACGAAACAATTATCATCATCGTTGATTAACCCCGCCAGCTTATCACCTCATAATCACTGCTCGGTCATCATTTCCTTATCTAGTCCCCGGGGCTCCATCCCTTCTCCCCTTCCCCACACCACGTCACCACCATAACCGTCTCCCCGACCAGTGCAAGACGCCCCATGTGTTGTCGATCGCAAAACACGCACCAGCCCCGCAAACTATTGCATCACATTTGATCTGCGTCTCCTCTCCCCATACTGCTTCTCGTCTTTCCGTGAGAGAGAACGAGAGAGAGACGACAGGAAAGAGTGCCCTCGATAGCCTCCTCGGGCTGCTATTTCGCTATCAAGACAGGCAACACGGGCCGGTAAATTTCGTTTTCATGATGATTATCAGCATTATTTTCTAGTTTGTACTAACCCTAGCTAACACTAACTATGTGTTCGTAAGTCCCACGTGACCCGGCATTGCGAAATATTGTACATCTCTGTAATCTGCGAACTGTCCGAGTCAGTTTGCAGCGTGCCAACTGGGTGGTCAGTGTTCTCTGTCCATTCGGGATGACTGTTTTGATGTGAATGTTTTCGTCAGCCACGTTTTATCAGTTTATCATTCAACATATGATCTCTCCCCTCTTCTCCTCATTAGGCGTGTTTAGTGACCGTAACCATCATGAGTCACTTTTGAGATTCCTTGATTATCGATTGATTATCATCCTTTCTCCTTCCGTTCTCATTCTTATCAAAACCATTCTCCAACTCCTCCCCATTTCAGGTCTCTCTCACTCTCGGTCACTGTCCGTCGCTCTTCGCGCCCACTTGCTCCCTTGAAGCTCACCGCTCTTCACAACAACCCAACAACCGGTAGGTCATCTGAAACTCACGTGAATTACACGTGTCTGTTACAGAAAATGTCCTTGTTCACCGTTCAACCGTTCTCTGATGATGCTGTTCCGCCGCCGCCTCCCCACATATCTCAAATGGAAGGTATGATCCAGAGATCGCTAAGATTTGAACTGAACGGGGACGTTTCAGACTCCTTCAACGCTGCCGTAAACGAGTGGGGAGTTTGGCCGGCTGACGTCTTCACTGAGGCTGCTGACCCGTCTCTCACCACTTCTGCCGCCTCGGCCGCTGTGAGTTTGGGGAAAAGAAGGAAGAAGGAAGTGACTAGATAAGGAACTCCGTCAAGGGGTCAATTTCAGACCGCTTAGCATTGACGTAGGGGGAACTAAAGTTACTGTAAGACTCATAGAGATCAGCACTAATAGACAAAACTCGTTTTCGGAACAAGGAAGCGACTTGAAGATCCTGAATCTTGCAGGAAATCGAGTCGAGAGTTCGCTGTGGCAACGCGCCGGTTAATCGTCGCTGCACCGAGCTTGCCCCCGACAGCAAGTGTGTTTTTAAGTGGGCCCAAGCCACCACCGCCGCCGCTACCGCTTGCCAATGCCAATGCTGTCTTCTCGGACTCGAACAGTGCGAAATGGTGAGTTGCGACGGGCATAGTTCATGTTATGAACAATCACTAACTGATCGGAGGGGAGGCACGCCTCTGTCACTATAAAACGTGCTGGAACGAGTGGGAAAGTGTCCTTTAGGAAAAGGAGTAGGAAAAAGAGAAAAGCATAATGCCTAGAAGGTTTGGAGTTTTCTGGATGAGAATGATAAGGTGATTAGCATAAAAACAGAATGAAACAAAGGACACACAAGAACAATACCTCATTTCAGCGTTCCTCTTCTTCCCTGCCAGCCGGAATGTCCATTTCCATCGGGTCTTGCTCGCTCGACGGCTCCGGGTCTCACTCCTATGATCATGGAGACCAGCAGCAGCATCATGGTTTCGAGACCTCGTCTGCTTCCTCCGTGCAGTATTTTGTCGAAGACGTCGTCTCCGTCGTCGTCTGAACACGACCAGTACAGTCTGTTCAACCACCAACACCACCAACATAATCACCAACAATATCCATACCAATACTCCATTCCATCGATCAGTCAGCCAATCTACGACTCGCCATCACTGTGTACCTCGGAACATTCCTACTCCCCTGCTCACATCTTCTCCCCGTCTTCCACCTCGTCTCTTCCATCCAGCTCCCCGTTCCCATCATCCACTTCTCCAATCACCACCATCGAGGAAATCTCCGCCGACATCCCGTTCCTTGACTCGCTCATCGCAGAGGTCCGCCAGGAAATGATCTTGGACACGGAGACAGCAGACGTCGTCGCGCCATCACCATCCACATCTTCCGATATCTCTTCTGTCAGCCGGAAGTCATCTTCCTCGTCGTCCTCTTCAATCCGTGACGTCATTGTTTCTCCGGGACAGACGCTTGTCATCCGAGGCGAAGACGGTCAAGAGTACAAGGTATCAAGCGAAAAAACAGTTCAGAACTTGAACTGTGAATTTCAGCTCACCGTCGAACGCATCGAAGGAGCTGAGGCCGTTGCTGTTGCTGCTCCCATCAAGCGAAAACTCTCCGATGACAGTGTGATTGCTCCAAAACGTCCACGAGCTGCACCTGTCTCACTTGTCAACTTGTCTGATGAGGAGGTAACAACAAACATTCTTTAGACTCTTCTCAGCGTTCCATTTGCAGATCGCTGAGCGAAAGAAGCAACAAAACCGTGCCGCAGCCCTCCGATACCGCCAAAAGATCCGTGAGGGACGTGTTCTCTCAGTCAGCGCCAAAGAGACTCTGACCCAGAGAAATGCGTACCTCCGTGACGAGGCCGCCCGACTGACGAGCGAGTGCGAAGTGCTTCGCCGGCTAATCTTCAACAAACTCGGCACGAACCCTCCGTCATTCTAGACATTTCCAGAACGTCTTATCTTCCTTAATCTATTTACTACTTTTCCCCGTTCGTTCCGTTTCTATTTCCATTTCATTTCTTCCTCATTATCCCCTATCCTTTCCCTGATCTTCTGCTCCATGTCTAGAGATTTCCCCGTTGATGGATGAGTAAGGCAAAACTGGAAAACACAAAAACAGACAAACTCGCGAACCCAGAAAACCCAGAATCCAATTGAATTTCGCATAGAAAAACTGATTTGATTGAGTGAGGTTTTCGCCGCCTCGGGGTCCTCTAGGGAGGTCACTTGTGTTGTGCTGGCATGTTCATCTGTCTCTTTTTATGTTTTCCCCGTTTTCCACCCACGATGGTGACGAGTTTTTTCCCTTTTTTCCAACATAACTAACCCAAAACGTTCAAATTATCTAGTTTTATACCCTATTTCGTTCCCCTCTCTTGGTCCACCTGGACCCCATTATCTGTATGTTTGGCTGACTGATTCTTTTTCCTTCTTCTTTTCTTTTTCCCCAGAGAACAAACTCTATTATATATAAGTGAACGCAAAAACAAAACAAACCAATAAAGAATATATAACTACAAGCCTGTCTGCCCGGCTTCGCCGGCATCCAGTCTTGGTTTGAGCCTGCCTAGGTGGTTTTTGACTGGTGCCGGCTACGCCGTCACAGGTGGGCCGCCTGCGGCGTCCGTTCCTCTTTTTAAACGTGAAAATTTAGTTGGCCGCCACGCCGGGGTCACGTAGATCAAAAACGTGAACGCACGGACGGACACACAGAGACACAAACAGACAAACATATAAACAGACCCCACGTGAATTTTATTTAATAAGAATGATATCTATCTTTTGCAAGGAACACCTGTAACAGAAGCCACAAAACACTGATAGTTGAGGAGATCAACAAAACGAAACCATATTCCGGGTAGTTTCTCTTGGCGAATTAGCTGAAAAAAGGCTCAATGTGTCTAGTATAATCTTCAAGCCACTTCACCGTTTCTACTTGAAACTCTGTAACCCGATCCAGGTCATAGTTGACTGCGTCAACCCATTCGACACAGTTCAAAAGCTCATCTCGCAAATAAAAGCATTCCTTTTTCTCGGTATTCTCCTGCATTCCCATCATCATTCAAATCTTATCAAGTCCTCACAAAAAACCCGAGTAAGAGCCGTGTGCCTGCGGGCATCATCCACTCACTTCCACTCATCCCTCCCCTTCTTTCCATCATTCTTCTCTTCTTTCTTTCTCTCTCTCCAATCGCATTTCCGACCGTATCCCCCTTCGATTCCACGTCATCTATTTTCGTACTCCAAGACAATAAGCATGAGTAAACGTGGATGCTACTGATTTGATTTGTTTCTTTGTATGTATTTCATCTAGCCCAAAAGAGCAAAGAAGACATGTAAGAGGACATTTTGTGGGACGTAATGAAACTTTTGTTTGTTTTTCTGTTAGCCTTGTGACTTCACGCTTCGCTCATTTCGCATCTGACTCAGCGCCACGTAATGAGCTCTCAGAATCAGGTTGGTTGGCTTATTTTGACCGGAACTTTTTCTGATTCTGATTCTGGGTAGGCTACCGTAGTTCGGGCATGTTACACCTGTTTCCGCCTGCTTTGGTAGTTGGATCTTTGGTTGAGAAGGACTATATAAGGCATGGGTTGACTGGTAGATACCGGCTTCTATACCAGAGGCTCTAGCAAAGTCGGTGACTCTTGATCTTTCCCTCATTACCATCTTATTTGCAAGTTTCCAACATCACAGCTCAACATTCCTAATTCAAACAGCCTCCGCTCGCAACAGGTGAATCGTTGTTCCTCACTCCTCCATCCCGAATGCTCTAGTAGCTGTATATTTTTAGCTCCGAAAGGTGTCGACGTGTCAATCTCAGAGTGTGAAAAGTGGGCGTGGCTTGTCTCGGGGGCCTGGAAGATTGATGTCACTTCACTCGTATCTGCATCCTTTGGAGCTGCAGCTCATTTTAATTCGGTTGTGTTGTCCTGGCTGGGGTTTGGGTCTTTTTCCACGTCATTTACAGAGCCATGGGTTTTCTGTCTTCTGCTAGTGTTCGTGTCCTTTTGTATTCAGGACTCTGGAAAAGGGAAAACCGAACAGCACGTCATCAAAGTAAAGTAATACTCAAATGACCACAAATACACACACTTCAAAACTCATTTGCCGGGCTTTCATTCTGGGCGGGCCATCATCATCTTCTCTGGAAAATAGTCATTATAAATGTGTACATTTTGTTTACCGTCCCTTCCTTCCCCTTTCCATCATCATCGTTCCCGAAAAAAGGTTTGAATTTTTAACTTTTTCAAGATGTGGTGGAGGAGGAGAATACTCGAGAGAATCTGAGCAAGAAAGGGGAGGGCGCCAATAACTCAATTTGGTCGACGAATGACATTTTTCTTTTGTTCATCACTTTGCCGTCTTCCACTCGAAAAACGTCTTATGTTTTTCAGTGAATAAGTAAGTAAACTGGACTATATAGTTTCTATTGACCCGTTCTCTTTTGTCTTTCGGACCAGACTTCATTCTCATCGAAGAGTTCTTCTTCTTCTTCTCCTAGCCACCCGCGTGTCAAGAGCAGATTCTTCTTGTTCTCTTCCTTCCCCTCTCTTCCACCTCATTTGGCTCCTTCTAAGCGTAAGAGTGCGTCACTTGCTGACGGAGCTCATTAGTACCATAACCGTCTAGTCGACGTTTCACTTTTTCATCTTTCCTCGGTAAAAATGGGTGCTCTTTCTGACATCTTCTGAGAAAGTTAGGTGAGAGGAATAACGAAGTATACTTCGAATGGGGTCGCTTTCTATTTGGGGCCAGTTTTCAGTGTTCCCTCCAACTTTGAAGCCAAATGAGTAACAGTCCTCATCAGAAACCACCTCCACTGATTAGCCATGTCTATCACGTCAACCTATTTTTCCTGCAAACTTCGATCACATGTACACGAATAGCCTCCGTCCCACACACCTTGATTAGCCTTGTTAGAAGCTCCTAGTCCCAAATGCCGGCCAGATTTGCTCATTCTCGCCCCGTTTCCCCTCCCCTCTCCTTTATCCCACTTGACTCCGCCCACTATCATCTGTTTTTCGATTCGACATCGTTGTCGAGCACGAAGAGGAGGAGCCGTGCTCCTCGTCAGTTTTGATTGCATCCGCTCTCTCCGTGCACACTTGGGCTCTTGCTCCTCTTGACCGTCCGTCCTCAAGTTCTTCTTCTTCCCCTTCTTTTATCCTATTTCTGTCCTTCAGGTACCCCTAAACGTCCCGCTCGGCACGTCCGCTTCCCGCACAAAACGATGCAAAAGACTATTCTGATCGCCCTGTTCGCCGTTCTCGCCGTGTCGACTGTCATCAACGCTGCTCCACAGGCGCCGACGTCGTGCGCTGTCGACGAGCGTGCACAGATTCCGTGTGTCTGCTGCAAGAAGGATTGCTGGTATTCGATCGCTGCGGTAAGACATGTCTTGTGACTCCTTATGATCAGAATGTTTCAGGCGGCCACCCATGAGCTCGGACACATGCCAGGAGAGGCCGGAGAGCGTGAAGCGATGGCGACGTTGAAGCTGATCCGCGCGTGCATGATCACCGAGTGCTCCGGAGTCTGCAACGTCTCGCCGTTCTAACTTCTCCTCCATCCCCTTCTAGTAATTTATTGACGAAACAATCAGTCTCCTTCCCTTCCCCCACACGCCTTCTTCCATTCCATCCCATCCCCTAGATCTCATACTTTGTAGCACCAAAAGTGTTGGTCTCTTCCCTTCTTCATTTCATTTCATTTCTCTCTGACTCGAGCTCTCGCGCAACGCAAAATTTTTGTCTGTTTATGATATCCATCACTTTTGGTACTTGGCGGCACGTCTGGAATAAAGTTATACACTTGTCGGAACTAATAAAGTCGTGATGTTGTTGTTAGGTTCATGACTGTTGTGATACGGGTGATTTACGAGTGATCAGAAGATGTTGAACTAGTTGATATCATGAGGTGCAGAAGGTCAAAACAAGGGAGATGTTAGAAAATCTATAACTTCACAGTTCCATCTTATCGCATCCGTTTCAAACCTTGGCGGCTTGCACTAATGACAAGCTTGTCACCCTATCAAAACCAGGACACGTCGTTCTGTCCTCACAGATCTTTACGGTCATCCACACATCCACATCCGACCCTCAAGTCCATTCGATCCTTAGTCCATTTTTATGTTTACACTATCCCCCGCATTTTACGACAGTCCGATTTTCGCCTTATCTCTTTCCCTCTCGGCCCATAAAACAAGTGCGATGACAAACCGAATTGAGACATTTTATAGGCGACGTTCCGCCTTTCGCTTTCCGCAAACTTTTCCGCAAGAAGCTTGCATATAAACCGGGGCGCCGCGACGGCACTTAGCAAATTTGGGTCTCGACGTCGTCGGTCACGGCGCCACATTACTCTTACTACATTAATCCCGTTCATTCGGTAGTTACCTACATCCTCTCTTGTCTTCCTCGTGTCACTATGAAGTCTGAGCGGAGACTTCTCATCGGCTCACTCACTGTTTCCTGTGTCACGTTTCTCATCTCCATCTCTGTTGTGGCCGTGATTCTTCGAGATGTGACGTCGTTGTTCGGAGAGCTAGACAGTGAGATGTCTAGACTCAAGGTACTTTCGTTGTCATTGCCCGTGACCTTTGATTTTTCAGTATGACACCGATGTTGCTTGGTCGGATATGCAGTTCTTTAGTCGAGAAGTTGGGCAGGTGGATAGGATTCGGAGGGATCTGATGCAGAAGAAGGCGGACTACACGGGATATCGTATGTATCTGGAAGATACGAGTTACTGAATTGACCGTTTCAGAAGCTCAAGTCCAGGTCTCCGATTTCATTGCGGATGGATCTGGCGAGTTCCCAGATGAGACTCTAACCCTACAGAAGAGTGAACCGATGATGCCCGGATTCGGCCCTAGATGTTCTTGCTTCAACTCTCCTCAGCAATCCTTGTGCCCACCGGGTCCAGCAGGACCAGTAGGAGAACAGGGGATTGATGGAGAAGATGGGGCGGATGGTATTGATGGTTATGATGGTTTCGATGCGCATCCGAGTCAACCAGCGGTTAGTGAAGACCAAACGTTCATCTTATTATTTTGATATCTGTTCAGAGACCATCGAAAGCTCCATTCCATTGTCCTCGTGGTCCTCCGGGAGAAGGAGGACCAGATGGACCACGTGGTAAACGGGGTCTTCGTGGTCCTCGTGGTCGTCCAGGGCGCCCGGGAATCAACGGAAACCCTGGGTTCCCGGGAGATATCGGTGCACCAGGAATTCCAGGTCAAGACGGAATAGTCGGAGAACGAGGTGTGAATGGAGTGGATGGTGTGACCTATATTCCACGACAAGGCGTGAAAGGAGCAATGGGTCAACCTGGAAATGAAGGACATCCTGGAAACAAGGGCAAGCCGGGAGCACCTGGAAAAGAAGGAATCCAAGGATATGAAGGAATGATGGGATTGCGAGGAATCGAGGGAACCGGTGGACCAGTCGGACCTCCTGGACCACAAGGAACAGCAGGAAGTGATGCGGCGGTGAGTTTATCGTAAACAAGGAGAGAATCTCAAACACCGGCACGTGCCGAGAAGAAAATTAGATGGCGAGAATACGAGAACCTTTCAGAGTGTATGTAGTAGTTATTCACGACTGTTTTCAAAACATACGGGTGTTTGACGTCTTATCATCAAAGTGTTGAACTTTCAGTACTGTCAATGCCCGAATCGTGGAGAGACCGAGACGGATGCAGAGGTTCAGAAGAATGTGAAAGAGCAAGATGTTCAAGGATCCGGATATACTCTCACAGGAGTACTGTAACTATGATTCGTTTTAGGTTTTGTTGAATGCAATCTTAATAACAGTTGGCTAATAAATGTTGTGAAACCGAGGCGATCCATCTTTCTGCAAGTAGTCTGAAGCTCGAGACCAATAAACCAACATCCCCCACGTGACCCTTCTCTCTCGATTCCTTCTCACCTTTCCAGCTTGATACGAGTGCAATGGCGTGATGATAAGTTCGGTAAGAATCACATGCCGCCGCGAGACCGACCCCATGTCCTTTGCCTTCTTTCCGTTTCCCATCCCCCACTTCAAGTGTCTGCCATCTGCGTCTCCGCCTCTCTCGGGCGCCTCGACCAAACATTGTGTCATTCGTTCTCCTCTCTCACTCATTGACTGGCCCCCAAGCTTCTTTCTCCCCCAGTTTTCTTTTTCTCTCATCTCTGTTTCGTACCTCGGTGTGCTGTGTTCTCTGGTCTAAGAATGCCGCGTCAACGTCGTCAAGGAATCGTGTACGATGTTCGCGAGCAGGGAACTGCTCGTCTCATCTTTGACGAGAATCGGACTAAATTCCAGGTCAGTCAGTTCCTTTAAACGTTTCGTAACTTCAAATTTCAGGGAGTCCTCGAGACGATCTCTGGCGAAACAATGTTGGTCCGTGGCCGACTGACGTCAACGCCGGACCTGGCAAGCACCTCGGACGGCGGCATCATCATGGATGTGGATGTTGGTGAGTCGTAAACAGTTTACAAAAACCTACCAGACCACTCTGTCCAGTTTCCCGATGACTGGGGGTACAAAAAACAAATTGGAAGAACGAACAAAAACAAAGAAGAATAAAGAGATGAGAAACCTCTTTACTATTTCAGTTGACGGAGAAGAGGGGTCTGCGTTTCATGTGATCGGTGTCAAGGTGCTCGTTGATGAGCAGTACGCGGCGATCGACTCGACGGCCATCAAGTTTGAGGCATTGGATCGCTTGATTGGCATGAAGTAAGTTCCTTTGATACTTTGATCAGGGAAGAAACATCAGGGGAACTTTTCCAAAGAACACAGCTCTTATCTAGGTCACGTGGAGGGTTGAGGGAGCAGAACACGTGGTGTCGACGACTCACATGAGCCAATTGTTTCAAATTTTGCAAATGAAAGAGACGAATGATCACAGATAACTTCCAGAGCCGCCGTCGAAATCCAACAACACATCAACCCGAACCTCGCCGAGGAATCCAAGGAAGTTTTCGTTGGCAACATGCAGATCCACCTGCTCACTTCGCATCGCCCATCTCCATCCTCTCGTCGTGAATCTGTATGTGCTGAGAACAACGATATCAAGATTTTGGAGGCTTCTGATGACTTTTTGTCGTAAACTGTTGGTACTTGGTGGCGGGTCCCTCTCCTCTTTCTCTCATTCCCCCATTGTTAGACGTTTCGGATAGTTTTTTCGCTTCTTCTTTTTCCCCTTTTCTGTCTTTCCTAAATGTAAAAAAAAATTTGAAAGTAATATAAAACGCTTCATGTTATCATGCTGTCATTCCACACAAGAATCCCTCCTGTGGAATAGTGCAGTCTCTATCGTCAATGTAGCCAATGTTCTCGTGAACATTCATCACTACACAATCCTCCGGTGCTCCGTTGCTCATCGCCGAGTTCGGTGCTCCGACAGCTTGATCCCATTGCGTGAAGATGTAGCTCTCTCCAGTGAGGTTGTCATCCCATTCGAACAACTCGTTCTTCTTCTGACAAGCGGTGATTCTGCTCAACTCTGACGGCGGTGCGAAGCAGGCGGCTTTGCGACGTGCTCCGATCCACATGCTGCCCTTCTCGTCCGTGATCACTTTCTTGGCTTTCACTGCAAATAAACATGCTCAGAATAGATCCACCCCCTCTTTCTCCTCACTTTTCAGCCACAGGTGCTCTTCCAGAGTGGCGATTCCATGAACTCTCGAGTTGTACTGCTTGCGACACACTTCTTGGGCTTCTTGGTACGTGGTGTTTTGGTAGAAGATCTTGAGACAGACACGAACTCTCATCGGGCGAACGAACGACTTCCATCCGGGAGGACACTTTCCTTGCCCTAAAGTTGTGGGTGTTCTCTGTAGCCCGTTGATAATAGGCACTTACACAAGTTACACTTGGCATCAGCGTCCGCGGCGGCATTCGTGAGGTTGATAGTGAGTCCTAGAAGGAAGAATAGGAACAAAGTAGTTCCAGAGATGCTAGTAACCATCTCGAATCTCTTGGTAGCCGAAAACTAACAGTTTCGTTGGTTTTATATGAACCCCCGTGTCCCCACACAGTAATAAAACGGGTGATAACTTTTGATTACTGCTCACTAAAAATGAAGGAGTAATGTGTTGTTTTATGATCTTCTACGTAGCGATGGGTACTGCAGTACTCAGAAGCTTCTACAGTACCTTTTTAGCCTATCGACTAGCTACAAAGTGTCCCTCTGACCAAAGTCCGGACGTATCCTTATCAACCACAAGTTTTTTGCCGCCGGAGGACAAGGGGAACTGATAAGATGAGTGCGTATGTTATGGAGTCTCCAGTCGGCTTCTCCTCTTATCATTCCGCCAGTTCTCACCTCTTTCCTTGGCACATTTACCAAATGGAGGACGCGTGGAACTTTGTGAAATACTACTCGGTACCCATGTTATTGGGATCCGTGAAGTATCGGGATATGAGTAAGAACATGAAGAACGCGGCAGTCAGTGAGTATTAGAGTGATTTGGTTATTGTAAATAACGGATTTTCAGACGACGCGATTGCCCGAGTAGTTCTGATACTGTTTGCTCCATTCCTGATCTCTTGTGTCATCCCGTTCGTCATTGCTGTGTGAGTTTCCTTGATGAAAAATGAGTCCCAATGTTTCGTTTTCAGCCAGTATGGATTCTGGATGCATTCTCTGTTCGTTCTGCTTTTCGGCCAATGGGAAGACTCATCCCTCATCTCGAAGATCCGTCAACGAACAGTCCTGATCACTGGCTCCCTGATCTTCGCGTTTTCCATTATCTTTCAAATCACCCACTTCACTATCCCTTTTTATCAGTTCATTGTCAATTTGGTGCAGAGGTTGATTGTGTAGAACTTGTAGAAGTTGTAAAACTGTTTGTATAAACAAGTCTCGGCAAGTTTTGGGGTGTGCTTCTTGGCCCGATTCTCCGAAGAGAAACGGTTGATCCCTTTCGCCACGAAGAGGCGAAGCACGTGAAAGGGAAAAGGGTTTTTGTCCAACCGAGGACTGGGAAATAATAAAAAACAGACTCCATAGAAGCATGGACATCCGAAACAACAAGTAATCAAAAACAGACTCCATAGAAGCATGGACATCTGACTGAGCCACCCCCCATTTGCGTCAATACAGCCGGATCAATAACTACGCGAACGCTACGCTATCCAACACATATTGACAATGTGCCAATCTATCTATTGTCCTTTCCGATCTTATCTTAAAGGCAAATCGATTTACAATTGGCACCTGTCGGTTGTAATCTCAATTGGGTACACCTGTTTCAATGATCTGCCAAGTAAATTTACGGCCTTGTAGTTGGATTCTGGAATATTCGTATTTAGTATGCTGCAAGTTCCCTTTGTACCCCACCTATGATAAGAATGAATGAGTAAGCGGAAGACCGAAAAGTCACAATCACTCGATACTGACCTTTACTTCGTCTAGAGTGAGGTCATCACAACTTGCATCATGATTTCAAAACCCCGAGTTGTATATAAAAGCAGTTTTCCATCAACAAAAGCACCGAAACTTTTTGCGGCGCTTATCAATGCCATCAATTTGGAGCAAAATCAGTGATTACTGGACATGGTTTCTTTGGGGAAAAACGCCGTACAATCAGTTGAGCGATGTGCAGAAGCAAGAGGCGAGGAAGGATCTGTATTGTCGGTTGTTCTTTATAGCGAACACTCCGTTCATTGCAGCGATGATGGGCACTTTTCAGTTGAGCATGTGAGTGAACGGACGTGTTCAGATGAAGAGATGGTGTGGTTTAGGCTCCCGGCAACTGGCTTGAAGTATGTGTTAGATAGGGCAGTGCCAGCTGGTCGGGAACGGTGGAATGGACGGATTGCTTTCGGGACGTATTGTGTTCTCCATGCGATTACAATGACTGCTGCGATGACGTTTTTGGTGGCTCCATGTTATGTTTTTGCGTTCAATCGCTTTTTGGATTTGTTTTCTAGGTCAAAAAGTAATTTCGTTCATAGTCAATAAATAAAAAGAGGAAAAAAACATGATTTGAATTATATTACAAGTGAAATTATAGTTATACCCGAAGTCAAGTAAGATAACAACCGCAAGAATCAGATCAGTTATCACTTTAGCTCATTGAGCTTCTCGAAGTATGTCTCGATTCCTCGTCGAACTTCGTTCAAGTTGATATCCATCATATGAGCATAGAGGCAGAAGGCGATGATGACGAGGAGAATGGCACGGCGAATGTGGCGAGCCCATTGTGACTTTTTAACTACCGGCACCAAATAGAGCGTCGAGTAGAGTTGAATGGGGCCGAAGACCAGGGCGAAGGCGGTGGCGACGAAGCAGATGACGTTGAATGGCATGGAGAAGTCGGGGACTGGGAGCAGGACGAGGATGGTGTTGGAGTGGATCGTGTAGGCGGAGGTGGCGGACTTCCGGACAAAAACGGTGGCCGACGGGATGTGCATTCCGTGATTGGCGTCTGGGGGATATTGCTCCAACCTGAATGAAAAAAACACGAGGTTCACTTCAAAATGTTGGAAATCTTACCTCAGAAGCTGCTTGTCAAATGGAATCACGAGTTCGCAAGACTGTCCGGCAGCGAGTCCCATTCGGTATTGCAACAAAGTCGGTGCTTGTGGATGCTTGCTGTTCTTCATCGTTTTCTCCATTCTTGGAACCGCTCCGTTTTCGCATTTCCAGCGAATCTGGCTATATCTCAAGTGCACGTAGTATGGAATGATTTGCGAGACTTCTATCGTCGATGGCGTGTCGTCGTTGGTGATGTGGATGGTGAGTACTCCGTGCTTCTGCTCGAATCCTCCCTGCGACGACCACACCTTCACAACTTCTTCTTTCTTGGAGATCTCGGTGACTGGGATGAAGAGTTCGAAGGGTGTCGCGCCACTCATTCCCGTAACATTCTTCACATCCGTCGTTTTGATTTCTCCAGAAGTCCCGACGACGTGGACTTTGCTGCTTCTGGCTACCATACACTGCGACGCGAGTTTTCGATCGAAGACATCCACAAGAGACCAATGTCTCTGATTCTGATTCTTATTAGACGGGTTTCGCATCACAACGGACACTCCGACCTCCATGGTGGCTTGACATTTCTGGTTACTGCATTGTTGCTCGGCGACCAGATGGGAGGAGTGATAGACCGAGTTGTAGAGTTTGGATGGGTGGAGCAGGGTGCTGAGCCCATTCTGTAAACGAAAAGATGAACGACTTGAAGAACAAAAGACCACAAACCTCCTTGCAAGCCAACAGCTTCCTGAGTCTCGTCAAGTTCTCCGTGCACGTCGTCTCCCCGCTGAGCACTCCGTATCGCTTGAATATCTTTCCGTTCTTCTCATTCGCTCCATGATTTCCGAAAATCGTATATTCGGGCGCGGTGACAACATTGATATGCGAAATGGATGTGCATAGAACTCCGTTGAGCGCCTCCACCAGGAACTTCATTCGCTCGTCGGCTTCCTCGTCGGAGACGGCGGTGAACTCGGCGAAGACTTGAGCGCCAGCGGGAGAAGATGGTTGAGGGGGGATTCCCCACTGCTCGAGATTCCAGCGACCTTGTCCCATTGTCACAGTGAGTCGGTGGATGGAGTAGCGAGTGAGAAGCTCTTGGGCGATTCGGGGAAACGTCAAGAAGTCGGTGGATTCTGTAAGGTGACAGATGATGCAGGAACACGTGAAACAAAAGACCTACCAGTTTTAACATCGAAAGATCTCTCCGAATTGAAGCGAAAGTCCACGCGGATCTCGTTCCGACTGACTGGAGCCAGAGTGACCTGCTCGTCGAAGTGCTCCGTGAGCCCGTGGCAGAGTGGTACGAGTGATAAAAGTAGACACCGTAACAGTGTTTCCCGCATGGATTCTGAAGATTCGAATACTTACCATTGAAAAAACAGAACTGGAAGGTTAGATACACAAAACTCGAAAGACACGGAATGTTATTCAACCAAAACCTAAGGAATTGAGCAATTGAAAACTGTTTATTCGATTGATTTAATACATTTAGAGATAAAAAGATAAGAAGTAGAAAAACAGAGCTCAAGGGTTCATGAAAAACGGAGATCTAGAAGGGGGTGTGTTTCGGGTGGGAGAAAACAAAAGAAGGCAGGCGAAGGAAAGTCTACTAAACGGCTAAGTACAAAACGGGAGGCACTCGTGTCATCAAAAGCAGGTACATACGGACAATGGGGAATTGGGATTTGATTAGGAGGGAAGAGACGCTTCTCTTCCGGCTTCCAGAAACCGATTCGGGTAGAACTGAAGGCCTTCGATGGAGTCGTCGCGACAGATCAGACCGGATTCCTCGGCGGCGAGTAAACTGAAAATGACAGTTTTGCGAATAGCTGGTAGCTCAAAGACTCACCGTTCTCTCGCAAGAACAACAGTTATGCCTAGGGACTCTGCGAGTTCGTTGGCAGTGGCTTTCTCCAATTTCGCTACGAATTCCAGTGTCTGACCAACAGTGCTGTCGACGGAAGCGGACTTCAACTGCACCACGAGAACACCAGATGGGAATCGATGAAGCTCCAATGGAGAGTTGATCCTGCTCAATGCTTCGCACGCATTCATGACATCTTCCGGTGACAACAACTCGATTCCTCGTGCTCTGTTGATACGGCAGTAGACCTCGGGAAGTGCAATCATGCCGCCGTTCTCTTTGATATGTTCGTGAAGTACATCCGTCAACTCTTTGGCTAGTCGTTGAAAATATTCGGAATCCGATCCGACAAACGTCGACTTGGTCACTGGATCGGAGACTCCCAACGAGAGCAAGTACGACTTGAACTGGATCGTCTCGTCCTCGTTGATCTCGCCTTTCCGCGTTCGAACCTTCTCCGAGATGCTCTTCGACAGGTTCACCATCTCTCGGGCAGTCTCCATCAGCTTGCTCATGTCGTCGAATGCTTGTGTGATGGTCTCGTGCGTCTTCTGATGATTTTCCGCCAATCGCCGCTCGATTCCAGATATGCCGACCGAGCGGATGTTGCCGCTAGCGCGAGACTGAAACGAACAAGTTGGGGATGAGGAAAAGCGTGCCGACTGGAAACCTACGCCACTAGAGCTGGATCCGGAACTCGATCGCTGCCACGTTTTTCTGCGAACTGCGTCTTCGTATTTTTTGAAAAACTGGAAATTCTATCGTTTGATAGGGTTAGTTCAAGATAAATACTCACATCATCCTCTCCTCCATGTCGGAATACTAACCGAATTGTGTCGTACTGACTAGAGCTCATCGGTCCAACATTGCCTGCCTTCGGTTTCTCCAACTTCAACACAATCTTCCCTCCTTTACTGAACATTGACTTGTGATGTTTCTCCATCGACAGGACCATGGAGTGATGAAGCACGATACGACGATCCGGGTCCGATGAGTCTGCCCAGATGACACGTTGCATTGTCAACGACGCCGTTCCCTGCTCGAAGTTGGTCTGGAAAATAGGAAACGGGAGCTCAGAGAATGTTTTGTTTATCGCTTACCTGCTTCAAGTCTCCCTCATAAATCCCGACGTGTCCGGCCTGACAGAGCAGTTCTTCTGTGCTCTCGCCAGGTGTGTACCACGACAATCGGTTCATTCTGGTTTACCTCCTGCAAAACAATCGATAAGTGAACAGTGCGGCGACGACAAGAATCATTGTACAACGGAGAAGCATCAACAATAGAGCGAAGTTGCAAATTGAATGACGTCATTGTAGAATTATGAAGAGAACTGGTTCAGGGCACCGACTAAAGAATGAGGAACGCTCTCCGATCTTTAAGCTTTCTCCCGGGGAACTCATGGCTCGTAGGGGGGCCCATCGAAATCGATGAAAAACAACGAGAAGGAAATGAGTGAGATGGGTAAGAGTCGGGTGTGGAGAAGGGGAAGACGGGTGGAAGGGAGAAGAGTAGGAGGAAAAAATGAATTCAAACTTTTAGTTTGAAGCAAAATAGCCAGCGAGAAGCGGTGGCAGAGCGGCGGCGGCTGTCGCGGGGCCCGAGGACCCGAAGCGAAATGCTCTGGCGGCGGCTGCGTCTCGGCGATTCATGCGATCTCTCGGACGAGGGGGACCCGTCGGCCTGTGCAGCACATACTCAACGACAAAAAACGAGGGAAATTGATTTAGGTGGCACAATGACACGAAAGAGGAGCACACACACAGACACACGCAAAGAAGGGAGGAGAAGGGGAAAATGAGGAGTGCGGGGCGATGGAAGGAATGACGCGAAGAGGACCAGTGGAAGCGGAGGAAAGGTGGAAGAGGAGGCCCCGGGAGGGGGAAAGGAGGCGGCGAAAGAGGAAGAAGAGTTGGAAGGAGGAGGAACCGCCGGAGCGAGGAGCACACCCTCTTCACCCCGGCTCTTCCAAACTCTTATTCTCTTCCGAGTCGTCGGACGACCAGTTGAATTCGAAAAGCCTAGCGAAACAGAAACAGAAGAAAGAACGAGAAGCGCAGATACGAAGACGCAACTTTGAGCGCTCTTTGTGTGAACCATTGAAACATTGGATAGAGGGTTAATCAATCGTTTATGGTACAACATATTTTCAAATTCGTTCAATCACATAGACTTCTGAGCAACCGCCTTCTCCTTCCACTCGTTCTTCTCGTCTTTGCTGAGTCCACGGAAGGTCTGAATGCAAAACTTGGAGAAGTCCGCCTCGTCGCCGTCGAAATCGGCCCGCAGCGAGGTCTTCGTTTCCATCAGCCACAACTCGTACGGGGAAACACTGCAAAACAAGGCCGATTACGTGGGAAAAGTGCATTTGTATTTATATCACGGACCTTTTCTTCGTGGGCTCTTCCACGTCGGGCTGCTGCGTCTCCGGGGCCTTTGCCTCATTCTCTTTTCCATTCTTCTTTTCCTGCGCCTTTCTTCTCGTCTCATCAGTCCCCGTAGAACTGCCAAAGTTGAGCTTGGCCTGCTTCCGAGTCGGCGGAGTGCTCACCGATGCGTCGGTTTCACGCACGCGCTTTCTGGTGTCATTGGATGTGGATTCGAGTTGATCGAATATCGAGAGCGACAATTGGGAAGATGCAGCACTGATTGGAGCACTTTTCTCGGATCCTTTCTGAAAATGTCGCTATAGAATTGATACAACACACTATGACTTACAGCGAATGGATTCTTGGCCGCCTTTTCCATCGGCACAACAGGTTCCGTTGAGATAGACATGTCCAAGTCGGGACTTGGCCGAGTCTCCTCGGCTTCCTGCTCTTCATCATCACTTCCCTCTTGTTCAACTGGTGATGGCGCTTTCCTTGCTTTAGAGGCAAATTTTGAAGTCGCAATTATCCTGGCCGGTCGGATCTCGGGCTCCTCGCTTCTCCGACCATCGTCTCCATCCACTATTCTTCTTCCGATTTCGGCGACCTTTTCAGACAGCGCGACCTTCTTGCATCTGACCGCGTAGTTGCACAGATTCTGGATAGTCTTCGATGCCGCATTTCCATTCACCAGAGCAGCAACCTCAGCAGCCAATCCATCCGAATTGGTTTTGGTGAGCAGAGCGAAAAGTTTGATGATGTTGGATGCAAGTTGTTTCGAGGCATCTGCATTCTTGTTAGCATCACGTTCCAAGATTGCATCGGAGAGCAGAAGTTCGCTGAGATACAAAGAGTGCTCCAACTCGGTGCGTCCCTTCTCCGGTTGACAGAACGGAAGTTTCCAGTCGACAGTCGTCGGGGCGTTGATTCCATTGACTAGTGGGGATCGGGAGCCACGGCAGTAGATGTAGCGGAACTCCTTGGCAGTGATACAAACCGGGAAGATGCCATCCGAGGGGGCACGAAGAACGGATGATCCTTGGAAGACTGGAACCCAGAGTCCTGGAGCGGAAAGAACGTGTACGTTGGCGGCAGAGTCCATAACTGCCAGTTTGCCTTGACTTGAGTACGCAATCCAATCGAGTTGCTCTCCTGTTTCCACTGGAACATCGAATCTCGACACTGCTCCGGCCGACTTGCTGTGTCTCGGCTCCCGGTACCAGGATCTCTGGTTCAGGGAGTATTCCGTGACTTCGAATCTCCACTGTGGTGTCTTTTTGTGCTCGTAGAACTCGGATCCAGATACCGAAGCGATGGCGAGACGATCGTCGAAGCAAGTCGCAGTGAGGATCGGAGCCGGATGAGTGAAGATTTGTCGTTGGACTCCGCAGATGGTGAAAACGCGAATGTTTCTTTTTTTGGTCAGCACAACGACTTGTTTTTTGGACACAAGGACGTCGACGATACCGTCTCCACGAGGCATCACAATGGTCCAGCGTTGAGGGTCAAAACCTTGGATCGGAATGACATGAAGAATGCTGGTTCCTTGTTTCTCCGCTTTGACAGCATCAGTCTCCAGATCCTCAATCTCATCTGTCGCCTTATCCAGTTCCTTCTCCTTCTTTCGGTTCTCGGTGCTCGCCAGAGCCACTACGTTTTCCGAGATGTCAGCAAGCTCGTAGTTGGCGTCGAAGTTGTCAATGTTGATGTCGCCGTGGATGTTCTTGTTGTGGAATTCGATCTACAAAGAGGATATTTATTGTTAGACTCTCGATTTAATTTTCGAACACCTACATCAATACTGGCCACCTTGGCCGACTCGTTGACGTAGCTGCGCACGACTCCGTACCGATTGTATTTCAGGAATCGCTGAGTAGCCTCCGGGTTGACTGGTGAGCTGTTACACACGAATCTCTCCGGAATCAGCACTTTCCGAGGTGCCGACGGCTCTATGTAGCTCGGAACAGCAGGAGCACCACCTTGTGGAGTCATTGGTCGCAGGTTCTCATCGGGCTTTCCAACTTGGAATCCGAACTCTTCGAGGCCTCCGAGATCTTCATTTCCGTAGCCGTATCGCTTCTTGATGGCGGCGAGATCCGAAGACATCCTGGTATCCTCGTCGTCATCCATCGCTTCGTCATTCAGCAAGTTGTTCTTGGCAGCTGTTCTGTTGAGCACAATCGAGTCATCGTCACTGTCCGCTGCGGCGTCGACCTCCATCTTCTCATCAGAAGCAGCAGAAGAGGTAGAGGCTCCGAAGGCGTCGAACATGCAGATTCCTTTATTGGAGTCGGCGATGATCAGCTGCTTAGGAGCGAATGGAGCAAAGGCGATGGAAGTGATTACAGTGGTTCCTGGAGCGTTTCTCTTGAACTCCTGACAAGCAACTAGCTTCATCAGCTCATTGTTCCACACTGCGACCTTGTTATCGACACTAGCAGCAGCCAGGAAAGTTCCGCACTGGGAGAGCGCTAGAACCGAGAACTTGGCTGATTCCTGATCTTTGAGCCGGTAGACTCCAGCATCTTCCCAGGTGCCACGACGGTACGACTTGACGCAGTCTTTGGATGGGATGAAGAGCCACGTTCCGTCTTTGGACCACACCATTTGAATAAGGGGCTTCGAAACGCTGAAACCATGTTTTTCTAACTAATTTTCAGGTTTTCGTACTTACTCAATAGTTTCGAACTTGGGGAACACGTCCTTGAGAGTGTGCGCAATGGAGAAGTCGTCGATGTTGATGATGGTTACGTTTCCATCTACGGTCGACACGGCGACGAATTCGTTGCGTGGATCTAACTTGACACACAATGGCTCTCCTTCCAAACTTATCGTCTTCAGCTCTGCATCTGGATCCTTTAGATTCGTGCACTTGACAGCGTAGTCACTAGAACCGGCGACCACGTTCTCCTCGTTTGCATCGACAGTTGTCACTGCGAGCTGGAACTCCAGTGGATCCGTGATTGCATCCGCGTCGAAATTCTCGCGTTTCGCTCGTCCGACGACTTGCTTTTCGGTTCCGGCAATGAAATCGACTTTCGAGTAGCCGATACAAATGTTCTCGCCACACCAGGCAATCGCAGCGGTCGTCGTGTCGGATATGTCGGTGGTTTCTGGCGTTTCATCAGAGAGCAGTGATTCTTTGTTGAACTTCAGCAGAACTCCTTCCGAATCGCATACGTAAATCTGAACTTTGATGTTCATTTGTTGTCTGATGTAATTCAGAGCTCACGTTTTCCTTATCCTTTCCTGATGAGTCGACGCATATCTTCTGAAGTCCAATGTTGTTCAAGTTTTTAATGTTAGTGAAGCTCATCTGAAAATTGAGGAATTTCATGAAAAACTACAAGTTTGGAGCGGTAAATTTCAAGAAAATCGAATATTCTCGAAGCCCAGCAAACATAAAACTAAAAAACTCGAAAAATTGCATTTGAAACCCCAAAAACCAAGAATCCCCGAGCAATCAAAATTCAAAAGTGTCACCTTGGCGCCGAAATGCGCGAAACCGAGTGTAATGCAAATGTGGACCACCGCACTGCGTAGCGCCCCTATGTTTTGTGTGCTGGCAGTGCGCCAGGGGCACACACGCAGCGACTTTTGCTGAGTTTGCAGCGGCCGAACGTTACTCTTTTCAAGCGCCTCTGCTCTGAGCGTCGCTTCACTAGATTCCCCGACTCGTTGGTGACATCATGACCGGAGTAAGTCCTGAAATTTTGTTTACTTGTTTTTCACTAGAATTCACTTGATTTTCCATGATTCGAGTCATTTCGACCGCAAAAACTGTAGATTTAGGCTAGATTGCATAATGTTTCGAAATTCTCATTGCTAATTCGGCTTTTCAGAAACTTTACGGAAACAAGGACAACTTCAGAACCCAAAAGGTTCTGATCGCGGCCAAGCTCGCCAACAAGACCGTCACCCTCGCCGGAGACGTCGCACCAGCCGACAAGTTCCCACTTGGAGTTGTACGTTTTAATTTACTTTGATGTTAGTCTTTTGTTGGCCTTAGAACTACTGAAATTCAGATTTCCAGACCCCAGCCTTCGAGGGAGATGCTCTGCTCTTCGGAGCTGAGTCCATCGCCTTGCACCTGACCGGAGCTTCCGCCAACGCTGAGACCGTTCAATGGCTCCAGTTCGCCGAGGGATACCTTCTCCCAGCTGTTCTCGGATACGTCCTCCCATCTGTGTCGGCCGCCAACTTCGACAAGAAGACCATCGAGCAGTACAAGGCCGAGCTGAACGGACAGCTCCAGGTTCTCGACCGTGTCCTCGTCAAGAAGACCTTCCTCGTCGGAGAGCGTCTCTCGCTCGCTGATGTGTCGGTCGCCCTCGACCTCCTCCCAGCTTTCCAAGTGAGTTCAGTGATTCTCCGATCGTTCCTACGATTACGATTTCAGTACGTCTTGGACACTACCGCCAGAAAGAGCCTCGTCAACGTCACTCGTTGGTTCAGAACTGTTGTCAACCAGCCAGCTGTGAAGGACGTTCTTGGAGAGGTCACCCTCGCCACCTCCGTCGCCCAGTTCGATCGTGAGTAACTTCTTTTCTGAAATCGATTCGATTCTCACTGCGAAGTCAGCAGGCTAACCATTAGGATAGCAGGCGTTACAGTGGTGGTAGATCAAGATTTTCGCATCGCGATTTTGGCGTGAAACAGTCTTTGCTTCTGCCTTTATCGTCGCGTTTCTCATGAGACTGAGAGTTGGAGATTTCGCACTGGACGCTTCTCAGGCGAAAGCCTGCAGTCAATCCGAAATCACCTTAGTTTTTGTCTCACACATTTAAATTTCTAGAAACAACAGTTTGAAACGCTTCTTATGCTGAATTTATTGTAATATAATTTCCGGTTTTGCAGAGGCCAAGTTCAACCAGCTCACCGCTAAGCTCGCCAAGTCTGCCCCAAAGGCCGAGAAGAAGAAGGAAGAAAAGAAGCCAGCCGCCGCCGCTGCCCCAGCTGATGACGAGGAGCCAAAGGAGGAAAAGTCGAAGGATCCCTTCGCAGAGATGCCAAAAGGAACCTTCAATCTGGACAATTTCAAGAGGTCGTACTCCAATGAGGATACGGCCACCAAGGCCATCCCACACTTCTGGGAGAACCTCGATACTGAGAATTGGACAATCTGGAAGTGCGAGTACAAGTACCCAGAGGACCTCACCCTCGCCTTCATGAGCTGCAACCTCATCAACGGAATGTACCAGAGACTGGAGAAGCTGAAGAAGAACGCCTTCGCGTCCATGATCTTGTTCGGAACCGACAACAACTCCACCATCTCCGGAATCTGGGTGTGGAAGGGAGACAAGCTCGCCTTCGAGCTCAGCCCAGACTGGCAGGTTGGTACTTTCACATTTATATCCACTTAGGTTAGCGAAGAGTAGTCATTTGTATAAGTGGCACATTTATACAGAGTTACACTTTTCGAATATAAGCGCTTCTTCTCGTTGGAGTTGTTTGACTATAGGCAATTACCTCTATACTGCAAGCTACAATCATCCTTACGTATCAAACGTATTGTTTCTAGGTCGATTACGAGTCGTACACCTGGACCAAGCTCGACCCCAAGTCCGAGGCCACCAAGAAGGAAGTCAACGAGTACCTCCTCTGGGAGGGAGACTTCGGAGGCAAGAAGTTCAACCAAGGAAAGATCTTCAAGTAAACAGTCCCCCAACCAGTGCCGTCCGGTGTATTCCAATAATCTTGTTGTTTGCCCCAGAGTCGGAAAGAATAAATTGTTTTCTTGTTTTTATATTGGATCCGGTATCACTTCTCAATAAATTATGAACTTCCTCTTAGATGCTTTTATTGTCAAGTAGCAACTCTTTCCTAACTTTTATGAATCTAACTTTAGAAATTAGCTCCTAGGCTAGTGTCCTCACTGTCGATTAGTTGTGTTCGAGCCGATGAGTCGTCGTTGAAACTTTCAAAGTATTCCGAGTTGGCATGTTCCGTGAAGCAAGTTTTGATGTCATTGAAGTAATGGACACATTGCAAATGTCCTAGTGACAGATCATTGACACTGCTGTCCTGACTCTGAATGTATCAATTGAATGGAGGGGAACTATTAGTGATAAGAAACCTGATCACAAAACGAGTGACAGTGTGGAGGAACCTGGGAATGGGTGCAACAATCTGTGTGGTTGGCTCCACGGGCTGCACAGAAATGGATCTTGCGAATCGCGGCGACGGGACACGTGGACTGTTGAAGTAATACTGCACTGATCTCTTCGGAAGTGTACGAATCATAGGAACAGAGAGCGGAGCAAGTGGAGGGAACATCTAGGAGGGAGCAACACGTGGAGAAATGCTCGTCGGGGGTCTAAAAGGTCTTATGAGGAGATCATTAGGTATTAGGGAGTACCGTAGTCTCCTTGACACCAGGAACCTTTGAAGAATCATCTCGGAACGTCTTGGTTCCTGCGGCCGCCCGAGCGACGCAGCCACCACGAATGCACATGAAACTGGCACCACATGGGCAGCCGATTGATTGGATCTGAAGGGGTGATAAGGAGTAAGGAGTGATAAGAAGAACATCTAGATTACCATAGGAGCCTGCAGACAAAGCCCAAAAAGACAGGAAGACCCGCAGCCACCCCCGAAACCGAGACAGCCGAGACCGAAGCACTGGAAAATGAAGTTGAAGAGAAGAATGGATGGCTCAAAGAGAGTACCTGATCCGATAACCTGACTGATAAGAAGAATACAATAAGGATTAGTAAATGGTCCAGTAGAATATGCATGTTGTGTGTCAAAAAGAAATGGAAGAAGGAAAGTTCGAATATGTACGATGAACCAGAATCCCTTGAACTAAAACCAGAAAGCAAACAGTAATCCGTTTTGTTTGAAACTTTTTCATATTCTTGTTCTCTCCTAAAAACTAGCCCATCTTCATGTTTGTCTTCTTCGTTCACAGCTTCAGAAGGCTAACTGTCGAACATAAATAGACTGTGTACACAGGTCAACAACATCGGGATAGGAGTACTTTGTTGAGAGAGAGGTTTAAATAGGCAACTACTAACGGGAATGCTTTCTTCTTCTTCTTTTCCTTTTTCATCATAAAACAACACGTCATATATAATATTAGGTACACATTTGAAGATGTTCAAGTCATACAGACGAATGTGCCGCCCGAGGAGCGAGGAGTGAAGGACTCGCAGCAAGAGTCGCGAGGGAACTTGCACACTGCCAGGTTGCAGTACTGCTTCTCGTATGCTGATCTGCAAAAGGCCTTTGCTTATTAAGAAATAAAATGTATGGCTTACCCAGTACATGTACACGTGTCAAGTGGTTTGTTACAACTACGGAATCTCTGTTGGGTACCGCACGAGCCACACGTGTCCGTGCAGTCCGACCAAGTTCCCCAAGCATTCCATGCGGCTGCCGAGCAGTCTCCAGCTGCCAATGTTGTTGTCGTCTGGAATGACATCGCTTTCTAATAGACTAACACTTTGAAATGTATGAATGATTTTCTACCTCATTAGAGTCACTAGCTACATCTAACGCTGTTATAAGTTTCCGAGAACTCCCGGGAATATCCAAAAGCGTGGTGGCAGTGTTATTCGTCAAAATCAATAAAGCGGTTTGAAGAACGACCGGGGAATAAGGCATGTCTCAGAGTGAAAGGTGTTGTGTTCCGGTCACTGCAGTGATCTCTAACGGAAGATCGCGGCCTAATTAGAAAATGGAAAGTTCACCTACCGTTGCGGCTGCTGCGGTGGTCGGTGTGGTCACTGTGGTCGTCGCCGGAATCACTGAACCGCAGCTCAGTGAGCTGACAACTGTTCCCGTGGAGCTTCCAGATGAGATGACCCATTGAGAGTTGGAGTTACAGGTCAATGTCAGGTTCGTTGAGCCAATTGCCGAGGAAACTTGGTTGCCATTCGAATCCAAAAGAGCAGCGGTTTGAGTGGTGACTGGAGAAGCACAACTGACGGATGCGGTCATGGTGGAGCCAGAAGTGGTGGTATCGACTGTCATGAAACCTCCAGAGTAGCCAGAAGTGGAGACGGCGGTGGTGAATGCAGTATTGCAACTTGCAGCAGGTCCATTGACATTCTGGGTGGTAGCCACTGGAGCCAGCGTTGTGATTGGAGATGGAGAAGTTGATGTGGCTCCCACAACAGATGTTATCATGCAGGCAACTCCATCAATCTCTACTCCATTCCTTTGCCATTTGTTGTTACTGGAACAGGCCATGGAGGTAGCCACTTGGCCGTACATTGCTGACAGGGACTGTCCGTTGGCGTTGAAGAAGATTGTGGCGTTTTGGTTGGTATTATCTCCTCTACACTTGATCACAACAATTCTGCACTTACTGGAAGCATCCACTGAGTGACTCAAAAGCAGCTGACCGTTGGAGGCTCCTGGAACCAGTTGAGAAGAAGTCAGGGCAATGGCGTTCATGTTGACACAGTTCTGACAGGCGCCACTTGGAGTTGTAGTTGTTGCAACTGTCGTGGTGGTTGGAGTAGTTGTCGGTGTTGTTGTTGGCGTCGTGGTGGTTACTGCAATCTCTCCACACTTCAAATCAGTTACAACTGTTCCCAAAGCAGCCGATGTTCCGGTGGTGGATGCACTGATAGCTGTAAGCACCCATTGAGAATTGGAGTTGCAGGTCAAAGTCATGTTGATGAGTCCGTTGCTGGATTGTCCCAGAGTGCTTCCATCTCCATTTGTGAGCACTGCGGTTCCGGAGTTGTCAGGGGCAGCACAGGACAATGTTGTTGATAAACCTCCGCTGACAATGGTGGTATCCAAAACAAGATATGCTCCGGCATCTCCGTTGATGAGTGGGTTGACGAGACTTGATCTGCTGCATGCCAATCCTGTATCTCCTGGGAGCACGTAAGCAGTTGTTGTGAGAGATGTTGGTGCTGTCGTGGTGGTCAGTGCTCTGTCGGCAACCTTACAGGAAGCATATCCGATTGCTGAACCATACCAATCCCAGGTGGAAGCTGCGGTGCAGGTGACCACTGTTGAGGTGATTCCCTGGTTGCTCATGGTCTCGGAGCCTCCGTTGAACATGATTGTGGAGTTCTCAGAGGCGGAGCTTCCAGCGCAAGATAGGTAGACTACTCGGCAGGCGTTTGGAGCGGTGACATGATCCAAAATGAACTGCCCATTTCTCTCATTAGCGTCGAGTTGGTAGGACTGGAGACCGATTGCTGGAAGATTTGCGCATTGTCGGCATCCAGCGGCGACGGTTGCTGGGACCACAGTTGTTGAGGAAGCAGAAACTACACAAGCAATGCTCGAGATCACTGTTCCGATTGCTATTCCAGTTCCACTTGCTTGAGAGACAACCCATTGAGAAGCCAAGTTGCAGGTCAATGTCATGTTAGTTGTGGGCGATCCGTTGGTGAGGATGGATCCAGTAGAACTGAGAAGTAGAGCCTCTGAGATGCCAGTTGGAGCTGCACAACTCATGACAAGCTGGAGAGTGGTTTCAGTGGAGATGGTGTTCATGGAGAGGTATCCTGCATTGTAGCCACTTGGAATGGTGAGCATCACGTTTCGAGCGCAGTTGGTGTTTGGATTAGAGCCAGCGGAAGTTGTTGGAGTGGTGGCAAGTGTAGTTGTCAATGGAATAGTTGATCCTGGAGTAGAGACAACGATACAGGCAACTGTCTGAACTCCAATTCCGTTTCTCATCCACTGGCCAGTCGAGCTGCATGTCAGTGTCAACTGTGTTTCTCCAACTCCGCTCATTGTCCTGGATCCTCCATTGAATGATAGTGTAGTGTTGTCGGTTGCAGAGTTTCCGTAACAAGTGATCGAGACCTCTCTTGCCATGATGGTGGTGTTAACAAAGTGATCCAGTATCAACTGTCCATTCGATTCATTGGCTCCAAGTTCAGCGGTAGTCAGTGGAGCAGCAACAAGGTTCGGGCAGTTGAGAGCTTTCGACGCGACTGTTGTGGTGGCTACAGTAGTGGTGGCAATCTGTCTTCCACAAGAAATAGTTGAGAACACACTTCCAGAAGATGTCTGCCAACTGCTCAATGAGTTACAAGTGAATGTCATGTTGATCATGTTGGTTCCAGCGGCAAGAATCGTTCCAGAAGCTATCCAGGCAACTGCGTCGGAAGTGGTAACTCCTTCACAAACTGCTGTGGCTGTCATGCATGTTGTTGTGTCGTCCATGGAGATGGTGGCGAATCCGTTCATGTAGGGGTAGAAGGAGTAGAGAGAAGTGAGTGGGAGTGTGTTGCAAGATTGACAAGCAGAGACTCCGGTTCCAGCTTGACGCTTCTTTCTCTTCTTTCCTGCAGCCGGGAGGAGCGATGAGGTGTCTAAAGAGTATAGTTTAGTTTGATATTTTAATAGGACAACTCACTAGCCACAAGACAAGAAGTTGTCGAGTAGTTCTGCATGTCATAAGTCCATTGTCCTGCAGCCGAGCACTGCATGTTCACTCCAACTCCACTTCCAGTGTTGATGACCTCCGAATTCAAGAGCAACTCAGCAACTTCGTAATCCATAGTTGTCATGCAATCAATGCTGGCCTTCCTGCACTTGGTGGTTCTATCCTTGTAGTGATTGATCACAATCATTCCATCGTAGTAGGCGCCAGCGCCCATGGCTCTTGGTCGAACATCCGGACAAGAATTGCAGAGAGATGCGGCAGTGGTGGTTGTGGCAGCTCTTGGGGTTGTTGTTGTAGCTACTCCGTCTCCAGATCGTTGACAGATTACAGAGGTGACTGTTCCGTATTGTGTACTGGTCCATGATCCTTGAGAATTGCAAGAGAAGTCAGTCCACGTGACATTTCCGGTTGAAGTCGTTGCATAGTTTCCGTTGATGATGATCGCGACACTCTCGGTAGAGGTGACAGCTTGACAGAGCATGGTAACACTGCTGCATCCAAAGGAGTTGATGGTTGTGGTCAGGGTGGTAAAGCCGTTGAAGAATTGGGATGAGCTTCCGACGGATTGGACGGAGAGACGAGTACATTGAGAGCAGAGATCTGAAGCAGATACTTGGTTGTAGATTTTCTAATATCCCACTCACTGTTCGATGGATTGGTGACCGGTGCCGATGTTGTCACTGTACTCGATGCAACTCCTGTTCCCGTTGAAATCAAGCATCCGACATTACTAACCACCGTGTTCCCATTCACCCAAAGTGCCGATGGATTACATGTCAACTCCAAAGTGTGAGTACTCATTCCAGTTGCCTCTGCAGTTGAGTCAAAGTACAGCGTGGCGTTTTCAGTTGACACTGTTGGTCCGCAAGTGACTGTGACTGCTCTGCACTTTGTCGTTGGATCGATGAAGTGATCCATGATAACCATTCCGTCATAGTTGCTGGATCCACTCGACATTGCCACTGCAACCATGTTTTCACAAGAAGCACATTGTCCAGAAGGAGCGAGAGTTGTTGCGACTGAAGGAGTTGTTGCAGCATTCTTATGTCCACAAGCCAAGGAGGTTATAGCTGTTCCAGTTCTTCCTATCCATTGTGACTGGGAGTTGCAGGTTAGGTTGACAGTTGTAGAGCCAAAACCACTGGAATAAGGCATTCCGGAAGAGAGAAGAGCCACTGCATCGGCAGTCGTAGATCCTTGACACTTGATGTTGAGAAGTGAGCAGCCGGTAGCATCGGTTGACTGTACCACAGTTGTGAATCCGTTGAAATACGTTGACGCAGATCCCACAGAAACAATCGGTGCCTTTCCACATTGCCTGCATGCCGGTGTGGTGTCATCGACGGGTTTCGCAGTTGTACTTGTCGTCGGCGCCACTGTCACTCCAGCGGTCGCATTGGAGATTACACAGCTGACAGTGGACACGGAAGTTGACTGGTAGACCCAGTTGGCATTGGAATTGCAGGTGAGGGAGAACGAATGGGTTGCTGCTCCAGTTGCTACAACTGTCGATCCAAAGATGATCGTGGCGTTCTCGTAGGTCATAGTGGGACCACAGGAAACATCGACGTGACGACAACCGGTTGAGTCAGAGTAGTGGTTCAGAACAATCATTCCGTCGTAGGATCCATCGGTTGGTTGAACTGCCTTTGCCATCATGTTCGCACACTTGGAACATTGCGTTGGAGCTGCTGTAACGGTCGTTGTCCTTGTGGTTGTTCTCGTGGTGGTCGGAGTAGTGGTGGGAGTCGTTGGTGTCGTTATTGGGATTGCCGCAGTGGTGGTCACTAAACGCGATGAATGTTGAAACGCTCAGACAATGATAATCTTACAGTTGTATCTTCCACACGCCACACTATCAACAATGGTTCCTGCAGCTGTCATCCAACTTGCCGCGGAGTTACAAGTGAAGTTGAACGAGACAGAGCCGACGCCACTGACCAGAGAAGTGGTTGCAGCCAGGAGAGTGACACGTTCACTTGCTGTACTTCCAGCACAGACAACTTGCACGGTAGAGCAAGAGTTCACAGTGGAGAAGATCATTGTGGTGAAGCCATTCTGAAGAGAGTTGTCGATAGAGGAAACGGCGCTGGCTGCCAGACGAGAGCATTGGGCACAGAGAGCTAAAGAAACGTTTTGCTGTCAAAAAGAGCTATGGAATAAATTACGAATGGATGGATTCAATGTTGTGGTAGTGGAGATCTCTGTAGTGGAAGTTGGAATCACTCCAGTTGCAACTGATACAATGCAACTGACACTGTTGATCACTGTTCCCTGATACTTCCATTTTCCATCTGACGAGCAATTTAGGTTGATCTCATGAACATTCGTTCCGGTGAGAACTGGTCCGATTGGGTCGAAGATCAGAGTGGCATTCTCGGTGGATGTGGTTCCTTGGCAGGAGATGTCAACCTTCTTGCATTTTGTCACAGAGTCCACGTAGTTGTACAGAACAATCATTCCATCATAAGTTCCAGTTTGAAGAAGAGCATGAGCGGATTCCATGTTGGCGCAGACACCGCAAGCAGTTGGAGCAGCAGTTGTTGTGATCGCGACTGAAAATTCTTAAATGTTTAGGAGTCATCAGATAAAATGACTCACGTGGAATGTATCCGCAAGATATACTATCAACAGTCTGAAGTGCAGAAGTGATCCATGTTCCAGCGGTGTTACAAGTCAGCGTCAAGTTCACATTCCCGGTTCCAGTGGCAAGTGGGGAGTCTGCATAGATCAAGGCGACCTGGTCAGTGCTGGTGACTCCGTAGCAAGTTAGTTGAACAGCCATGCAGTTGGAGTAGGATGTTGTTGCCTTGAGGAGACCATTCGTGTAAGCGGAAGAGGTGCCGAGAATGATGACTGGAAGTCTGTTACAACCACTGCAATCGTCTCCAGGAGCTGGTGTGGTGAGTGGGGGAACTGTGGTGGCGGGGATGAGAGCCGATGTGGTAGCCAGACAGCTCACTGTCTTGACTGCTTCTCCATTGAAGATGTAGTTCCCATTGTTACAAACCAGATCCATTGCTTGTTCTCCAACTCCTGACATCACTTTTCCATACGGATTGTAGTATAGAGTGGCTACATCAGTTTCACTAAGTGTTGCCTGACAAGAAATCGACACTCGGTAGCATCCGTTCTCTCTGTAATGCCACAAAACCAGCATTCCGTTGTAAGTTCCCGACTTTGTCATTGCCAAAGGCTCCAGAGCAGCACAGTTGTTACAAATCGCTGGGAGTGTTGTTGTTGTTGGTTCCTCTACCGGGTCAGTGACAACATTGTCTTCCGTGGATGGCATGTCTTTGACTGTCGTCATTTCCGATTCCGTGCTACTCACGATTCCACTCGGCGTCGTATCTTCCTCGGGCGGCACCACATCCGGTGTGGTCTTTCGTTCAGTGACCGGTTTACTCGACGAATCTTTGGTCGGCAGGTTGGCCTCGGTTGATGGAAGATCGCGTATTGTTGAAGGCACCAAGGTCGTCGTGGTGGTCTTGTCGGCGTTCATGATAACGCAGGAGATGTTGCTGACGATGATGCTTGAATCCGAGTCCACCCACTGAGACTTCTTATTACAGGTGAAGGTTCTGTTGACAGTTGAACCATACTCCATATAATCGAGATTATTGTACATCAGCGCTACCATAGTTCCTCCCTGAAATGCAAAGTTAGTCGGTGAATACTCTTCGGACTGTCTTACATTGATCGGCACACAATGTGCTTGCACAGAGAGACATTTGTCAAGAGTGTGATCCAAATAGGTCACTCCTTCCGGCCACTGGGACTGACTCACAACCAGGTTAGAGCAATTCATGCAAGGATTCGAAGGATCAATTCCCGGAATCGTTGTTGGCTTCTGTGTCGTTGTTTTTGCAGCATACACACATCCAAGAGAAGTCACTGAAGCAGCTAGAGGGCTCGCAGAGTTTAGCAGCACCCATTTCTTGTCCCGACAAGCCAAGTTTGCACTGAGAGGAGCGGCGAGATAGCTTGTGTTTCCGGAAAGAATCGTGCTAACTGGACTTGTGTCACCGATCTGAAAAGAGGAAAATTTGATCAACAAATTCTAGTGGAATAGATGTATGTGTACCTCGATTGGTCTGCAGAAGAACTGTACGTAGTAACAACCGGAAGCAGAGTATCTGTTGAGCACCGACGACGCATCTTCGTATGGAACCCCATTGAACAGTTGAACGTTGATCTGTGTGCAGTCATTGCAAGTGGACCAGGTGTAGGGAGTTGTTGTTGCAGCCAATCCTGGTGTTGTGTCTTCATTCTCAATTGTAGAAATCGGTCCATCTGAAGATCCACTGGGTTCTGCCGATGTTGCAGATGGAGATTCGGATGATCCACTAGGCTCTGCTGAAGTAGCAGATGGGGAATCAGTGGAGACACCGTCGGATGAGGCACTTGGTTCTGCGGATGTGACAGATGGTGATTCAGAAGAGGCTGAATCAGAAGAACCACTGGGTTCTGCAGATGTCACTGATGGGGATTCGGATGATGCAGAATCAGATGTTCCACTCGGGTCAGCTGAAGTAGCAGAATCGGAAGAAGCACTGGGTTCTGCTGTTGTAACTCCTGGAGCAGCAGATGATGCAGAATCTGATGTTGCAGAGTCAGATGATGCACTTGCTTCGGTAGAGGTCACAGATTCAGCAGCAGTTGTTCCAGATTCAGTAGTGGCTTCATTTGCAGCTGTGGAAGACTTCGAATCGAGAGTGGTATCATCCAGACTTGCAGTTGTAGTGGTGATATCCATGGCAGCAGTACTCGTAGAGATCATCGGTGTTGTGCTCGACACTGCTATCATAGTGCAAGTCTTGAACTGAATTGTCGTGCTCACAATCGGTGTGGTTTTGCAGGCTGGGGATCTTGTGACTCCTGGCATTGGGGTTGGTGTTGTTCCGGGGAATGTGTACGGATCGAGTTCTCCATTGTTTCCACCTCCACCTCCAGGGAACAATGTTCCGAGAGTTCCAGGTGCCATGGTAGAGACTGTAGTAACCGGGGGAGCACATTCATCAATGGGAGAATCGGTCTGTTCTGCTGGAAGTGTGGTATCCACCCCGTTTCCTGTTGGGTTCGGGGCAAATGTGAAGTCAACAGTGGTGGCTTGATCAGACTTGGACGATGCACTTGGGACAGTTGTATCGATCGGTTTGTTGGAGGTGATATCAACAGGCGCAGTTGTTGCAGAGCCCGAATCCTTTGTGGTTGCTTCTGCGGGATTCTGAGTTGTATCAGCAGCAGGTGAAGTTCCGGAAGCGGCGGTGGTACCTTCTGCGTTCTTGGTAGTGGCAGCTCCTGCAGTTGTTGCTTCAGCGGGATCTTTCGTGGTTGCTGCTCCAGCCGTAGTATCTACTCCCTTCGTTGTTGCAACCGCCGGATCAGTTGTCACCACAGACTTTGTCGTATCAACTCCCTTCGTCGTCTCCGCTGCCGTCGTTGCTTCTGCCTTGGTCGTAGTCTCCAATTCCGTCGTCGTTTCTACAGCGTCAGTCGTGGTTTCCTCTAGACCCATTGTTCTGAAACATAAAACATTGTTTCGATTGTTGATGTGTGAAAAGAGAGTTCAGGAGGAGACCAACAGCAAAAAAGAACCAAAGACTCACGTTCCGAATACGATTGTCGAGTAGTGTTCTGAATATGAGATAGGTGAAAGGGAAAGCGGGAAGCATAAACTTACGCTTGGTAGTCGTTGTTCCACAAACCAGTGTCATGGACATTTCTCCCCTAGAATCATAGATTTTATAATGTTAGGATGATGAGTTCATGGCTTGACTAAAACACATGGGGAATGTGTGTAGTTGAGTCTACTTATGGTATCTAGAGTTCAAAAGATCAGACTATACATCTTCATAGAAAAAAGAGAACATTCGAAGACTCACGCGCAAGAGACACCTCCGGAACAGAGCCAGGGGCTTGTACTGCATGATCTTGTTCTTCTCGCCACTAATGTCGGATCCGTTCCAGTCGCACCCGCCGGACACGACGACCATGCTCCCCATTCACCCCATGTTGCACTGGTACACGCCCAAGCATCTGCGGTGGGAAGAAAGCTAGCGAGCAGGAAAACAAAGAGAAGCTTGTTGAGGGTCTGCGATGATGTGTACCGATTTTTCCGTCTCCAAGATGTGTATAAATGGTTTTCCATTGATCTGAAACACACTTGTACTCTCTATGAACCGTCCTTTCCTGTTACCTTTGACAGTTCATAAACACTCCATAAGAACGAGAAAGCTGAGAAAGCAAAGTAGGAGAACTGGGAGGGGATTAAGTGGAAAAGTTCTGAAAATTGGAGAGAATTTTGATGTTGAACATGAAAAAGAGGAGTTGAAACATCGATTGGAACGGTTCAAATGTGACAGAGAGAGGATTATCCTTTTTTCAAATTTCGATGAAAAAAGAAGCGACGAGAATGTATCCCGGTGACAGATTAAAGGTGGCGATTGGAGGAGGTGTGAGGTTATTTTATTGATTTATTGAGTGATATGGGATAAGGATAGAATGGAATGATAGTTAGGTATGGGTACTTCATGGACCAAAGAAGGGTAATGGAAAGAGAACGGATGGATTGCAGGATACTGTAAGACGCTTCAATAACGACACAGAAAACTTCTAATTCATATCCCATCACAACTTTTCACCCACAACCAAACCATTTATGAAAAACCCAAACTAAAAATTAACGTTGAAGTTCAAAAAATTGGCCAAAAAGTTAACGAAAAACTGGTAGAGAGGGGATGTTCAGGCGCCATCAACACGCGATCAAAGCGATTTTGGGCGAGGTGGGGGAAGAGATTAATCCGAAACGGGCACCCGGGTCAGGTACGCCTTCAGCTACTGACGATCGGAAGAGACGAGAGATAGATGGGTGCCAAGATCTGAAACTTTTTTTAGTTTTGTGAATTTGTGATAATGATGATTAGTTGATTTTAGACTCTCCGGAGCGTCCGCTTTGTCTATGGCTTTTGGCAACAGTAACACTAGAAACCAGTCATTATAAACCAGTTAGAGTCATGAATTCCAGTCAAGCTGTTCGACTGTAGTTTCATGTTTGTTTGCCTGTGAGCATCAGTGAAAATCCAAGAACATTTGGATAACAAAAGTGTACATATGAAAACATTGGGCTGTGATTCTGTTTACCTGTTTTTAAACTTGCCCTTTCAGACTGAAAAAGTGAATCACAAAAAGTATGATCGCTGTCACGTATCTCGAGGGGTTGACGTTCCAGTTCATTGTAAGGTTCAGGCTCAACGCATTTGTTTATGCAGTACAGCATGACAGTGCTACTCACTTTTTGAACGTTGGAAAGTGTTTTGATTCGAACCAAAGATGAGCAACACAAATTGAATAAACAGTTTGTCTTGCACCGATGACATTCTGCCAGACAACCGAGACAAGTGCGTCATTTCAACTTTTCACAAATTCAATCTACAGCTTCCCTGCTAAATCCGCGAATATCTCTGCAAATCTTTTGTGAGCTCTAGCAGTGTTATGACTAGTCAGAACCCTTGTGTTACACGGATTTGTTCTTCAAAAACAACGGAAGCATCAACCGATCGAATTAACAAAGTTCGGCCTTCTCTTTGTTTCAAGTCGTTCAAAAACCATGGGCATCTGTGACGTCACCAAACTCTTTTTTCCCTACACTTTTAGTTCATGTCCCTCTCGTTGAAAAATGGACAAATTTGGTTTTTTTGTTCACACTCTTCAAATAATCCGTTCTCCAACACACACATATTCTCCAATACGGAACCTTTTCCTCTTGTGCGAGAATGGGAAAAGAGAGGGTGATTCGATTTGAAGAAGGGGGATCGACGCGGTGCAGGACTTCTTGGAACAAATTGAGGCATCTCAGTGCATCACAGAGCATCTTTCCAGGACTACAGTAGACTTTGAAAGGTCAAAAGACCCCCCTTCCCACAGAGATTCCTTGTCCATTCCTAGTAAGGGACTAGCACAAACATTTTTGATCTTTCTTCGAATTTGCATACTTTATGTGAAGAAGAAGCCAAAGCCCAAATGAACAAGGATAATAAATCTGCATTCGATTAGTCAAATCCCCCCGGCAAGTTGTAAAGGCCAATTGGTTCGGTGCAAAAAGATGCAAGTAACTTTTTTTCCTGTGAATGAATATCTCTCCATCATTGAAAGTATGCAATCCCTCCAAGCTTGAGCCAACAAGTTACACTTTCCCGTGCCAGCTCACCCTCTCTTTTCTTCCTTCCGATCATTACCCGACAATTATCTGCAATTAGGGGGATCGGGGACTAACTTTCAGGGTTGCATGAATGTGGCTCAAAAACATCAAAGACAAAAGGATAGAAGGGGAGCAGGAACTAGGAACTAGGGGCTAGACAACGGGGAGTGAGGTAATTTCCGTACTTGGTGGAAGGGATATTATACTCGAATGAAAATGGGATTACGTATTTCCAAAGTGTAAACTACGTATTGTCTGTAGATAATTTGGTTGGTTCTTGTGCAGTCCCGTCACACTCTCTTTTTAGAAAATCTATACTGTATTCGTTGCCCTTGTTCTCTAACAAGAAACAAAGTCACACGTGATATCTGCTATATGGTTTTTTGCTCTAACCTTATCCGATTTTCAACTCCACGTCATAAAAAATCTCTCCTCCCTCATGAAGGAGGATGATCCTGTAAGACTAACGTCTAGCACCCGCACTTCACAGAGGGGTTTTCAAGGGGATCAGCACTATCAGGGTCTGGTTTTCTAGTTCCTAAGCAAGGTCTTCAACATTAGGTAACCGATCCTCTCTTATACCACCTAACCAGGAAGTAAGATTCTGTCTATAACAAACACCCTCTCACCCTGTAGCGTTGCTAAAAAAAGACTCCGATGCGTTGACCACGATGACATTTTCATTACTGACTCGTCTCTTTTTACTCTATAAATTATGTTTTCTGATCCTTCCAAGTCAACAATGCTGCTCCACGTGGTCTCCGTCGTCTTCCCCCAATAATCCTCCTCCAGTCCTGTTATTATTGTTCCCCTTTATGTCCCTTCCCCACCTCATCATCATCATTTATTCCTCTCTTCTCGCCTTTCTCTTGATCTTCCTCCTCTATTTTTTAATCCATGACTCCTCCCTCCTGCTCCATCCTGTGTGTGTGTACATAGTCGATTATCTCTGCGCCGATTAATCTGCTAGCCTCTCCTCTCAACCAGTCAGTCACTCAGACTGCCATTTTGTTCTATCTTGGAGAAGAAGGGTTTTTGGATTCTGGAACACCCAGTTATATCCGGTCTTTGTGTTTCTGCTGTTTCCCTGACCAGAAAACACATCTGCGACCCTTATACTGAAACTCGATTACCCCACACATTTATGTATATAATAGCTTTCCAATTTCCCGTCCACTCCAACCCTTTTTCATTCTTCTTTTTTCTCGTCACCATATCTGTTTTTTCTGCTCCTCCTGACCATGATGAGCTATTATAATGAGAAGTTTCCATCATCGTCATTGTTTCCCCCAAGCCACGTGCCACGTCATTACACTTAACCGTTGAATATTTTATCCTTGCCGGGACGACTCCTGCCCTCTCCTGATATGTTTTTGTTTGTCACACTCCCTTCAAAAATGACGCTCTTCCACTTTTCCACTTAGAAGTGCCTATGTCACACCGGCTTCCGGGCTTCTTCCACTCCCTCCCGCTCATAATCATAATCATCGCATCAGTCTGGAACACAGCTGCCTCCCTTCATATTAGTATGCCCATCCGGCTGTGTCAGATGACTAATAGTGTTGAGCCTGTCGTCGACTCATTTCCAGCGAAAAACAGGGAGACAATTTGACTTTTTCTTGGTTTTTCGTTGGGTTGCGTGCCGATCCCTTGTTTTACGGTTGATTGCCTTGTTGAACTCTTTGATACATCCTTTGCCAGCATTGCCAAGATCAGTCTCACACAAAATTGCAAGGTTTCGTGACTTTCTGAACTCTGCAAGCATACGTGCTCCGATTTAGATTTCTCCTGCAACATGTTGTGTCGAGCACGATTACGTAGATTTGTTGCAAATGTACACAAGATTTAGTATGACATTTCGTACTATCAGGTCTCCAACATCTAGAGCTTGACGTGCTTCGAAAGGTCTCATTACGAAAGAAGTGTTCTCAGAATATACGGGCGATGACGGAGATTGTGTAGTTTTCTGAAAACGCTGTCATCTTTTCGGAAATGAACTGTCTGCCTCTATCTCGCGCAAGCTTCTTTTCGAGAACACAGTCTGTTTCCCTTCAGTTGAACCTTCTAAGCTGATCTTTCAAGATCCTAAAAATGGATCAGACCTGTACTCCCTAACATCTTCTTCCCAGAAAACCATCATTGTTCTATCTCCTCTTCTTTAGCTCTTTCCTTTGTTCTCTGAGAGACAGTGCACATAAGCTTCAGTGCGTTCCGTGCACTCTTCTGTGCGCTGGAAGACAAATAATAATCAGCCGAGGCTTCTGATTCTTCAGTAGTTCTGTCGCATTCACTGTCCGTATCCCAAACACTCCTTACATCACCTCTCCGTTACGCATGACCCAACGGTTCCCACGTCAATGAGCGAATTCTTCTGCTTCGACAAACTCGGCTGATCCGTGATACGAAATGAAGATCGGTGAAGCATGATAGTGTTGGTACAAGGAACAACCAGCTTCACTTTGACAGACAGGATGATCTTTGTTTTCCTCTTCTCCTTTTTTTCCCGTTTAGCAGATCAAATTTCAACTTCTCATTTCCATTCCGAACGCTTTTCGCAGCAGGGTAAACACGCCAAACTGTCAGTCAAAGTTGAGCTGAAATGAAACATCACAGGCTTGTGGATCTCGGCAAATCTCCAAGGAATCTGAGGGTTTCAGAGGGATATTTGATAGTGTTTTTCAAATGAAGCTTCTATCTTTCAGCTTCCGGGTCATTCATAACTTGTCAGTTTCATTTGAAGCCAATTCCAGCTAAAAGTAGTTCTCGAAACGCGCTTTGCAACCCATTTGAACCCATCACTCAAAACTGCCCACTCATTTCATTCATCCGTTTATCTTCTTCTTCTTCTTTTTCTCCTTTTACTATCAACAACTTTCTGTTCTGTTGCTCCTCTCCTTCACAAAGAGCAGAACCTACTGGAAAACGGAAGCGGCGCACTTCCGTCTCTCGTTAACGCACCCCCTCACCATCGGACTTCATTAGAACTATGCCACACTCTCTGCTAAATACTCGGCCCTCTTTTCGGTTGTTGGTCTCGGCTTTTTTGGGATTGTTGCTTGCCAAAATGGGAGTGAACTGATCTTCTGAACAGGAAGAGGGGTTCCGGTGGGGAGAAGCTTTTTGGATTGGTTGGATCTTTTTGATCAGGAAACGAGATAATCAACTTTTTGCATACATGGTTATGCTTTTTATTTTTGTGCTAGTAAGTTTGCACTTTATGCTATTTTTTGTTGAGAGACTGACATTTCATCACCGTAACCCGGCTGTACCTGGAAACCGCACTTTCTGCTCCACTAAGTTCAACGGTGTGTATCTCAAAAACCACAGAAGTTTATAAAAAGTTGTCAACTACAAAATTATCAAACATTATGTGTAGATTATTTTACCAGTTGACAGTTTCTTGCTATCTCTAGCCGCAGTTTAGCTATAGATCCTTGAACCCAAAGCTCCAAAACCCCAACTCAATGCACAGAACCTCGGCCCATCCTTCCCTCCGTTCATTCTGTTTTTCTTCTCACAGTTCTCTTCTTTTTGTTTTCTTCTCCCTCTTCATGAGGAGCCCAACAAAAATAAGCGGTGATTTTCGCAGAAACCGCTCCTCTTCCTCTCCTTCTCCTCTCTTCTCAATGATCCGACTATCGGTGCTTAGCCTAATGTTTTCCCTTTTTCTTCATGAGAGGTTTTCGGAATTTTGTATTCGCTTTTTTGCAAAGATATAGAAAGGAAGAAAGCCCAGACAAGTTGGTAAACAGTCACAAACTTCCCTGTGATAACCTTCGTCATCATCGACTTTCCAGATCTCTGTCCGCCGGATTAGACCGCCAATAGAAGCCCCACCGGCATTGCCATGCTTTCTCTTGTCTTTCACCCCATTTTCCTTCATTTTTCCTCATTTTCTTCCGCATTTCCTTTCTTTTTTTTCTCCTCTTATTATTTGACGTGGTACCGCTCGGCTCCTCACTTTTGACTTTTGTTGTTATGCGCCTCTTTTGACTTCCGGACCCGCCTTCGGTTATTATTAGCTCTCTCTCTCTCTCTCAATTCTGCCACTTATTATCTTCTAGAGTAACATAATATAATGATAAAATAAAAGAAAAGAAAGTTAAATAGATTCAAATCTTTATCACTTCCCTTCTAAAGGATAAGAGACGGATTAGGTATGGAGAGAGAGAGAGCGGGGGATTGGATTGATTCTCACAGCTTACACATTAGGGAGGAACGGGCTCGGGCTCCAAGAGGGAGCTCCTGTGATATCTGAATGATAGATAAAGTTCTAGATATCTATCAGTGATCACTTAAGGTCACTTAACACTTGAGGCCTTCCTGTTTTTCCTAAGATCTCAGTCTCAGACCCTCCTCCTTTCAGAATCCATTCTGGACTAATCTAAAATTAGTAATCCCCCTTTCTGATCCCTTCCTCCCACACTTTCAAACACTTTTTAATCTCAACACTCTTCGGGAAGACCCGCACGATCCGTTTTACACACTTGCACCTGCCCCCCTCCCCCACCACCATTTCGTTTTTGCTTCTTTCCATTCTTTACATCTGCTCCTTTTCCGCTCTTCATTACTCATTCATTTTCCAGGCCAATGACATCAACTGGCATCTTTATGCCAGAATGCGAGCCGCATGTCTTCAATGAAATCCAGGCGACCATTCGACTGTTCGGCGGTTCGTTTGTAGTAATGTTTGTGTTCTCAACATTTACCTTCTAGGAATGCCAATCGCTATATTTGGCTTCATCACCAACGTCATCAACGTGATAGTCTTTTGCGATCCGGAAATGAGATGCTCCCTAGTCAACCACTTCTTATTGGTAAGGGAGAGAGAGAAGATTGGATGTAATAGAACGGGAGATGTGCCAGGGGGTCACTGATAAACAGTTCGCTTCTTTCAGGTCCTTTCCATCTCCGATCTTCTTCTCCTCGTCTGCCACTTCTTCATGCTCATCTTCCCAGTCATTGCCTCAATGAGCAACAACTTCCTCCTCCACAACTACTATCCCGTTTTCCTCTGGTTTGCCTATCCAGTTGGTCTTAGCACTCAAACCTGTGGAGTCTACCTAACAGTTCTGGTATCAGTGCACAGATATCTTGGGGTTTGCCATCCATTCAGAGCCAAACGATGGGTGTCCGGGAAGCCAGTGAAGTGGGCTATCATAGGTAATCATGCTATTTTGATAGATTCACAAGAATCTGTTTCAGGATCCATATTCTTCAGCATAGTGATAAACCTGCACACTTGGCTGGAACTTGACTACCGTACCTGCTACTCCCCCAGCTTCAAGGGACCATTGAGAGCTATTAACTTGACGGCTCTCCGAATGAATGACACGTACAACCTGATCACCAAGTGTATCATGTACACCTTGATAATGTTCATCATCCCGTTTATCACACTTATCATCGTCAACTGTCGGATAGTGGTGGCATTGAAGGAGTCAACACGGATGAGAAATGGGCAATCGATGAAGAAAAGCACACAATCGTAAGTTCCGCGGAACGCTTCTAGATAAGAGGCTTGTAACGGATCACAGCAAAAGACATTTTCTGGAAAACTAAAGAGAAAAACCATGTCATAAATATAAATGTCACAGCCTAATCTATAAGACAAAATACAAAACACAAGGTGTTAACTAAAAGGTTCATTTTAAGTAGATTCACCTGGAAATCGCTGGACAAGTAAGTTTGTGCTGATGGTAGCTTTCTCGCTTGAGTTTCATGATCCCCTTATTCCCCATATTCTCCGGTGTTCGCTTCCCTTCCCGCCCGTGTATTTGGAATGGCGTGCTTGCTTTAGCTATATGAACACCATTATCATTGGCATAATCGTGTTGTTTTCAGACGGATAATGAACAATTTCCGGATGCTGAAAGGAGCAAAGTACAGCGAGTTGTTCGGCAAGTTTGGGAGGCTCAATTTCAAGTTAGTTGCTTTTTCAAAACAACGTCCGAACCGGTTTTTCAGTCCTCTGAAAACGCCCTCTTTGCTCAAAACCAACGGCAACTCCCTTCGTGACCGTTCCGTCACCCTCATGCTTCTCGCCATCGTCGCCATTTTCCTGTGCTGTAACTGCTTGGCGTTCTGCAATAACATTTACGAGAACGTGCAGACCGTCAAAAAACATGCGGCGGCTCTCAATGACACAATTGTTCCGGAGGTGAGCGCACTTTTAAAGAGTTCACATCGTTTATAGGATTAGCATGTGTGTTTTGAGTGATAGTGATGCTATAAATTGTGATAATCTCTCATTCGATACCTACCTACACTATACTTCCTTGATCCTTCCTGATCGTTCGGCTTTCAGATCGAAGAACAATCCGAGTTCGAGAACGATGAGTGGAGTATCTTTGACGAGTGGAACTTTGATTTGTCTGTAGAAATCTCCAATTTGTTGATCAGTTTGAACTCCTCGAGTTCCATGTTTGTATACCTGATCTTCTCATCGAAGTATCGATCGATTATCAAGCATTGGTTGGGATTAGAAAAGAGAAGAAGGGTTAGTTTGAATAATCAGAAGAGCGCAATTGCTTACTGTACCTTTCAGACAAATGGAGTCGCCCTTACAACTGTTATGGCAGCACAGAAAGCATTGGAACTTTCGATTCTTCCAGATGAAGTTGAAGGTAACAGAGCCCGCCTTGTCATCCCTTATCACCTCGTTTAGCTCGTCGAAACCGCAAAGAGAAAACACACTTCGCAAAGAACAAAAAACAGCTGAACAAGTCCGCCCAGTTGTTCTTGACCACTTCGGAGACGGATCTTCGAAAGGCAAGGACACTGCGGAAAGAGCAAGAGGAGGAGAATGAGATTCAGGAGATACAGAGTGAAGAGCCGAGCACTAATAGCAACCTATCTAGAGGTAAGTAATAGATTGATTGGGATCGAACAATAAAGAAAATTTTCAGATGACACAAACCGGTCGAGCTCCAAACGAAAACTTCTCCGATTCGCCACCCTTGCCTAACTTTTGATTCTTATCATGTCATTTAACTTACGGGTTCTCTATTCTGTTATTTTTCCCATTTTTAATTCCCCATCCCACTTCCCTGAGCAAATTGAATTGTGCTCCAATGCCCCATTTCCCCGTTGAAAGTTTACATTTGATCTCTCTTTATGACCTCTTTCCGTCTCCACAAGTACGTTGGTTTGTCACCTCAATGAAGTGATAAGAAGCAAAAGATAAAGCTCATTGATTCGACGAGAGGAAAGAAGGGAGGGGATGGTCGTTCAATTGTCGACAATTTATCATTGTGTGCATTAGGTGCCTCCCGAGAGGGGGACCCGATGGGAATCATGGGGCTAGGTGAGACGAGAAGCTATTGCGCCGTGATCGTTGAATATCTGACGTTTTAGACACTTTCTCTGTTGTTTTAGAAGTGCTAAAGCCCCCTGAAACATCCCCCAGATTCCCTGTCATCTTCTTCTCCCCCAGGAGAGCACTTACAAAGTGTCACATTTCATTTCCGTTCAGTCGCCTCCTTTCCTTTTCGTTCCCTCTTCACATTCCCCTGTCTCTATCTTTTTCTCTCGTTCCGGTAGACCCTTAAATGAAGAAGAGGAGAAGAAGAAGAAGGCGACAAAGATTCAGGAAAGAATAGGGAAATTGAAAACCACCGCCAGTTACGCCTTCTGCTGTCAGTTTCAGAGAGGGAACCCGCAGGGGCATTAGTATGTTGTGAATGTGTCGTGGCACGGGGGCTCCAAAATGTGTATAATTGTATTTGTGCGCTCTTATTTTTCCTATGTTTTTTCTTCTCTTTCTTCTGCTTGAATATGTATTGAAGGGTAATGTCAAGATTCTAGGTCTCCAGTATTCAGAAAAGACTTTCTCCCCATTTGCCAAAAGATGAGTCAAAAAGTCGCTCGTCTCGCTTCCTTTATTCAAATGTCCACTTTACTCCCCAATATCATCCTGTCCTTTGGTTACAAATGTGCTCTTCCCCTTTCCCTCTGAATTATTCAACTCATCCCTCCCTGTCCTTCAAGACCACTTTTCTCATTTTGATGTCTCATTTTTGGGCGGTTAGATGAGATGTACAAGATGTTATGGCTCCGTTTTGAAAATGCAACCCTCCCTCATTTTTGCTTCTTCTGGAGTTATCCGGCAACGTGTTATTAGGGGAACAAGAGAGGAATCGTAGGCTTGTCAACAATTCAAGACTAGATAAGAAAATGGTAGGTCTGTGAAATAGGGAGGATGCGGGATTGAAGAAGAAAAAGAAGCCGTTGACTATAGTACCTCTGGGCTTTACTATTTACGAACTGCCCTGTTTTTCAAAGGGCATTTCACTAGACTGTTTTCGCATTTTCTGATACCCTACGTGAGAACCCTCAGAACTTCTCCATCTCTGCACTGACTTCTCCTTTCCCCTTTACATTCCCCGCATAATAAATAACCTGGAACATGCACTTTCTTCGCCCCCTAATTGCCTCCGGCCCCTTCTCTCCTTCCCGACCCATGCATAATACTTTGATCTCTTCCACCTTTTTTCTAACTTTTCATGGTCAGTTCAGTTCTGACTGCTTCTCCATCTCCTCTTCCTTCTCCATTCCCCGAGACACGTCACCATATTTGTTATGTATTGACCTCCCTATCTTATCCCTCCGGGTGTGCAGCAGTAGCAGCACATCTCCTGGATTTGTGTTGTTGTGTGACATTCTTCTATTAGCAGATGCTTTTTGGCTCGGTCGCCCCGCCCGCCCGGACCGGGGGCTTTTCACCCACCTACAAGCTAATATGTACTATTGCTGCATTTTGTGTCGTTTCTCGGAAACTAGAACAGATAGGGTGAAGTGGTCAATTGACAAATTAGTCTAGACGATGTTGGGCACATTTTTGTAGTTGAGCACTTTTCGATAGCGTTTGTCGTTTTTGAGATACAGCGAGAGTTTCTAAGGTTTGCAGTTTAGCGTATCACCTCTCTCTCTCTCTCTCTCGTTACTCGGATTGTCGATGCTCGTAAAAGACAGCTAGTTTCCAATGAAACATAACAGAACATGTTCTCCCCATGATTTTTATGTGTTTCTCTTTTAAAGAACAGTACTTTGCACGTCATCATCAAAAGTACACATCAAACTGACCCAAATGACCATTCTCCCCCTCTCCAATTCAAGTTTTCCCGTTTCCCACCCCAAAAACATCTGTTTGTGTCAGCCAGTGTGGGGTGGCTAAAGCCGATATGAAATATTCCATCTCAAATTCATAGATTCATTCATAGGTCGTCGTCGTCGTCGTCGTGTCCAGCCGTCCGTCCCTTCTCTTCTCCTCTTCCCCACCGACACTTTATTCCTCCTTTTCTTCTTCTCAAGGAGCCTGTCATTGAGCTAGAGAGGGAGCACCAACTTTGATACAACGACTACTTGTTCCCGACTACTATTCCCCGATATTGCCAAGTCATTTATCCGCCTTTTTGTGTTGTTCGGTGTGTTTTTGTTGTTTTCCAGTTTTCTCTCGACGACGACCAGATTACAATTCTTCTCGTTTTTCACTTTTTCACCTGTAAAATGGTGATTTTCTAGCGACAGTTCACTTTTCTTCGCTGTTTCTCCGATCAATTCGCTGAACCCTCATCTTTTTTCCAGACGTACCATCTCGCCGAGGTCATGCGCTGTCGCCGATGAGCGTCGGCGTCTTCTCCATCCTCTTCGTCACGTTGCTTCTCTGCCGTGACAGCCATCAGTTGTGGTGCCTCGACGGTTCCGACTGCGAGGCATCTGACACGTGTGCACTGTGCGATGGAGCTGCTTGTCTTCGTGTTCAGAGGTGAGCCATTTTTGATTGGATCCTTCGAAGATTGAAGTTTTCTAGGAACCATCCCCAAAAAGGAGTAACGGTGGCAATGACGTGTCTACCGCACGACTCCCTCATCCATCAGTATCATCCGGAAGGCTGTCGAACGGAACTCTCCTCCGGCGACAAGCTGTGTTTGTGTTCGGGCCGTGATTTTTGCAACTCATCTAAACCTATGAACGTCTTGGTGACAACCCTTCTACTTGTACTACCGACTCTCTTTCTTTTCAATTTTTGAACTTCCTAGCATGATATCCATAAATATTTGATTACACATAAAACAAGACTTTAGTGTGAACTTGAAATCAAAAACAATATAAGTTAATGGTGGACACAGAGATGTTTTGATATTTTTAATCGAGATACTTAGCCATGAGTTCCTGTTTCTTCTGCTCCAGAATCATCTCCTCGACGTCTTGTTGCGACGGGAGCAGCACGTGTCGAATAGTCATCGGTCGTCCGTCTTCTCCAATCACAGTCGTCTCCTGGGTTTCCAGCTCGTCGTCATCGTCCTCTTCGACTTGGTAGATGTTCTCTGGAGCTGCACTCGTCGGCGGCGCCTGTTTGGCCTTCTTCTCCAGAAACGCGGCGTTGATCTTCTCAATGTTCTTCTCTTCGACGAGCTTCTCCAGCGGTATGAGCCGTCCGTCTTCGTCGTCGAGGTATCCGAAGTAGTGAGCATCGACGTTGCGCATCAGATCCGCACGGTGCTTCCGTTGTTCCTCGTGTTCTGTGTTTTTTTCGAACAGTTCACGCACTCCCGGCAAGTCTTTCGCTGCACCAAAGTACTTGTAGCCTTTCGAATTCCCTGTTTCTCGACCTATAGAGTCTAGCTCTTTTTGTGCATATTTTCTGAAACGTAGTAGTTTGAAAGCAGGAGAAAAGTGAGAAAAATTACCGATAGTCCGTGCCGCCCAACTCTCTGATCCGTTGCTCCCATGCGTGTTTCAGTTTGATGAGTCGGTTGACCTCGTCGTTCAAATCGCGAAGCTTGAATTCTCCGAGACCAGGATTCTGGATGGCTGTGATCTTCTTCGATGCATCGCGGATGATCTAAACGTTGAAAAATTAGTTTGACCGTGATTCAAATCACGAATAACTCACCTCTCTGCGGAATCTCTCGGCGTCTGACAAACTTCTGCAATCCTTCACATCGTGCGGGCGTCTGGCAATGGGACCCTGGAATAATCAATGAGAAGTCTTTTCGCTACATTTTGCAACTAGTGCTTTCTAAAATTAACATTAAATACTTACCCTCTCCTCTTCTTCCTTCATTCGACGCCATCGCGCCAATGCGGTCATTGCCTTCTCGGCATTTCTGGCCATTTTGGTGTTTGAGTGAGGTTTTCTGCAAGAAAAGTACTATTTTGAGGTGTTAGTCAGAGAAAATCAATGAAAGAACGGAGAAAAATTAAGAAAAATGAGATTTTTTGTGTTTCGAAAAGAAAATAAATTTGAAAAAATCTTCTGCTAAACAACGCGCAAGCGGAATATCGGAGTGTCGTTGGGTCGAAAAACGGGGGAATTCGAAAGAGGATTTATCAAACTTCATCAATTTCATTCTATTTAAATATTTTCCGATGATCCCAATAAATACAGTTGTTTTTATTCAAATATAAGCAATTCAACAAGTTTAGTGCTGAAAAGACATAGCCCTTGACCCAAATCTGGTCCGTTTCTCTTCAGAATTCGGCAATTCCGTTGGTGGTTGCAATCCAAATGGTAGGCTTTGACGTCGAAGGAACACTTCTGGTTGATGAGCAGGTGGTTCGCAGATTGATTCTGCCGGAGATTGTTCCCGGTCTTCCACTTCTAGAATTCAGAACTTCACAAGCTTCAGAACCCGTTCTTCATGTACCTGGCTCAATCTCGCTGAGCGCCGGGGCAGGTTGGAAGTTTATCCTGCTCAGAATAGAGTGTCGATGTCTTGTTTGTCCTGGAGACGGAGCCAATGTCACTGTTTTCTCAACTTCCGGCACTGGAACATTCTGGTCCCCCGCAACAGCTCCATTCTCATTCTTCACAGGCGGGGGCGCCAGTGCGGGTGGGATGGCTTGCCTGAAAAATTAGTAAAGAAATAGTTCCGGGATCATCTTTTTGGGCTTCAGAGGGTGTCTAGAAGGCGTGTAGATAATCTTCATAAAGCTCATATACGTTTTGTTTATTTATGTGTTATCCGTTACTCATCAGGCGCGACTGATAAGGCGATAAGCAGGTCTGATGAGTGTTTCAAGGCCGTGTTCAAATGACTCACCGAAGGTATCGGATGAAGGTGTGTCGCGAGGCTTTGCTGTTTTTCGCATAGAACGGACATCGGTAAAAGAGACCGGCGGAGCATAAGGAGAGGATCAGGAAGAACACTGGAATTATGTAATTAGATGAAAAGCATTTGTATCGTCTTATCGATGAAGGATCCGTTTAGGGCGAAGAAACCTATCAGCATGATTTGACTTGAAGATAAGGCATCTCTTCCGTATCGATAAGACGTGTGTGGAGTTCTTGGCTGAAATACTATTCATTGAAACGTGCTTCTTTCCTGTGACCTACATTCTTCACAGTACACCTTGACTCATCTTCTCCGCAAGTGTCCAATCCATCACATTCCAAATCGGTCGAGAAACAGTGTTTGGAACAATCTGAACCACCGATCCCTTCTTCAAAACGGTTTGGTCTGCTTACTGTAACAGAGGCTATACTCTGGACACCTCAAAGTGTCTCCTGACGTACAACCGATCGGATTGGAAAACAAAAGGATCGAGCGAAAGTTTAGATTCATCGGAATCCGCAACCAAATCGGGGTTTGCATCAGTTGATATCCCTGAAATATTGAAGATCCAAGCTTTGTTTTCCATCTTCTCCGCACTGTCTGAACAAACTGAACAAACTGAACAACCCATAACACAGGTCGTGACGAAACGGATCAGAGACCTTCGGCTTACTGTCCACTATGAACTGCATATCCGCATTCCGCACGATTATCTCGTTCGTGTTTTTCGGGCGACGATGCGAAAACATGAGGAAGTTGGTGATGGAGACGAGCAACAGATGGCCGGTCGAGGAGGTGATCTCCATTTCGCAGATTTGAGAAGACTCATCGTGTTCGACGGAGAGGTAGTCATCGGTGGCGATCATCAGGATGTCGTCGACTTCGGCTCTGCAAACAGGAGACAGATCACAGTCATAGATGTCTCCCCTTTCCCCCTATTCTCGTTAGCATAAAACAGTCAACTTTCCATGAAACTTGATGTCTAATATAGTGTAGTCTCGCCCGAACATGTCACTGATTACCAACCAGAAACACTATGTTTACGTGGTCTTGCAGCAAAATTTCAGAGAAACTCTACATTTTGCAGACTCCGTGTTCAAATAGACGACCATACAACACCGTACCTCTTGAATGGACAATACGTCCATGTTTCATGTACACAAAATATCAGAAAAAGTAGGAGTTTCATAGCGAAATATTGAAAAAACGTACTGAGAAGAGCCCTTCACAAGAAAAGTCATCAAATCGGAAATGCCCCCCGTCACCCTCTCAAGTCCCTTTTTCCATGGAGTGTAGTTCAACAAGTTCATCAACGATTTTGAGATCATTGTCGAAATTTGCAGGTGAAATGTCGAAGGGAATAAGGAAATGAAGGAAAGCTAATTGGCTTGCTTACTGGCTGTGTTTCTTGTTTGATCAATGAGGAAGTTCATGAGTACTTCCGTATTTGGCAATTTTTGTTTGTAGTAATGTTTTTCAGCCGTTTTTGAGAGTGTGTGGGATCTAGGAAGTGTGCATGTACTGAATGTGAGTAAGTTCTGCCCAAACAAAAATAACATTGTCTTGAAGAAGTGGGATTTCTGATCAGTCAGACTTGCTGGGTTGCACTGTAAAGAGCTCAGGGACAGGTGACCTAAAAGCTTCAAACTTTTATCAGATGCTTCATTAGAATAGAGATCTTGAACTCTGTCATAAGTCTCAGCTACAAAATGCGCCCATTGACAGGTGCTTTTCCAAATTCTGAGGTCAAACTTTCACATTCTTGATCTAGTAGTTGACCTGACCCCTCGCCACAAAGCTTCTGGCTCATGGCGCGTGAAGTTTTGTATTCATTCGATTCTCTCTTTCTTGTTGACATGGAATGACTTGAAATGAGAAGCGACACGATGAAATGAAATGTAGCAGATGACCTAAACATGTTGACAATGTGACATCAACTCTTTTGACCCGGATGAACCTGATTCAGAAGGTCCCTCACCCTATTAACCCAATTTCTGCCTTGTCCACTTTAGGGAAGTGCAACCGGGAACGGATTGGCCGGTCTCCAATCGGTCGTTGTGTGAAACTTGAAACATTGAAACTAGAATGTTGCAAATGGACGTCACTTTCGAAATGGAACTTGCATCGAATCACAAGCCAGAATTTCAAACACCACTGGAACTGTCTGCAAGGTTGTGGGGTGTCCGAATGTCATTAAACTATCCGGAATAGAACTGGGAAACGTTTCCGTGATCTCTGTTTCATTCACTTAGCAAAACTTGGGAATACATTTTGGGTCTAGTTATCATGATATAGCGTATATTCAAAGTTCCCTTCCAGATTCGTTCGGTCCTTTTGCAAGTGCAATCCTCTAGGTGACACCGGTTCTTTTGCAAGCCTATCAGTCATCGGAATTCATTCGCCAAACTGAAACCTAGCCAGATCTTGAACACATTCCTTCATTCCCTCATTCTTCCCAATGATGTCATGATCTAAAAACCGACCTGAAGGTGTCAAAAGATCCCCACCATCTTCCAACATTTCCATTCCAGCTGCAATCCTCGTCATCTCACCAAAAGTTGCATTGTGTGTAACATTTCTAAAGACGATGTCGTCGTCGAAATCCCTCAACCTTTAGCTCCTCGGATTTGCACAAATCCCTGCATTTAGCTCCTGGCTCAATCCCCTCCTAATCATGTCTATTCTGAGCCTGAAAAAGTGGTGGACGGATAAGAGAAAGATCGGATATGTGTGTGTGAAAGTGGTGTTTCCTTCCAGAATGTTTCTATTTCTAGACTGCCAAAGCCAATGTTAATTTGGTGTGGGAGAATGTCGGAAACATATTAATAGAAAGTGCGCTTTTGGCTTCGGGTGTTAGGAGTCTAATTTAGGAGAGGACATTCGAGAACCAATGATCCGTGACGTGAATGTTCCACTATTCAGCTCTTGAAGCTTCAATTTCATCCAGATCTCGAAAGGTTCTGTCAAAAAGATTCTAAGATCTTCTTATCACCCCAATTTCTCGGAACACTTCGAGTGTAGGTGGATATCATAGAGTCCAAGAGTCTTGTGAGTTGTCAGCTTTTTCAAAGCTGAGATTTCGTAAATGTGTCGGCGAGTAATCTGATGACAATTCGCACGTTTTGAAGATCAAGACTACATGGATAATGGGGTTCAAAGTCGGTTTGAAGTGTAGTCTGAAAGTGTAGCTACGTCTGAGCCGGGTTGATCCATTCATCCAAGGATCTTAAAATTCTGGGATCAAGCACAACTTGAGAAAGACAGTTCCGGGTGAGATTGACCTGGAATATGAGTCAAAGAAGCCTAAGACCCCTAGATTTGTGGTGCAAGCTCATTGACTCCCATAGACTTGCACCGCAACCCAACATCACTCTTCCTGGAAAACGCTTCCAACCTGCAGCAAAAACCAAAATTCAATTGCTCCCACACCTTCTTCTTGTTTCAATGGATTGATCTGACACATCAGTTCGGCAAAAAGTACACTACAAAATGTGTTCACGATCTTTCGAAATGGAAAGAGAGATAGTCCCGTCTCGCTTCGCCCACAACAAACGTCATTGTATTTGATCTATTAGCTAAACAATGAACTTTTTGGGTTCGCATTTCGCCAATCGGAATGTTCAGCCCCACGTGACCATTAAACTTGGAATTCGGTTGTGTTGCGCATCGTCGCATTCTTTTCCCTCCTTCATATCAGACAATCACTATCACCTTCCGGTGTCCCTCCTAATGTTGTCTCAACCCCCCACACCTTTTGCCTCCCTGACTCATCATTATCTTTCCGCTTCACACATTGTCTTCCTGTTGGTCTTGGTTGACACATTCGGAAAGAAAGAACACACACACAAAACATTTTTTCCAATTACCACCTACAAATTTTGTTTGTCTAGGTTGCTATAGATGCGAATCAGAAGAGCGCGCCCCGGCCGCGCGACACGGGCGGTAAACAATAATAATAATAGGGGAAAAGGTTGCAGTCTTTTTGGCCTGTGTTGACTAGACTCCATCCCCTACTTCCCTATTGCAAAAAGGACTTTCCCCGGAGCAAAAATCCGTTAGTGCAAGCTTCAGTGGTCCCTTCCAGGAAGAGCAGAAGCCAGAGCACAAAGAATCCATGGGAAGAGGGTCGTGGGAAACCGAGATCGGAAGCAAACCCGAAAGCGATCAAGCGTTTTTTCTTTGCAACCGAAAAGTCAAAAGTCCCCGACATTCAGCCAACCATTATACTAATCCGTATGTTTTGGTCAAGAAATGAATGATGACTTTGAAAAAGAAGAAGTGCGCAGTGTCAGCCAGACACCCACATACCGAAATGAATGGAATGTGGGATCTGCAGACAAAAAGAGATGACAATGCGGGTGGCCAAACAATGAGGAAGAGGAACGACGGAGGTCTAATTTGGGAGAGAAAAGATGACTGTTGGGTTTGAAGTGATGAGTAAGCGGATTCCGAGAGTCTAGTTGTTGGAAGGCTTCAAGAGGTCTCTGTTGTAACCTAGAATCCCTGGTATCTTTTAGTTTGACACAGAGATCCGGAATCCAGGGTGAAGTGTTCCAGACCACGTTAATCGGCTCAACGGTTAAAGGTTCTAGACACTCCTTCCCAGCTTTTCAGAGCTTATGAGGAGCTCAAGGGTCATGATCTGTAGGGTGTTCTGAAGCTTAGGGTACCTTGCTTCATAATCTAACGCTCTTCCAATTGATGATCATTCAAATGATCTCAAACTGAGCTAATCCTTGAGCTGTTTTTCACTTTCAACCCACTATACCCCACATTTGTGAGATCTTGATGCGAACATGAGATCACAATCCACGATACTGCACTTTGCTCCGAATTGCTCGAACGAAACGGAACAGTGACTGGTCATCACAATGTACAGCATGGTGATAAGCGAGTGTTCTGCATGTGCAGAGTACGAAATACTCGCGGTCTTCTCCACTTTCTTCTCTCTACTTTGTTCCCATCCCCCTACAAGGTTAGATTCTAGTCATTTCCTTCTCCATTTCCTAACTTTTTGTTTATCACCAAAAAATGCAAAACCTTTGCTCCTTCCATCCAGCAAACACACATTTTTTGCTGACCCTCGGAAACAGAAAGCGTGCGACTCTCACTCGTAGAAAGTGAGAAAACATCGAAACCGTCGTGGCCATATCGAGGAAGGGTCTTGCCACTTTCGGTTATCAGTTCGACAGTGATGATTGTGCTCCCTTTGCCCTGATTGATGGTCATTCGGAGAAGCGAGAGAAATGTTGCGATTCTCTTTTTCACGAATTCGTTTAGTCTGATCTAATTATAGCAGTCCTTTCGTGACAAGGAACACGAATTCTAAAAGTTGTGCAGGTGCTAAAAAGTAATTTGATAAGTTCGTATGATGTCAACTAGTTCAGTGTCAAGTAAACGTGTGTGCTCTGCTCAAAGTAACCGAGTTGTCTTGTTATCCAACTGGTCAGTAGTAGCCATTATATGCAAAACAAGTTTGTGTTTGTTTCGCAATCTGGAAAAGATAAGCGGATGTGGTGTGGATTGGTTGGAAATGAGAGATAGGAAATAGGAAAAAGTCTTGAAGTGTAGTTTTGAAGATAAGTTTTAAAAAACAGCATATCAGGAGATAAGCGGATCGGTGGGCTTATGACGGACCGGGTTTGCTGTGTCGTAGATCTAGCTCGGTTTTGGATAGCACTTTCATCCTTCCAGAACCTTCTGGAACTTCAGGAAAGTAGATCAGGTCAACTGGCCTTGAGCCTGATCAAACAACCACTGATACACAAAGCACAAGCATTTGGCAACATTCCGATCACACAGCTCAGACCCAACCCTGTCTACACCTCGTCAATCACCCGATGCCCTTTGCCCACCCTTCCGTTTTCCAGGACATCCCTCCTCGACCTTCCCTCCACATGAATTGCACGGCACGTGCCACGTCGGCACGTACTGTCCACAAGCAGGCACGCACCAGCAAACTTGCAAGCCGTGCACTTCTATCTGACACGGGTGATGTATGTGCTAGCTTATCAGCTTGTTAGAGAGAGAATTTCCCTTTCTCTATGTGTGTTTTGTCTCAGTTCAGCATTACCTTCGGCTTCTAGACAGTAGACAAGGAAGGCAGGAAATGGGGAGTGGAAAGAAAGGAACTTGATGAGTGAAAGGAAGAGGACTGTCTGCAAACGACGGCACATACCGGTTGGTTAGCAAGACTTCTGAAGACCCCCTTAATGTTTCACACTTGGCAGAAGGCAGCAACCAACAGCCACACTCACTAATTGATATGTTCCGACTGCATTTTACACACAAACACCAAAGACGAAGGTGGGGCAGGCAAAGTGTGAAAGCATCTTCATCGTTCCGATTCGGGAACCGATTGTCTCTCTTCTCTCCTCTTCGCTTTCTCTCTGTTCTGACCGCCAACCGGATTGAATGCGAAGAAGAAGAACACAATTATACTTTGCTTCTACTTCCATTGTAGTAGGTACATCAGAGACACCTGACCAACACCAGATGATCAAGATGGACTGAACTCTTCTGAACTCTTGAACAGCTAGCAGAGCATTCCTTCCGACTCCTTCCGACTACACCGGGGCACGATTCATCAGCGACACTTCACCGGGAACTTGTAAAGATTGTAAAGATCGTGTAGGATTTGAGATCAGGTTTAGTCTAGGCGAAGAAAGATGTCTGGAAAGAGTGAGCAATCTCTGAAAATCCTGAAAATCTCGCGAGCCACCCTCACTTTTTCACTATATTGTTCTGGATCTGAATCGGGGATTGTAATCGGGAAAGATGGCGATATGAAAGTTCTGATCTGTGGCGGCTATAAATCTGTTCGCGGTCTGAAGAGCTACAAAACACGGCGCGGACAGAAGAGAGTATGATTAATCCAAGCATCTCCCCGATCCACCCTCACCAACCACTTCTTCCTGGAATCAGAATCAGAAGCGCGAGAATCTCGTGCGTACGTGTGGATCCGGATGACCTGGAAAACGAATGATGTGAAGAGGTGGCATTTTGATCTGATATCTGGGTAGGGGGTGTGACGGCCCGGAAAGCGTCGCGTTGATGTCATTCAGTGACTTCCGATGAGCCGGAAACTGATTCGAGTACTATGATACGGCGGCTTCGTCTGCAAATGCTAATGTCAAATGTGAAAAACAAAATTTCCTGGGAAAAAAACTCAAAAAAAAAAGAGTACCTGGAAGTACCAAGTGGAGATTCGTCGTGAGAACCGAGTCCTGAAACCACAAAGAACAACTTGTCAGGTTGTTGAACAGCTTGTGCCTCAGAGAACATGATAAGAAGAGTGATAATTTGATAACAGAACCAAACATCCTCTTGCTTATTTTTCGCTTCTTGCAGATTCAGCAGCGGCATCAGTGGAGATTACTATTTTGCACACAAATATATACAGATTGTCGTATAGATTACATCATTTATTATCTCTCTTATCATTATGTATTACTATTATTAATACACGTGTTTTTTCTTTCCATAGTCATATTCAAACTGGGAGTATCATCAGGAACTGGGAGGGGACCGGTGCCAACAAAGCAATGAGATCCATTGGGGGACAGAGATTCTGGGGGGCGAGAATTGGAGGTGACCCGGGTGGTGGAGAGCAAACAGAATAGTGATAACAGGAGAAGGAACCAAATAAGTTAGGGAGAAGACGGAAAGGAAAGTGGAGGAGGAATGCAAGAATCACGCCAGCTGATGCAGCGAAACAGCCGTAGATAAGAGACGAGCCGGCATTTTGAGGAGGTCATTCCGAAACAGATCGGTCACCGAATTGTTGCGAGACGCCTGCGATGATGGGGTGGATCCTTTGCGAACGAGGTTGAGGTTGAGGTGTTGAACTGGAAGAGCCGGGCTGGTCAGGGCTCTCTTGAGTGGTGGGATCGTGGCACGGACTTTGGGCAGGGCGACCTTTGAGACTTCAGCGGAGAAGTTGAATTGAGAGCGTCGGACTGAAAATTGGATAATGAGGAACATGAAATGAAGAGAAAGAATAGGTTGCTTACCTGATGGGCTCAATGGAGCAACTGCAGCATTGACTTCTTTGGATTGAAGTGAGACTGTGGAAAGTCTGAGTGGCTTGTGTTCCCGAGTACGGGACACTTGTTGAGACGAAGCAGGGAAGTGGTCAATTGGGACTTCGAATATCATTGTGAAAGTAGTAAGGAGGAGAAGTTCAGAAATGTTCTTCGAGGGATGACTGCCGCCCCGCTACCCCTTATATACTTTTGCCATTTGCCGAAGCTCCGCCTCCTTCCGCGAAAAAATTCGCCGAGGCGCCGAGAGACCGAGAGAACTAGAGCGCTGCGAAGGGGTGGGATTGTTATTGTTTGCGGGAGAAAGGGGCGTGGCCGAAGGGAGAGAAACGAAGATGTACTTTGTAGGCGTTGATGGGGGTGGAGAAGAAGAAGAAGATGATATGATGACCTGTGCGCCACGAGGCGTGTAATTGTGTGGGTTTCGAGCGAGTCGAGACTTTCCAGAAGGACCACGTGCCGGGGAAGTTGTGGGTGGTGGCAAGAGTGGTCAGAAGCCATATCGTGGTTGGTTTTCGAAAGTGAAACACGTTGGGAAAAACCAAAAACACGCCTGATTACAAATCAACTAGTTCTAGTCATGCAGTGTGTGTCAAATGTTGATCTCCCAATTCTCGATCATCTCTCTATCAAAACAACCACAACAACTAAACCTTTGGCCTCCTTCGCTGAGCTGGCCAAACACCTCAGATGACCCACCAGCTTCCTGAAGGCATCTGCTAAGACCCAGGTGAGCTCCCGGTAAGCCCCGATCGTACCCGAAGTCAAAAACATCCAGGATCGTCGTATGTACTTCTTCCCAATGATCATTGAAAACCGAGTTCCCTATTGCTCTTTCCGGGCAGAAGGGATGCCTGAAAGATTGAAAAATAATAAATTAGGTCCAGGTGAAAAAGTTGAGGGTGGATGGATGCGGGTAAAAGGTCGACGTCTGTGCTTTGTTATGCAGGTTTGTGTCCAATTTTCAGGTCAAAGGCACAGATTATGGATCATGGAATGAGGGACCATACGACTACAGGTTTTCGTATTTCACGTTCAAAAAGACCACAATGTCAGACGCCTTCTGAAAAGCTCATCTAGGCTTTACTATCAGACACTACAAAGCTTTTCGAAAACTCTCAAGGATTCATCTTTGGGCTTTCTACGGATGACGCAAGGAAACGTTCCGGATCTTCTTGATCGAGTTGTAAATAGTACCATCTTCCTGGACTCATGGACTTGAGCTTTGAGACCTAGAAGCCTCGAAATCTTCCTCTCATCATTATCACAAGTCACGTTCCCGCTCAACCGTGAAACCGTTTGATCTGTCCGTCCATCAGCCGTTTCTTGCTCTGTTGCTCTTGCAGTTCAATTGAGTCTATCGGTCAGCAGACGGAAATGCAGTTCGCCTAATCAAATCTGCCACCACCTTCATCTAATGGGCGAAAAGACGTCAGAGTGATTCTCCCCCTACACCATGACTTTCCAGACCCCAAAAGTTCAGCTTCATTGCTCCATGACGTTTTGCAATGTGTTCACGCTGCGATGCGGATATGATATAATATGATACTCGAGGTTACTTCTCGGCACACCGGAAGTATATCCGAGCACAGAGCACGGAGGAATTGGAGCCAGGTTCCGACGGGTACATCCAATTCTCTCATTGAACCCTGAACACAAATGTCATCCTTGAATACTTTCTCTCTAGTACAACCTGGGTGGATGAGTCAACTCAATTGGCTCAATTACCCCCATTCCACCCACCCTCTACTTCCAATTTAGACCCTATTCTTCTCTCCAGCCTCCCCCGTCTAGAGGTCCTTTGATCTCACTTCAAAAAATTTCAAATCAAAACATACGCAGACACCCACATGGATTGTCTGTCAAAGCGATGGCTAAATATGTGTCAAGATTAAAATTTCGTTGATAACAAAAATCAAATCCAACACCGAAAAAAATCTCGAAAAACAGCTAGTCAATCCCGTCGATTCTCGGTATCAGTGCAAACGACGCACACATGCGGCGAGCTGTTCGTGAGCTGGATTACGAGACACGGCCCACTGTTTTTGACGGTGGATGGAGTAGTTCAAGCCGATTGGATTGAGCTGGTGGAGGAGCGACGAAAATATGGGCGAGCAGGGATGATGAGCTGAGTCAGGAATAGGATTGAGCACGTTTGGAGCGGTGGGTGTTCGTGGAATTGTCTGTCAGTTTGCGTCAAGGCGAGTTTGACAAACGTGATGGTGATTTGGATGTTGGGTGTTGAAAACAGTCAAGGCATTCTTGAAGGGATCCACTCGTCACTGGAGCCATCACAGATCTACTAACTTCCAGAGCTTTTCATATTCTTGCGCAACATTTTGTATTTTGTGTGTGTGCCTCTCGGTGTTTAGTCTCTTTCAGACTCCCCGGTAACAACCAAGATTTCAGGATCGTGTCAACCCATTCCACCTGCTTCTCTCTTTTCAGTGTTTGTTTTTTATTGTTCAGCAGCGGGTTCTACTTGTCAACAGTGACAGTGTCTTCCACCTGTTTTGTTTCTTTGTTGCACACACTTTCTAGTCAAGGGGAAAGGGGTCTATTAGAGGACACACTTCCGAAGGTCATCGCTATTTTGAGAGATACCTGATGACGAGGGAAGGGATGGGTGATAAAAGATAAGAGAAGGAACCTTTAAAGGCAAAGAACGGTTTCGCAGAGGAGTTCAAACTTTTAGGTATCAAAGTCAAAGACTCTGCTCATTCCCTTCATTCACTCCATTTTCCAGTGATCATCTCGGAAAGTACACACGCTTCGCCTCGAAAAGATTTTGCAGTGATTAGATGTCACTTTTCTATCACACGGTCTCCTCAAGTTCCTCTTCTTGTTTTTCTTTTCACCTCTAGTGTTTCAGAAACCACCAAATGTACCTCCTGCTCTCTGATTTCTTCATTTCACAGACAGATCTGGAAAGAATTGAAGGGTCTCAAACAAATAAGTTGTTTTTGTGCCGACCGACTGCCTTTCCCTTCTGTTTTCCACCCTCACCCCGCCGCTAATTCTTCTGCTTCACCATAATTGTACTTGTATTCTGATCACCGCTTCAATTTGATGCCGGTTTGTCACCTGGCACTTCTGTTTTGTGTTTCTCTTCAACACAGAAAGATATCAGGAAGAAACGGAAAACAAGAAGAGAATCTCCAGATGCAGCAATAAAATTGTTTCGTTTCCTGCCTGAAATCACGTACATCATGGTGTTGTTGCGGGGAGCAAAATGTTTGTGGAGGTGGATGGAGAAGAGAGAGTCTTTCATCTTTGACACACGACGGAATGTGCGTTTCTAATGTTTCCGGAAATGCCAGAGAGGATGATTGGATTCTTGATCTGGAGCTGTTTCCTGATAAAAGTTGATAAGAGCGGGGATGCGGTGGCGATGGAATTTACAACGTCACGGAGAGAGAGATGATGTTTTGCACTGAAAGTAAAGGGACCAGAACTCTCATTGGAATTCCAAGAATGCCCATCATTCGTCCAATTTGCCAAACACCTTGCAGACCGTTCTCCAGCTTCCAATTAGTCAACAGTACACCGTATCCAAAACTCTTCAGATGACATCACTCTCTTCGACCATCTCCACACCCATCTGACTGACTCAAACGTCATATTCAGATCAGACACCCGGGAACACAACCTAGTGTTTTGTCGTTGTCCCACTCACTCATTCAACGAATCACATCGAATCAACGTCATGAATCCTCGAATTGTATCTTTCATGCCGAACCCTGGGAAATCGGAGGAATCATGAGATTCTGAAACTACCTTTTAGCAGATCACGAGGGGCCAAAAGAGACACTGGAACCGCGTATGGCTGGAATGCGTGTGTTCGATAGACCACACGAACCCTCCGAAAGAACCGTCGACTGATTTGATTTGATAACACACAGTTTCTTTGTCTCAATCTCTCTTCTTTCATCCTTTTATCAGTCGCTTATCAACCCCACCCAAAGAATTGTAAACTTTAGGGGTCTGTGGTTGTGGCACTAGACACATTTTCTCAGCAGACGCACGATTTGCTTTTGCTTATTTCTCCTCGAGCAAAAAAGTACGGGAAACGTGCAGAAGACGAGGAAAGAAATCCGGGGAGAAGTTGAGCTGAACCGGATGAATAGCCGAATCAAAAGTGCACGGAACATGTAGAGTTTTTTGGAAAAAACGGAAGGAAATTGAGAATTTGAAGAATTTAGGATACATCGAGAACTCGGCAAACTGTAGTTTGTTGGCTGCGCAACGATTTGGCTAGAGAGAGGTGACGTGTTTGTTCGCAGATCAAATTGTGACCTACACGTGGAGAGAAAGTGTGTTGTGTAGTCTAGTTGATGTGGACATGAATTTCAAAGATCGAGGCTAACTTCATAAGGTTATTAGGTTAGTTATAGTTAGTAGAGAGACTGAAGTTTCACCAACTGGTCGTGCTTTGTGCAAACACCGATTTCACCGCGTCTCTGTGTGTTACAGTAACCACAATCTCAGGGAGTCAAATTCTATTTTCCAGACGTTCTATACTACAAAAACTTCAGGAGACCCTTTTTCTCCTTCTTCAAATTTTGTAAGATCCAAACCGTTAGATCAAATGCATGTCCTCAAAACTCCATTTTCCAGAAACCGATTCTCAGAACTTCTAGGTAAGGCACGTCAGTTGTACCTTAGCTAGTTCACGCTATTTGGTTTTGATTGTTTGATTTTGATTCTGTTTTTCGAAAAGTTTTCTTTTCTGAGTTGAAAAATGAAAAATGAAGAGAGACAGATCTAATCAGATAGTGAAAATGAGGCATGATAAGTCACTTCACTCTGATTTTGAAGATTCTGAAGATCAGTTCAGATATCTAGAGAAAGAAGATGGAGAAAAGGGACCTATAAATCAAACTTCAAGACACGAAAACTTTCTCGAGTTATTTACCAACTACGGAAGTGCTCATCTCGATCGTCATTGCCACCACCTAGCCAGCAATTTCCGTCCATTCTCTGCCGACTTTTGTGCTAGTCGAACAATGACGCAAGCCCCAGTCGGTTACAGGAAATCATCCGCTTTCGGATGTTGAATTGAGCAGCTAAACATCCTCACGTTCTTGGGATGAAGCCACCGGGGTGGTCGCCTAGGGATCGGCAGGAAGTCTTTTTTTTTTGAAAAATTGTTGTTTTCTTCTTGTTGTTCACAATTTGCTTCACTATTCCGCTAAAAGTACACAGCACATGATGGTAGACATTGGCTTCGGTGAAGTGAAGCCTCAGAAGTGATAAATCGAGAAGAAAATGGGAGAAAAAAGATACAAAAGATAGAAATGATTGAGGGAGGGAAACATTGTGGGTGAGTCATTGGTCTCACTCGAGTTTTGTTTACTCACTTCCGGTTTCGAAACATGAAAAGAGAGAAAGAAACCAACTCGTTCAATTTGTAGGTGGATTCTCAATTTCTCAACGACCGGAAGCAGAGGTTTCAACATTATCCACATAGATCCAACTCAATTGGAGTTGAACTTTGAGACTCTTTTTTTAAGAGTTGACTCATCTGATTCATTCATTCCAACTCTGCATTTTCAAAAATCTTTTTGCACTAGGCCACGCAATGTGTGCGGGTGGTCACCAAAAAGTGCTACGTAGATCGACAAATGCGGATTATCCTCGCTGAATGCAATAGTACGCTGCTCGAGTTGTAGGATGGGTTTTGGGATCAGGATCAGTGGGGATTTCGTATTTTGTATGTTGGATTTGGAGATGCGAAAGGATGTCTGGAAGTGAATCAAAAGATGACTGAACGAATGATTGAGGGACCGACACGTTGCTACAGTAATCGTTGCAGCAACAGTTCACATTACGAATTCCCACTAAGATCACTCGAAATTCCGAGAAACTGGTTCCCATGACTTTCAGAAGTTGACGAATGTAGTCGTGGGAACCATCAGTTCTGGATCTTTTCTGGGAACTACCCCAAATTCTCGATTCGTACTCAAGTAAGGGATTGCGAAACTTCACGTGATTCAACTGATACTTGCGTGAAAGAAATTATGACGTGGAATTGGTTGCGAAATGAGAAAATGCGAATTCGAACTTGCCTTGAAGATATTTAACAGACTAGAACCGAGAAAGCACCGAAAGACCTGAAAATGTTGAGTCGACGGGCGCGATGGCGCGAGTACGCGAATAAATCAAGAAAATTGAAGATTTCTCCTGGAAAACGCAGAAATATTTGACAAAATGACCTTTTCCAGGTTTTAAATCCTCTTTTTTATCATATTTTTACAAAAAACTACACGAAAATCGGTCCAGAATTGAGAAATTCCCGTAAAACTTGGCATTTTTGAGTCGACGGGCGCCAGGCCGCGGGTGCGAATAAGCGAATAAATCAAGCAAGATTGAAGATTTCTCCTGGAAAACGCAGAAATATTTGACAAAATGACCTTTACCAGGTTTTAAATCCTTTTTTTCATCATATTTTTACAAAAAACTAGACAAAAATCGGTCCAGAATCGAGGAATTCCCGAAAAACCTGGTCATTTTGAGTCGACGGGCGCGAGGCCGCAAGGGCACGAGTGCGCGAGTAAATCAAGCAAACTGAAGATTTCCCCTGGAAACAAACAGGGATCTAAAAGCCAACTTTATTTTCTAAGCCATTCAAAATCAAAATTTCATGTTATGTACAATTGGAGAAAGTTACAGATGATAATCACAATAGAACCGCAAACATAAAAGCGATGAGCATCCAAAACGACAACTGTGCACTTGAAGCCGTGGCGAGTCGAAGCGACCTTCCACTATCTGTCAATGCCAACTTCAAGACATTTGCATGACCGAAAGAGTACGGTCTGTGTACTGCATCCGGCATTGCCATGTTGTTGCAGTAGTCTCCGTGACACGTGCAAACCACGTAGTCCATTGCGACAGTGCTCGGGTACATTGGGAGGGATCGGAGGAGGTAGCAACCGTCTTCATGGAGACGTTGGTCCTCTCGGAAGGAGTGACGGAGGATGCTTTCGAAACAACCACGGACGACGAATGTGGAGTCTAGAAACATCTTCTTGAGATTCATCTTTCTGATTTAAAGGTTACCTTGTAGATTGGGGAACAACGTGACACACATGGAATACTTTGAACAAATCTCCCCTTCTACCACCAGAGAGTCGTCGGCGTCGATTGACTCACTGAAAAATGTTGAAGGTTGGACTATGAGAGTGTCAGATCCAGATGACCAACCTGCACGACATGGATTTGACACCAATCGGATAGAAGAAGATGTCGGTTTGAGTGGCGAGTTGACGACGAACTGTGGCATTGTACTGTTTGTCGGGCGAGATGCAGTGGAAACAGTTGGTGGCTGGAAATAATAGGTTTTACAATCCCCTCTCATTGCATTCTACGCTCTAGGGATCTTTCATTGATTTTCTAATATTTTGGAGATGTTACCAAGAGCAAAACACTTACCAAATACGTAGGGAATCAGTGCCAAAGTGCTCAGAATACGAATAACTTTCTCGGTCCGCATGATCTCCTACCGGTCTCCACACCTCTCCAAACGGCACATTCGATTCACCTTGAAAGAAGGACCTGGAAATGAATGGAATGAGTGTAAAGAGGTAAACGGGGCAAGATTCTAATGGATGGACTCAGTAATAAAATAATTACAAGGTGGGGAGAAGAGACACGCAAACTCTCGGGGGTCCTGTAATTATAAATCAGGGGGATGGGTGGGTTTACGGAGGATATGTTGACATTGCTACCAACTCGCAATTAGCGTATTAGTGATGGAGTGGAGCGTGAAGAGCAAGGACTTTTATGCAAAGTGACACGGAAAGTGGTCCCCATGAAGTGATACACCGGGAACCAACAACCTCGCAAAGAACAGAGATGGACACCAACAGATAACGAATAAGCGTTCGTTCAGAACAAAAAGTTGGTTGTCTGTTAGAAAAAGCGGGATGAGAAGCGTTAACGCAACAATGTGGCAGAGTAGGAGAGACCCATTGGGAATTATGGCTGCGAATGACATGCACAACAATGCGGCGCCGGATATGTGTGCAAGGCAGGCGGCAGGGCAGAAAGGAAACGGAACACGGCGAGGTAATTAGTCAACCGGGAGGAGGCCAAGGAGGCGAGAAAAGGAAGAAGTTTCGACCCGTTTTGTATGTTTAACTATACAAAAAAAACACGAAGGAGAATGTTTGGGAGGACTGTAACTCATTTGGAGTATCAGAAATTAGACCAGACAGAACATAGAACTAGGTTCAAACGATACAAAACACAACTTCTACTGGTCAAATAACGCTTTTCAGACGTCTGGGTGGGCGGTCTTGGTCGTCTACAACTCACAAATAGTAATGAGATGCATCGAGCTGGGAAAGAGGCTAGGAAATGAAGAATGATGAAGCGATGTGTTTACCTATACACCTTAGCAGATTCGAGATAAAGCTACCACTTTGCCTCAATTCCTAATCCTCTTTTTGAATGCAAGGGAGCATCAATGGTCGGCATGCGAAATGCAGCAGAAATTGAAAATATTGAGGGCATGAGCCCCCCTTGAGCTCAGAAATTAATTGGTATCCGGTCGCCCGCACCCGGAGATAGATGGTTCTTCTGTCTTTCAGAAACAAGTGACTTCCGCAGAAACATGACCAATTTGAGGGTAAAACACGACCTACAGCGGAAACTTCAAGAACCCGAAAAAAAAACCCTGCACGTGTTTCCTCCTGTCGGAAGGAAAGCACGAGAGGGATGAAAATGAGGATGAAAGATTTATTAGAGAGAGGGCAAGCAAATCTTCCAGATCCTGCAAACCACCCGAGGAATTTGACAAACGATTCGGAGGGCTTGTGACATGGGGACAGAAGCCATTTTTTGACGAAGTCTGAGTGATGGCAGGGCTTCAAAGTGGAGGGAGAAGAAGAAGAAGTTTGAGAATGAAAAAAGCTCGAGCAAAGGGGAAAAAGTGGCAATGGAACGAGTGGAACGAGTGCTTGAAGAAGCGCATGTTTCTGGTACTTTCGGGACAGAGTGTTTTTGTGAATGGAAGTTCTATCTATGACAGTGAAACTGCGTCCAATCGAAAAAACTGTTCAGAATAGCAAGGATATGTGTAGTTTGACAGGGAAGCCATTCAAAATTGGGAAGATCGAACAGAAGTTTGCAGACTTTGTAGAGCAGCAAACCAAAAAAATACAGAAGAACACCCTATGATGTTCATGAAAAACGAGGAACAGTGCAGTGTTTTTCAAGTAGAATTAACTTGTACAACAATTGTTGCATCTTTCAAAACGCTCCCTCTCACAACAAGCCATCAATACCTCATTTACTATCAAAACAACAAGTTGCGAACACACCAATTGATATGTATACCCTCTCCCTCTCAAATAACGGCATTCCGCATAAATTACAACCGGGTGAAGCCGCAGGCGGTCCCCACTCGGAGACGATCATGATGAAATGATGATGAGAGTAATAAAAGTGTTGCGGATCCGTCGGCGAAATGAATGACAAGAAGAAGAGGCGAGACAATGAGTGACATCTTGCATAATTTTGAGAAATGTATCAATCGGAGAACACACGGCTTCAAAGAGGGACTAATATTTTGTGTGAAATGAGCCAAAACACTTGAGAAGAGAAGCCCCAAAGAAGAGAGGACGAGTGCATCGGTCAGTACTCCAGAAACAAACAAAATGTCTCGAGATTTCTGATCTTCTTGCTCCTTTCTTTCTCGTTTTCAGATTTGTTTATATGCACACAAAGACTGCAAAATGTGCATGGAAGGGGTATTAGGAGGAGAAGGAACAAAATATGACGATTCTTCTTGGGGCCGACGGCTCGAAATGGGCGTGCCGCGGTCATAAAAGTGTTGTTGTGTTCGAGAAGCCGTGTCTCCTGACGATTCCTCCTGGTCTCGATGCGTTCATTTGCTTCTAAATCCAATTTAATTCACATTCACAATAAACGGGGGGCAATAAGAGTACATTCCAGAAAAGGGGGATGGAAATTGGATGGGGTTTGTTTGAATGGAAGGGAAGAATGGTTGGTGGGGAAAGAAAAAGGTTACAGGAGAGAAGGAGATGAGGGGGAAAATGATTCATGGTACATACGGGAAACAGATAAAAGATGGAGAGAATATACGGGATTCAGATAAAATGGGTAAAAAGAGAGAAGAGACTCGACTTATGTACAGGAAAAGGAAGGGGGAAGCGTGTAAACGACGGTATGGGGGGTCATGGAATGAAAATTAGCATGGGGAGAAGGGAAGGAAAAGAGACAGAAGAGACAACATCATCGAATCATCAAACCCGGAGAGGGATGGAAGAATGGATAGAGAGGGGAAAGAAGGGGAATCACTGCTCATCGGTGCTCGTCACTTTTTGAAGGTACGCATCGTGGCGCTTGTATTCGCCGAGTGCTCGCGTCGTCTGTTCGTCTGGTGGGAAGTCCGATTGCTTGTGGTTCGGTCCGAAGTCACGGTCGTCTTTCAGAGAGTCCTGAAAGTAATCTTGTTGCAGCCGAGCACGGATGGATTAGATGTAACCAAAAAGCAGAGAAACGTCTAATCCGCACAGCAAATCGCTCTAAATCGACACTTTGTCATAGTTTCGAACAACTTTTCTCTTTTTCGAATATTTACGTGAAATACTCACCACGCCAACAGCATTCTTGATGATCTCGTCCTTACTGATCAGCGACTCGTCTACTCCATTCAACTGCCTCCTCGTACTGATGATCTCGTCCGGATTGAAGCGTGCGAACAGCGCCTTCACCTCCTGATACTGTGGATTTCCCATCGCTCGCTTCTCGATATTGTTCCAAATGCGTTCCTTCTCCTCGTTCGCCGTCTTCTCGTGTACCCGATCCTTGTTGTATGCTTGAGAGCACTCGTCGAACAGCTTCTGATTCATCTCCATGAACATTTTCAGCGCATTGTAGATCAATCCGTGGATGGTTTTGTTCCAGTGCGACTTGCTATTCTTGAAGAGTACTGGGAACATGATCGGTATGATGTCCTTTGCGTTGTCGGCAACCAGAGACATGACGTACTCGTTGTTCCAGTAGTAGAGGGCACGCTCGGCGACTTGGAAGTGTGGGCTGCTGACGCAACGAGCGATTTGTTGGAAGAGTGGAGTCATGATTTTCTGGAACTCGGTTGGTTCGATCACATCGAGCACCTCCTCGAGTTCGTTGAGGAACATGACCTCCTTCGGACTGTGCTGCTTCGGCCAAAATCTCAGCATTCCATTGATCACTGGCTCCGTCAGCGAGGAATCCTTTTCGATGAACTGAACGACGCAGTAGGCCAATTGGGGATGGTACACCGACAGCGACTTGACTTTGTGTAGTGGAAGCAGTACACGGAGCAGGAACGTCTTGTGCTCTTCCTTCAACGGCAGTGCGAATCCGTTGATGATACTTCCGAGAATCTCGAGTAACTCGGCGATTCCGTTGTGTCGCTCGGTTTCGTAGATGAACGAGTAGAAGATGTTGTTGATCTGCTTGCGAATGTAGGCTCGGTGTCCCAAGAACTTTCCGTAGATTCGATGCAGAGTGGTCTTCAGGAAGTCACGTTCTCTCGGATCCTCACTGTCCATGATCATCAGAAGACGCAGGATGAAGTTCTGATCGATGTACTTCTTGGCAGCTTGCGACTGGAAGTCGGGGCATTCCAGGAAACGCAAGAAGAACTCGTAGACTAGCTGAAACAATCAAATTATGCTAACAGTATAGTTTCGGAATTACCTGAAGATGTGGCCAAGCGGCTTCAAGCGTCGGCTCATCCTCATCCGGATCGAATTCTGCTCCAATCGGATTCGTGGGTGGACTCAACGGACGGAACAGATTCGTCGAGAACATGTTGATCGCCTCTGGATACACTGCATCCGACAGCGATCCCTTCGCCGCTCCAGACACGTAGTCGACGAGTTCGTTGAGCGCCGCTCGTTTCACCTCTTTGAACTTCAAATCGCTGAGCGCATCGTTCGCGAAATCGAAGACCACGCAGCATTGGCGCAGTTTTTGAATGAACAATGTCTCCTTGTCATTGGTGTCGGCGTCTGTAAGCATTTGAATTTTTTATTCGAATTTATCGTTCAGAACACAAACCTTTGATCTGTGGCAGCTTTTGTAATTCCCTATTCTGCGAAATATTGAACATACTGCTCGACTGTCGTCGTTCTCGTCGCGGAATCACCGGTCCTGAAATTGAAACGATTTTTTCGAAATTTTCTGAACAAATTTTGGCTTACCTCCACCGTAATTACTGTTTCTGCCAATATTTGCTGGCGGCGGAGCATCTGGTGGTATCATATCGCCTGGAAAAGCCGGAATTAGTTCAAAAACTAGGGCTGCAAAATCAAAAATGCCAATAAAGGGCAACTCCGAGAGGAGTACACGGGCAGGAGGACTAGCTTTTGCGTGTCGGATTCTCGGCCCCGCAGCGACTTTCCCGCGCAAATTTGAATTTTGAAGGTTAAATCGTAGAAAATGGCTCGGCGAGCTCAAACCCAACGCCAGAAAGATGTGTTTGTGATAAATATTTGTACCACTTCGCGTCGTACCCCAGAATTTCCGTTCTTTTCTCTATATTCAGATGCATTCAGCAAAAGAAGAAGAAAACACACAATTTGCCTAATTGAGCATCGCGAGGGCTCTAATCCGTTCCACTAGCGGGCTCGAATTTGAATCAAACACGCCTAATACCTCAACGGAGTCTAAAAAAAGCGCGACGACCCGCATGGGGCAGAAAAATGGAGAGAAAGAAGGGTAAACTAAATTGATGATAGAGAAGAAATCGTGTGCCGTGCCGAGAGACGAGCGGGGCCCGGGTCGTTTTCTAACTGCAGACAGAAGAAAAGAAAAGGAGGAGAAAGAGGAAGGAGAGCGAAGAAAGTTGGTCATCAATAATGTGTTTGCGCCTTGGGGGCTCCCAGATTTCTTGTTGTGTCGAATGGGTGGGCAAGTGGGCTCCTCTGAGGCTTGTTCGCCTCCTTTACTGATAAATATTTTGAATCGCGACGTGTAGATTGTCGTGTCGTCGGGAGACGGTGCTGGCGACAAGAGACAACAAAATAATGGAGCTGTGTGGTCTGCGGCGGCGCCGTTTTCATTTTTTCATGTTCAATTCTTCAATTCAATTCATTTGTGCTAGGGGAGGTGTTTACACGAAGGGAAATGGAATGCGACTGTTCCCTATGTTCTTTTTGTACAGTTCATTGCATAAAATGACGAGAAAAGTCACCTACCTCCCAGATCCTCTGTCTGAATCGTCGGAATCGGAGCCGTTTTGCTGCTACTCGCTCCATTCTCCTCCTTTGCCGACACCTTCTTTTCCTTTTTCTCCTTTTCCGATTTCCCGTTCTCCTTGTCCTTTTTCTTTGATCTCAACATTGCTGAAGCCGAGCCGACTGCCTGTAAGTTTATGAGATGAGGTGATCGCGGGGGAAGGGAATGTTGGGATCAACCTTGATGATGAAGAATTTCAAATGGGACAAACAACAACATGAGCATGTGGGGAAGGCTTTCATGGCTTTGAGGGATCGAGGGGAGAACAACGGTCTTACAGTCAAGGGAAGAGAAGCTTTTGTTGTCAAAGATAGAGAGAAACATTGGGAGCATGAGATCGTGTGAACATGTGATTTTGAGAGTAGCGGCCACGGTAGATATGCACAGCTAGAATACCGAAATGTCTACTGAGTTTTCGGAAACTGAAGAGAGTATGTATATCTGGAAAGACTCGAAGGAAAATTGCTTTCCCGGAAAGTTAAATTTAGAGCCAGATTGGACATGCACATTTTACGACTTCGTAGTAAAACCACCTGGAGCAATTTCGTTTTTGAAAGAAAAAACTTGAGAGGAAACCAGGGAAAACAAGAGCTGGAATGGATTCAAATTCAAACAAAGGAGGTCGTGATGGTGACATCATCTCGAAAGGCTTCTGGTGCTTAACCAACGGAAATCAGAAGGAAAAGAAGAGAAAGAAGCGGTTCTCGCCCCATCGTCTTCCCACGCTACGACACTGCTTTTTCAGCAGAAAGGATAAGAAGAAGAAGAGCTGCGCAATTTTCGATTAACCCGCCGCTATGCTCTTTTCTTTGCTCACGCAGCTTGATGCTCTTCAATTTCCAATTACTCCTCGCCAAGACACGACGACGACATGAGCGACGAGTCGTCGTCGACGACAAGGATCGGATTCTGATGGGGGGAGGACGGGATGACACACACCCGTTTTGCAGCTTGGTTTAGAGGAGGATAAGGTTTTGGAAAGACTGGAGAAGCCAAAAAAGAATAACAGGTGAAACAAATAATTAGGGCCACAAGGCGTCGTGGCATGTATCGCGTGTGGGTTGACGAGAGCAGATTACGGTAGGTGTGGGAGATTCTGGGTATTCAGAAGACGGGAAGGGGGGAATGCGCCTACATACGTCAAAAGACTGAAATGTCATTGAACTTCTGAAAATCTTGATCCCAAGAGATTCAGATTTTGATGACTAGACCTCTGGCTGATTGGCGTTTGGAGTTGATGACGTTCAAGATTTGACCTATTTAGTCCTAGAGAGCAACCTAATATATTCTAACAACGTCACTCTAGGCTCAAAACCTAAAAGTCGACGTTTTTTAACAAGTTTCTCTTGCCAAAAGAGAAGATATGACCTCAAACAAACCACTCCGAGTTGACTGGTGATGTGTGCTCATTAGACTTTGAGAAAACGGCAAGAGATCTCTGGGTCCGCTTTTCTTTTCAAGCTTCAAAAGGTTAGAAATAGAAAATGATCTGAGCAATCAGTGCTAAGTATGTATTGCTCAAGGGAAGAAACCTCGAACAGAGTAGCAAGCAGAGAGACACAAGTGACAACAAGTAAACGCGAACTTTCTCTGCCTCCTGCCCTCTTTTTTCGTTGCCCCAAAGTATATTTGCTTTGAGAATCAGAAGACCTAATCACAAGACCCCCAAGCGTTCGGTGTCCCCTCACAAAAACTCACGTGACAAGGCATGAAACGCGAATCCTCAGGCTCATATTTCTCCTTTTTCTCTTTCTTCGAAACGGAAGAGAAATCGCGGAAATTGGGAATCAAAGAGCGCTCTCGTCAAAAAGAGAAAGCAAGTTTTATGGATGGATGTCTGCGCGAAGACTCGGGAATTCAAGCGTGCTACAGTAGTGGTCTATGATTCAGAATCGGGGGGAATCGGAATCTGAATCCGTAAAAAGAAGGAGGCGGAAAATCGAGAGGAAATGAGTGTGAAAAGTGTGAGAATCATTAGTAATGAGAGAACTTGCACCTGCTTTCTCGTATTTCAGAGTGGGCCGGGTTTCAGAGAGTGATTAAGAGACACCGGCGTGATACGAGGGGGAAGAGGAAACACGAAGGAACAACCAAAAGAATGAAAGAAATGGAATAAAATAACCCGGGGCACACCACGCCACGCAACCACAAAAAGGCATTGAAAGTGAGAGCAAACGAAGAGGAAAACGAAGAAAACGGACAGCATACAGCCTCATTCTTCTTTTCCTTCTTCTCCGCCTTCTTCGTCTTTTTATTCTTTTTGTGGCCCGAGGGCTCGTCAAAAACGAAAAAGATGCCTCTCGGCGCCTCGAAATTCTCGTGACTCTGATTAAAAATGCTGTTGTCTGTTTGCGGGAAAGCTGTTCGTTTTGGCTGATTTCACAGGATTTCAGAGCGAGAGTTAGAGGAAGACTTCCAGACTTTCTTTTTCGTTGAATGGATTTGGATTGGATAGAGTTGAGAGGATTTGGAAGGCGGCAGGCAAATAACAGGATGTTACATTGAGAACTGTGTTCAGTGGAAGTGTGTTCCACAGTGTCATCAAAGGGTTTTATGGGTTTTTGTACTCCTAATGAGAAAACAGATCATCAAAAACAACACAGAACGTAAGGACGACTGACTGACTAGTGAGAGATTGGTCTATAAAAGACCAGTATCAAAGTTCCAGCCCTTTTCAGCACTTTCCAGTTGAATACGCCTTATCAAAAGCTTTCAAAGAAGAAGAACGTTATCAGTTGTATCAAAAGCCTAAATCGGTTTTCATTGCGTTCCTCGATTCCCTTATCATTTCTCCGTTTTCTTGTACAAAACCCTCGAACCAGAAAGAAAAACAACACTACTCACCCGACTCCGCAAGCTGAGCGTCGACGAAGCTCCAGCGAACATTGTGACCTGTCTCGGAGCCTCGTGCTCTACTTCTTCCAGTGACCTCTTCCTATCCTGTGAATGTGTGTTGGTCCAGGTCCGCCACTTTCTCTAGTCTCCTGCAACAATTTGATTTGATTCGAAACTGACATCCCCTCTTTTCTTTTTCTCTTTTCCAAGAGAAAGAGTCAGACACCAAGAGAGAGACTGATGAATGACAGGTGAATGGGGAGGAGACGGAGAGAGGAAAGGAGAAAGATCAAGTTGTCATCGTGTCGTCTTGTCATACCTCCGGAAAAGAGCTCCGGAATGATGGGGGGAGACCAAATGTTCACTAATCATTTGTGGGAAAAGAAAGGAACAAGAATGAGGTTTGTAGTGTTTAGTTAGCACATCAAGTATTGGGATCGGGATCTTGACCACGAGGACCAAGAGATTGTGTGTGGAAAAAGTGTGATCGGTCATTTGACGGAGGACACAAAACATACGGATCTTTGAAGCTGAGCAAGATGAATTCGAAGCGAACTTATTCTGAGGAATACTGATTGAAACAAAGTTGGCGAGACATATGATAGAGCGGGTTCAAGCTTCAGCTATAAATAATGTTATCAGGATGTCTCAAAGCGAAAAACATGAAGTGAACTGGCAATCACGCCTGTTGCGTGCAAATCTAACAAGTTCCGGAATCCATATTGACAACTCCGAGAGCATTCGGATGAACTTCCTCTCGCACTCCACCAGTGCACATCCAATTCGTTTTTTATAGCCTCATCATCTTGTTTCCGGATTCGCATTTTGCACTGCACAAAATGGCAATGTTTCTGTGCAAATCCAGCAGAAAGAGACCGACTATAAAATTGATATAAAACCGAGAGAAGCGACGAGCAAAAAAGTGGTGGTGGATGTGTCGGGGCGGCGGGATGGACGGACCACGGGACGCGACTGATAATAGTGATAAAGAGTGCGGTCCCCGGTGAGTACGGAGAAGAGAGAGGCAGAGAGGAGCCTGAAGACATTTGTAAATTTCGCGGCCGAGATGACACGGGATGAGTCGAAGCTGGAGGAGCCCCGACTTCTCGTGTTTTTGAGAGCTAACACACCTTGAGAAATGGACGAAAAGTTCGGGAAGAGTTCGTGCGAATGACTCTTGATTACCTTTTTATTGGGACGGGAACTAGAGAACGAATGGGGTTGGTTACTGGGCTCTCAAAGTAGCTGAAGAATTTGAAGAATGAAGGTGGGAAATATGAGAAGGCGAGTGGTGGGGAACCGAGACAAGACTACCCGTAAGGACATGGTACAAGCAATACATACAAAAATATCAGACAGGAAGAGAATGGATGGGAGTTAATACTGATCTTGAGAGGGAGAGAGATATGGGGATGAGAGAGGGAGAATGCCTTGATTACTGTATTATGGTGGATGTTGGGGTGGATTTGTGCGACGGCGAGTTTCCGTTGATGGTGTTGCTTTGAAGTTGGAGCAGCAGAGAGGCGATGGTCGATGGATGTTGGGTCTTGGCGAAGAACGGATGACGGAGCAGGTCTCGGGCGAGCCAACGGTGAGAGACATCTTTGACGACGCAGTGACTTAGCAGATCGGCGAGTTCCGGGGATACCTGGAAGATGAGAGTTAGAATGAACTTTGACAACTTCAATTTACCTTTGCATGACGACTAAACCTCGCTTCTGGCTCGTCTCGTATCCTCTTCATCGCCTGGAACGGTTGATCATTGAAGAACGGCGGCTCTCCTTCGACCATCTCAATCAGCATTACTCCAAACGACCAGATATCCGCGCGAGTGTCATACGGCTCCCGAGCGATAACTTCAGCGGCAGTCCAATACGGGGTTCCAACTAGTGATCGTCGCTTCGGCACGTCTTCAGATAACTGTCCGCAGAATCCGAAATCGGTGAGTTTCACAGTTCCGTCGCGTTTCAACAGAATCGAATCACTCTTGATGTCACGATGAATCACGTTTTTACTGTGTAGAAAATCGAGTCCGGCGAGAACTTGTCGAGAGATTGTAGCAATCTGCGGTTCGGTCATTCTTGTGGCAGTCACAACATCTGTCAGCGATCCGCCCTCCATGAACTCCATGACGACCCACAACTCCTCGTCGACAAGATGAGAAGAGAAGAATTGCACAATGTTCGGGTGTTGATACTGTCGAAGGATGGACACTTCGTTGAACAGAAGCTCTCGTCGCTGTTGTTTCTTCAGGTTCATTCGCTTCACCGCAACAATTTGTTTCGTGGAAACTTTGAACGCGGCATCGACGACTCCGGTGGATCCTTCTCCAATCAGCTTGAAGTCGGTGAGGTCTTTGCGTGGATCGGCGCTGTCCACAACGAACTTCAGTGCATTTCGGAACTGAAAACAGAGATTTTAGAACAGTTTCCCACTAAAATGGCTTACCTCATCATCACTGACACCTTGTGTAGGTTTCGCTGGTTGCCTTTGTGGAGTTGTTGGTGTCTGAGGCGCCGGCGGTGGTGGCGGCTGTTGAACCCTCTGTTGCATCTGCGGAGTCATCGTTCTCGACGGCGGCGCCACTATCGTCGTTATCTGCTGCCTCTCCACGCCGAATGTCGTGGTCGTTGCAGCTGTCGGCGGCTTTTGACTCCGAAGTGGCAACGGCGCATAGTTTGGGTCGTTGAATGGGTATCCGCGTTGACTAACTGGTAGTGACGGACGGAACGACTGACGAGCTGCCGAGACGTTCACGACGGGCGACGATGTAGCGGATATCCGGAGACTGTTGCTTCTGGCGACACTCGGCAGCGGGGAGTTGTAGGTCTTGTTGAAGGGCATCGGAGAATTGTACCTGCAAGAAAATAAATCGTCTATTGCTGCAATCTTTTGGAGAAACGACTCACCTAGACGACGGACCACGTATAACCGTCTTCAGCTCGGCGACATCGACAGGAGTGATGCACGACGGGTCGACCATCGGCTTTGGCCTGGAGATTGATCGTGGAGGACCGAGGAGTGCTTGCCATTGCTGAAAAGAAGACAAAATTACTGATAACTTTCGCAATGAACATGCTGAAACAGGAAATTTCCCCGGTTTCGCTAAATATCAATGCTCAGTTTTTGAAGCGAATGTCTGACTCACTTTCGGTAAACCAGTGTACGTGCCGGTTCTCGCATCGAAACCCGCGTGAATCCGATGCTCAAAGTTGCTTGGCGTCGAGATCTCCGACTTTTTCACTTTTCGGCGCAACGAAAACGTCCTGTTCATCTTCTCATCGGCATAATCGTCTCTGAAACAAAGAAAAGTTAAATTTAAAATCCGACAAAGCGCGGAGAAAAGGAAATTTAAAAATGTGTGGCGATGAGACAATGAAAAGCCATTTTCTGAATCGATTGGGCGCCGAAAAAGCCATTCAACGGCGAACGGGACATTGCAAAAACGAGCGCATCACATCGACATCTGGCGGCAAAACCGATTGGCCGAGGATCCGACTCGGCCACGGCCACACGGCCACCGAATCGGATTTTTCAATTGACCGAAGCGTGAAGTTCCTACAGCCTGAACTCGGTCTACTGGCTTGGAAACAAATAGAGAAACTGGGGAAAACTATCGGGAAACTAGTATTTGTGTTTTCAACAATGCTCCAAGCTCGGGGAGTCAATGAAAAATTAGAAAATGTAGAGATCAGAATCGAGAACTATTACACAGACTCGACGGTAGGAAGTTGAGGTTTTCGACAGGAATACTTTATAATTTCTTGAAGGACATGATAGTCGGATGGTTTATCTTTGCGCTGTTTGTCTTCTGTGGCTCCTGGTACTTATGCGCCGCCCGGCAACTCAATCAGAGTGAGAAATTAGGAACAATAGTTTGAAAATGTGGGTATCAATTCACAGGGGAACAGAACGTGTATCACAAAGAAGCAGAGTTCCTGACAGATGAAGAGAAATGAGCAGAACTCGTTTATCTCAACTTGACCTATAATAAAGACGTCTTTTTTCCAATCTTGTTCTTTCAAAACGTGACCTTTGCCTTATCACTTATAAACTGAACTTCGCGAATTCTCTGGGGAAAAGCTTCATTTCGAGGGAACCATGGCGTCGCTTCCAATAAACCGCAAGAATATCGCTAAGATTCAAGTGGAAAACTATCATCAAGAAGGCGAATGGGTAAGAAAAAAGACAAACTGGCATCAGAGCGATCTGCGAACTTCAGTGGCAAATGCTATGCCTGTCTCTCGGTGTCATGTTCGCCTTCCTGGCCTGCGGATGTTGGTGCATCTACGCGGCGAGAAAGATCAAGGAAGAGGAGAGCGTGTATCACTTCGAAGGGGAGTTCATGCCGGACGACGAGAATCCGTCGAGAAAGTCGAAGAAATCAAAGAAATCGAAGAATAACAGTTCGAAGCGCTCCAACGCCGGATCGGACATGTCTGTGATAGAGATGGAAGGAGAGGAAGGACAGAAAGAGAAGGATGGGTTCAGAGAGCATTTGAAAGTGGTAAGACACCCAAAAACAAGATGGAAAGGCACAAAACATGTCAATTCAGCTGGCAAGATCTCTGGTTCCGTGAAAGGCGACGACAAAGTCAAGAACTGAAAGCGATCCGAATGATATGATAGTGTGTTTGTGTTGAGAGAACTCCCTTTTTCTCCTTCGTGTGCTTTGATATTTGTTTTGATAATAAACCAACCACATCCGTCTTTTTCCCCTTTCGCACAACGAGTGCAAATATTGTTTTTTATGGTGACTAGGTTAGAGCAAATGTGCTCGGATGTACACGAAAGATTCTCACTCTTCTTTGCTAAGCTTTTGGCTATACAGTGTAGGTGTATGTTTTCAAACGTCAAAACGTGGCAAGGTTCAGTGATATCAAGGTGCTATCAATGTTTTTAGCTCCGACCAAAAGTCGCCTTGATTTTTCGACGCAGTTTCAATGTTTTCGTCTGTTTTTGTCGTTGTCAATGAATTGATAAAGGTGTTTTGAACTGATACCCAACTCCCACGAGCTTGTATAAAAGGCTTTCACTCCAAATGGATCCTCATCAACTCAACCAAGCAACCAACCATGAAGACTGCTCTCATTCTCCTGGCCCTCTTCGCCTGCTCCTATGCCCAGTTCAGTGCCACCACTCAACAAGCAATCGTCGACTCTCACAACACCCTGAGATCCAAGATTGCCAAAGGAACCTATGTTGCGAAGGGAAACAAGAAACCAGCTGGTGCGGACCTTCTCAAGATGAAGTGGGATTCTTCCATTGGAACTTCTGCTCAAAACTACGCCAACACTTGCCCAAGTGGACATTCTGGAGCAGCGGGACTCGGAGAGAACATCTTCTGGTCGTGGAGCAGTGGATCCCTTGGAGCTGTTGATACCTACGTGAGTTGAACTCTCTAGATCAATGCTAACTCAAAGAGTTCAGGGAGTGCCAGCCGCCAACTCTTGGGAAAAGGAATTCCAAGACTACGGATGGACCTCCAACACTTTGGACGTGGCCACCTTCAACACAGGGATCGGACACGCCACCCAGATGGCCTGGTCCAAGACTGGAACCCTCGGATGCGGAGTCAAGAACTGTGGACCTGACGCATCGATGAACAACTGGAACAGACTTGTCGTTGTCTGCCAGTACAAGGCTCAGTGAGTTTCGAAGCAACGAATAATCTTGAGAGCATGAGACTTTCAGAGGAAACGTTCTGAACCAGCCAATCTACAAAGAGGGAGCCGCTTGCTCTGCCTGCCCATCTGGAACTTCCTGCGAGAGCGCCACCGGACTCTGTGTCTAATTCCAACTGTTTCTTTATCTGTATAACCGCCAATGAACATTCACCAGAGTCATTGTGTTCTCTCTCTCTCTTTACCAGTTCCTCATTGAGTCAACATCTCGGGTCAATCCTCTGTTTGACCAACTCACCTCCTTCTCCCCCTTTTCTTCTCTCACTTACTTTTCCCCGGGTCATTCTATCGATCACAAATGAGTTCCTGGTTCTTTTGTTCTGTAGTTGTCATTTCTATCTTCTCGATTCTTCTGAGCATCTACGTACACAAACCAGATTTCCCTCCGCTGGAAATTGAACCGGATGATTACTGGAAGTTGGAGGATCCGGAGAAGGATGATGATACGATATACCCGTACAAGATTGATGTGAAAGAGGAACAGTGAGTGTTACAGAAGGGTAAAGAACAACTTTTGATTTCAGCATCACCAAATTCAAGTCCAAACTTGAATCGGAAACCTTCCTGCCCACTCTCTATGATACTGAATACGATAAGTACCTGTCCCAATTGAAAGACGTGCTTCTGAAGTTTGACTGGAACCAACATCAACACTTCCTCAACACTTTCAAACAGTACCGTACTGAAATTGAAGGCCTACACATTCATTTCCTTCGTGTCTCTACTCCGCCAAAGGATAAGAAGACAAGAGTGATCCCTCTCCTGATTCTTCATGGTTTTCCTGGTAGCTTTTGGGATTTCTTCAAGGTAATGCTCTCATTTTTTGATAACAAAGAAATTGCGATTCCGTTTAGATCATCCCCATTCTTTCCAATCCATCTCGTCACGGATTCGACTTCGGAGTTGATGAACCCATCCAGTTCGACGTGATTGTGCCGAGTCTACCTGGTTTCTTGTTTTCCGATAAGCCAGGAAAACAAGGATTCAATGCGATTGCAACCACCAGAATCATCGCTAAACTCATGTATCGCCTGGATCTCAATGACTACTTTGTGCATGGAACTGAAGGATACGGTACTGACGTGGCAACCCTTTTGGCTTCTTTGTATCCGAAAAGAGTTGCTGGGCTTCATGTGTCCAATCCGTTTGTTCGGCCAACTTTCTCTACGTTTACACTTGCAAAGTATGCGTGGAAGGCTTTGGGACATAAGGATAAGGAGGAGAGAGAGAAGGAAGCAAAAGAGGAAGGCAAAGAAGAAGAGGAGATTCTGGAGTTCACGGATATCGCGGAATACTACAAGTTAGACAAGTTTACATATCCAACAAATGCTCAAGCTTTTGGTAACTTGAATCATTCGATTCTGTTCTTCTGATGATACATTTCAGGAGCCGCATTCGTCAACTCCCCATCTGGAACCGCAAAATACATCGAGTCTCGATGGAAGCAACTCTCCACATTCTCCGCTGACACAAACCTCCAGAATCTCTTTACACTCGACGAAATCGCCACGGAGATCTATCTTTACTGGCTCACAGACACTCTCCCATCAGCATTGACCATTTTGGACAACAGCTACAACTTTGACACTGCCTGGCTCAGCAGTCAAGTCAGGATACCTACTGGAATCAGTTACTCGAAGGATACACCTTGGAGGTGTACAAAAGATGTATTGGAGGATCGGTATCTCAATTTGACAAGGATCACAGAGCTCCCAAAGGGCGGAACATTCCATCATCTACAAGACGGGCACAAAATCGCAGAGGACTTGTTTGCGTTTGTTGAACTTCAGTTGTTGGGTAAAAAGTAGAGCATTCGATATGTTTTTTAAATGAAATCTTATTTATTTCGTGATTGAGTCTACAAATTTACAATTTCGAGCCGAATCTGGCTTCATAAGAGCTTTCGGGTACAAAGAAATCCGGGATTAGGGCAGCTCCGGGAACACATTCGTACTGCTGGAAGTCAGTGATGCCTTGCGTTTTCAAAAAGTCCTCATCAATCAAGAAGTTTCCTGTGAAAGTCTTGGAGTCCTTTGAAAGAGCAGCATATGCTGATTCCGCCATAATTGATGCTTTTCTGTTCCCTGCTTCTCCTCCTCCATGGGACAAGAACTCCATGGCAGAAGTCCAAATGGCAGTTAGTGGCCAGAGAGCGTTCACAGCGATTCCATACGGACGGAACTCTTCATGATGACCCAGAACACACATTGACATACCGAACTTGGCCATGGTGTACCCGACATGCGGACCAAACCAACGGGGCTCCATGAGAAGTGGTGGGGAGATGTTGAGCACGTGTGGGTTTTTGGCTTTCTTGAGATATGGAAGACAAGTTTTGGTAAGCAGGTAGGTTCCACGAGTGTTGATAGAATGCATCAGATCGTAACGCTTCATGTCAGTGTCTTCGGTGTTTGTGAGGGAGATGGCGGAGGCGTTGTTGATGAGGATATCGATGCCGCCGAACTTTGCGACGGCGGCTTCAACTGCGGCTTTCACTGCAGCTTCGTCACGGACATCAACAACACATGGAAGAGCTTTTCCTCCAGCCTGAAACTCTAACAATTGAAAAAAGGAATGTGCTCCTAACTCACTTTCTCAATCTCCTCGGCAGCTGAATAGATGGTTCCTGGAAGTTTTGGATGCGCAGTTGCTGTCTTTGCAGCCACCACAATGTTAGCTCCATCTGCAGCAAGTTTCAGTGCGATTTCCTTCCCGATTCCACGAGATGCACCACTAATAAACACGGTTTTTCCAGCGAAAGCTCTAAAGTTTGGGGAGACATTTGTTACAGAGAAGAAAACGAAGCAGAAGTTACCCGGTATTTCGAATTCCGGTCATTGTGAAAAGAGAGTTAGAAGAAACGAAAGAACGGAAACTGTTGTTTTATAGGCAAACCGAAGACGGGTAAGACTACACTGACTGCTGTTATCATTCCCATCAGCGACTAGCTACAGTGTACCCATCAAACATGTGTAGTAGGTAGTGTATGTGACTGTTGGATACATTTGGCTCCACATCCCCAAAACCAGACATTTGTACATTTCATTCAAAATCTTGTCGACGACAAAATGATCTTCTAACATATCTGGAGACCGACAACAAAAACAGGTTAAACATTAGGGAACGTCAGGGATCATATGGGAGAACTATGTTGGGAGGAGGAGAAAGAAAGGAAGAATTGGAGAATTGGAGAATCCCGACAGATTACAACTGTAAAACAACCGGTTACTTGTGACCATTAAACAATCATCATCTGCGTTAAAATTGGATGTTTGTTTCCAGAAGAACTACGCGTTTTGCACAGCTGCTCCCGGTCCCTTTCCCATGTTGGCTCTGCTCTCTTTTCGGATTCTGACTTGCTTGGCAACACGACCTGCTCCAACCATACAACATCCCAACAGACAGACACTGACCATCAGAGCCATCCAGCAAAGATAAAGGATACTGACGGAGAAGGCAGTCCAGTAGGTAACCGGGTCACATTCGTCATGGTCGTGGAAGATGTTGAAGGTCCAGATGATACCGATTGGGATGCACATGCAGAGACAGCAAAATGTGAATCGACTGATTCGATGCATCTTGAACGGGGTGTGCTGTTTGATTTCAGCTTCAGTAGGCTCGATATGGCGGGTTTCATTTGACTTGAAGAGGCGAGCACGACGTCTCTGAAAGTTTAGATGAATAGAACAAATTCCTTTGACTCTGTTTTTCTTGGTTTTCCAATTACAAAGCAGTACGACCCAATCGTATGACCTTGTTTCTAATTTAGTGGAGATGACGTGAACAAACACGTGGTCTTCTCGATATGAGAAAGAGAGACATTTTGATATCACATTTTGCAACGAATTCTTTTCACTCACCCCAAACAGATAGAACGGGAAGTTGAGAGCGCTTATGAAGATGACGATTCCCGTGACAATGAGCCAATAGGGAATGTGTTTGTCTTCTTTGCAATTGCCAATGTTCATGGAGCCGATGACGATGAGGGCGGTGGACATGCAGAAACCGAAGATTGAGGAGACGGCTCTCACTGAAAGGAGAAGGTCATGAAGCTCAGATATCATATCAAGGACTCACAAACAAACAGCACCTTCGGCGGCAACTTATCCGTCCTCTGAACTTTCCTCACCGCCGCATCATACTCATTTCGTACATCTTCCACGTTCTGTCTGGGACTGGGCATTTTGTCAGTGAATGAATGATGGTCGATTTCAGATTGGATTGCCACTGAAGAGATGGACGTGAGAAACAACCAGTGCCTCTGATACCGAAAAACAAGAAGGAAGTCGGGAGAGGGGAGGGGCGGAAGATCATCTGATGGTAGGGGCCGTCCGCCGACGGGCACCACTTGATTGCGGTTGCAGCGCTTATTTTGTTTACCAGTGATGGGGAAGAGAGACAAATTTTGAAAAGAAAGACTGGAATCGCCTAGCTATTGGGTGATATGAAGATGATAAATAGGAAGTTCTGAAAGCAGAAGACAGAATCGTCTAGAATGTTCAGTCTACATAGAGTCTACTTTGACGTCAAACAAGTCAACGGGATCTGAAGGTCAATCACTATCCGAATCAACTCAAGTCACAGAACAGGTCAGTGGAGAGTTGTGACATAGGAATTCCCAATGTTGGTACATAAGTACAGGTTGCGCTTTCGAACTTGAACCCCATTCATCTACGGCTAATTGATGGTTACTGTACTGCACCCGACCAGAACACACGATACGTTTCCATTTCTGTTTCTTTGATCTTTGGAAGAAGAGGAACTTCACTTCCGAATGCAATGTTCCGTTTCCGGGTTCGTAATATGAAGAAACAACGTGCAGAATTCATTCTTCATTTTCACACAGCTTCAATGACCTCCTCATCACTGTTATTCCCTCTGCACCTTTCAATACAGTAAGGACAAGCCAGGAAAACACAACAACATATGAAACAAGACAATAGTACAATGATTATCCAGAAACTGTAGATCACACTGATAACGAATGCAGTCCAGTAAACAATCGGGTCGCATGGAACAGAAGGATCTATCCGGAAAGTCCAATGAGCAAGAACTGAAAGAGTTCCGCAGAGAAAGGTGAATGCATAGTTACAGATTCGGTTCATTCGGCAAGGAGTAAACCGAGCAATCTCTTCCTTTGTCAGCTCTTCTGGAAGTTCTGGGTGAGGAATTGCAGCATGACGTACTGGTGCTTCCCGTGCTTTTCGAGCTTGAGCTTTCTGAAAGAAGGAATACATCCAGTGACACAGAGACTTGAAACATACAGCATATCTACGAATCGGGAGGTAGAGAGCACAGATGAGCATTGTTGAGCCAACGACAATCAGCCACATCGAAATGTTTGGTACTCTTTCCTCCCCGCCACACAAACCCAGCTTCCAAATTCCGAGCCCAATAAGGTAAAATGGAAGCAAAAAGATTGCAAAGACAGTTGTGGAGTTCCTACCTGAAAGGTAGTTGAAGACAATAACCTACTTTCCGTTGACTAACATTTGAAGATAAACCATGCCCAGAGTCTCCGCCACAATGACAATCTTTCTGGAAGGCTCTCTGCTCTCCGGAATTGTTGTAGGGAAGAATTGTATTTCTTGGAGACCGACATAGTCGAATGTTGATTGGGAGGAAGTGATTCGAAATGCAGAAAACAGAATGTTTCAACTTGACAAATCAATTTGTAGGAAATATCATGATGTGCGTACGAGAGAGAAGAGAATGACAGTGGCCAGTGGAAATCAAAACACATTTGTTGTATTGTATGTACACTTTATTTACTTTAGGAAACCATCATAAGCAACCGGAGCATTATTATTATTAGTTTTATCCATTTGAACTACACAGCTTCCGCACCTCCCTCACCCATTCTCCCTTTGCACTTCTCCATGCAGAACGGCCATATGACGAAAGCACAACAACAGATGGAACAAGAGGCGAGTACTATCACCAAGTAGATACAATAGATCACACTAAGCACAAATGCTGTCCAGTAGATGATTGGAGCACACTGAGCATCGGAAGGCATTCGGAAGATCCACAAAGCAATCACTGGGAGGATTCCGCAGAAACCGCAGAATGCGTAGTTGCAGATGCGATTCATTCGGCAAGGAGTGTGACGAGCAATCTCTTCATCTGTTAAGTTTTCCGGGAGATCGGGTTCAGGAGCTCCAGCACGAGGTGACGCGACTTCGAGGCGTTGCTGACGTTCTTTCAATGCTTGAGCTTTCTGAGATGTCATTTTTTCAATCGAGATTGTTAGATGGCTTTGTTTCATACCGCATATCTCCGAATGGGAAGATATAGTGCACATATGAGCAGTATCCCTCCAGCAACAATCAGTGCAATGGAGATGTTCGGAGTGTCATTCTCCCCTCCACACTCGTTGATTTTCCAGATTCCGATTGCAATGAGGTAGAATGGGAGCAGAAAGATTGCAAAGACTGTTGTGGAGTTTCTACCTGAAAATTAGGAACAACTAGAGTAAATAACATACTTGTGATGAACTAACACTTGAAAATAAACCACGCCCACAGTCTCCGCCACAATGACAATCTCTCTGGAAGGCTCTCAGCTCTCCGGAACTCTTGAAGCGATGCGTTGTACTTTTCACGAACTGACATCTCGAATCAGAACAGATAGAGGAAGTGAATTTTCGATTCTCGGTTCGAAAAGATTGGTTGTAATAGGGGAAGAAAAGAACTGAAGAACGAAGAGAAAACCGCAGAGGAAATCAATTCGAAAAAAGAGATCGAAATGTGTGAGAGAGAACGAGAGAACACTAATGGCATTGGGAAAAACAACGAGGGGAGACAAACAAGAAGAGACTGAAGATTGTTGGCAAGTTGACTTGGTGGCCGTTACCCGGATGTGTGTACTTGAAGCAGACAAAACAAAACATATTGTGATCGAATATGATAGGTTTTTGATTGTTAGTTAGATGACGTACTTGTTGAATGTTTCTGTTTTTATCAGGTCAAAACACAGAGTGCACTGTCATGGAGGTGATCTAGGATCCAAAAAGTCGATCTGAAAGTCAAAATGTCCAGGGATTATGTTCCATTGCTGAAGAGAATGTCGGATTCCAAAAACAACGCACAGACAGTCAATAATAGCGAAACCGCTCAATAACTTCTATTGACGTGCACAACATCTTATAGTAACAAATTATTAGCTCATTGGTCCAATAACCATTGTCCATCGTCCTTTCTCATATCGACTTTCCTATTTCCTCTTCCAAAATGTTCCGTACCCCATACCCAAAGTCGATTCTCAGCACCCGTCAAGTGGAGGAGATGGAAGATAAGCTTTGCAGACTGGGCGAACTCAGAAAACATCCCGTAAGTCTTTCCCTTTTCCTTTCTGGATACTCATTACTCTTTTCAGAGATCTGAACATACTGAAATGAAAGTCGCTTTTGATCAACTGGAGCAGTGCATCGAATGGCTTCTCAAGTGTGCCGATTACCCGTCAACAGTTGAAACTCGCAGCTGGATCAATGTGGCGATTAGAAAGAGTTATGACTTGGAGAACACCATCATTCAGGTTGTAATCCAAGGAAAGGACTATGCAGAAGTGGTGGGACACAGCAAATGAACCGTCCCTTTTTGTTTTATCTACTTTTTCATGATTTCTACAATAAAAAATCATACTCACATACCGTTTCTTCTTCTACGCAACACTTATCACACATTTTTTGATCATCTCTGTCTAGAAGTGGGATGACGAGCTTTCCCATTTGTGGACCCTTCAATGATGATCGATGAGTATAGTTATTTGTTTAACTTTACTCTATTTTGTTCCCACTTCTAGCCAAACGGTACGCAGATGTTCTGACGACGTCGTCTTTGTCTTCCATGACGTGTTCTTTTGGGATTCGCTATGAGAGTGCATCGGTCAGACTATCGATTCCTTCTCTTCATTGTGAACGCAGTGCACCACCAACTGCCACGTATTCTCCTTTCGGATCAATCTTGTCGATTCACTTGTTTCTTACTGTTCTCATTATCCGGTTTTTTAGACAGTCCTTTTTCAGCGAATGGAGTTTCTCAAATTGCCGTCAGTCATTCAACGACATACACTCAGTAAAATGGCTCCACGAGAGATCGTACTTCTCTCATTTTGTTCTGCAAGGACAAAACGAGCAATCCAGAATGCAAGAATCAAGATGCACAATTATACACTTCACTGGTTGGAAAAAGATAAAATGATATGTTTAGAAAGCGACATCGGTACATTCGAATGGTTGTTTCATCACGAACAATGCCCTCCGGAGGTTAAGAAATCACCAAAACTGTTCAAAGTACGAGTGGGAAAGAAAACATATTGTAACATGTAAGCTTATTTGTCCACTTCTATGTACATTTCAATGAACTTTTCAGAATGTACGAAGGCAGTGACCAAGATGTGTGGCTCGACGGAGACGAAAACGACCTTTTCTTGTTTGCAGAATACCTGGAAACACTCTTCCAGTGTCACTGTCAAACGATGACGGTCGATTTTCAAAAAGTCAAGAACATGCAAAAGTTCATTTCTAATAGAATCACAGAGCCAGTGGAAAAATTGGGTATTCTTGGAGAAACCGTCAACTTGAATCATTTACCAATCATCCATGACTCTTTGACATCTTTGGAAACAATGGTTGTAAAAACTGGAACTTTTAAAGGAAAAATGAATAGAAGAGGAAAGTTATTCGAGAAGCTGATAATGGTTTACTACAATGCTGAATGGTTGACGAGATCATATATGTTGCAATTGGATACTGTTAAAATGGCTGCTTTCGGAAAGACGATGCTGAAAACTGAGGACTTGATTGCATTTGTCAAACAATGGATGAACAGTGATAACACGAAGCTCACATTCATTAGGTTCTCGTTGAAGGAAAACCCGACGATCCGATGGGATGTTGAGGCCATCAAAAGAGTGTTTCCATCGCTGCAGCCGTGGGATCCTGCGAGACGCGGAAGGTGGATGAAACGCGATGAGATGTGAGAATGGAGAAGTAAATGACTGTTTCGTTATGCCAAAGTTTGCAGAATACGGAAAACTTGCCCGAATTTATGTGAATATATCGACATAGGAGGAGGTCTGGATATGGAACGAAGCGACGGACTGTTGGTCACTCTGTATTGCCAAACAACAGATTTCTCCATGAATGTGTGGCATGAACGATTCCAAGAGCTTCCGCAGCATCTGAGACATATGGAAACGGATAATACAGAATGAAATGAACGCGTTTTACTATTGTTGAACTCTCAGTTTATATCACACTTCCCAAAATACAAACCTTAACAGTATACAGAAGGATCAGTGGTAATCTGTCGGGAACTTTCTGTTCACTGTTTACCGTTTCTATTCATTACGGACACAACAACGACCGAGTTTTCTCGAACAGATCATTCATGATTTGTGAAGCGGAAACCTGAAACAAGAAGAAAAACAAAAGTTTATTAACGGAAAGCGGTTGGATTTTGAGATTTGTGGCCCTAAAGAGGGCCGTTGGGTTCGGTAGGTTTAGCTTTGGGCTCGAGAGCTTACTTGCTGGAGGTGTACTTGGACAGAGCCTTGGATCCTTCAGAAACGGCGTGTTTGGCGAGCTCTCCCGGAAGAATCAGACGGACAGCAGTCTGGATTTCGCGGGAAGAGATGGTCGAGCGCTTGTTGTAGTGGGCGAGACGGGAGGCTTCCGAGGCGATGCGTTCAAAGACGTCGGTGACGAAGGAGTTCATGATGGACATCGCATTCGGGGATACTCTGGTTGTGGGATGGACTTGCTTGAGCACACGGTAGATGTAGATGGAGTAGGACTCCTTGCGGGAGTGCTTTCTCTTCTTTCCATCGGCTTTCGGCTTGGCGGCGACGGCCTTCGGCTTGGCAGCGGCGGGTCGAAACCCGCCGGCTGACATTCTTGCGGTTTGATTTGATCTTCTTGGCATTTTGAAACAAATGTGAAGAATGAGCGCGGCCCCGGCTTTATGTACGGCGCCAGCGGTGGATGGGCGGAGTCTGTTCGAAACTAGGTCAAGGTGTCGCGACAGGGTGGTTCACTGAAACTGTTTTGCGAGCCGGGATGGCCGAGCTTTTCCTAGTCCCTCAACTGAAAAATTGAATTTATTTTTTTAAATTTCTGAATTTTAAGTATTTTTTATGAGTTTCCGCTCCTTTTTTCGAGTTTCACAAGGTGAAAATAAACGGAAATCCAATTTTTATGTGTGCTTTAGACAAAATCTTCTAAATTTTCAGTCAAAAGCGTGCTTTTTCGGCGAATATTCATTGTCCAGCGTTAAAAACATCAAAAACCCGCTCCGCAGACTTGGTTTTTTTTCTTTTGCTGTGCAAATCTTGTGAACTTTCTTGTTTCCTTCTAATCTTCTGTTTTGTCTGCTCTAATACATGCAATTTTCAGAAAAATCGGAAAGAAAATTCGAAAAACAACAATGGGAGCAGGCGACAGGCAGCGGAAAGCGGGACAAATCGTCGAAAAAAAGTAAATTGTGATAGATGAGTTATGTTTAGCTAATTTTCGAAATTTTAAGCGAAAAACTTTTAGAAATTGTGACAATCAATCGCCAACCAAGCCGGACTCCAATTCCCAGTCGGACGTCTTCATCGGATGCTTCGCAAAGGAAACTACGCTCAACGTGTCGGAGCCGGAGCCCCAGTCTACTTGGCCGCCGTTCTCGAATACCTTGCTGCTGAAGTCCTCGAGTTGGCCGGAAATGCTGCTCGTGACAACAAGAAGACCCGTATCGCCCCGAGACATCTTCAACTCGCTGTCCGCAACGTCGAAGAGCTGAACAAGCAGATGCAACAGAAGTCGTCGAAAAAGAACGAGTCATGGTAGATGAGTTATGTTTGGCGAATTTGCCCATTTTTAAGCAAGGAACTTTCAGGAATCGAAGAAGCGGCATCCCGGATCCAAAGTCTTCGTGTTAGCCGCCTTCCATGTGTCTCTGCTCGTTCCCTGATGCTCGTCAACTTCTCTTGTTCACTTGTTCGTCACCACCAAGCTCGTCGTCTTCGCTCCACGACCAGGAAATTCTAATTTTCACTCTGTTTCTCCGATTTCTTCTCATTTTTTGGTTTTATGTCATGGAAAACCTGACTTTCCACTCTAAACATTCAGTGACGTGTCTCGAACGCGTTCTTCCAGACTCTTTGGTGGGAGTTGGAAACTTTTGAACGTTTCTCTTGAACTTTCTCTCTCCGTTCAGAAGTTTCCGCGAGTTGAATACACTCGATACTGTGCTCATCCAGTATCTTCTTTGCCTTTTGTTTTGTGTGAATTGGGACATTTCAGAGCAGATATACAGACAGAATGCGGTGTATGCGCGGTATGTAGAGCCTGCGGAACCGAGTTTGGTGGGTCAGGAATGTATTTTTCGCAAAAGTTGTTCATTTCGGTGTAGAATTTTGTCAGGAAAAGGATTCCGGAGCTCAAAAAGAGGCATGTCGGAAGTGCGCCGCCTCCGCCGCAAAAACGCGGGAACAAATCATGAACAATCCAGTCACACATACCCGTTTCTTGTTCTACGCAACACTTATCACACATTTGTTGCAATCCCATCTTTTCGAATTCATCTTTCACCCCAACATTAGACGTCCGACAGAACTGAGTGACGCCTTCGAAGACTCCACTCGTACACACACCAATCGGAAGATTGCAGCTAGCTGGCAGCATTCGACGAGCGAGAAGTGAGCACGAATGGTTTGTTTCCTAATTCAACGAACTGACTGACAGTGGCGTCAAGTGAGCTTGCACTTTGATACAATCATTGACACTTGAAGAATGAAACATCTGGAAAAGAAAAAGAACAGAACTTTATACGCATAAATGGTTGGATTTTGATTTGTGGCCCTAAAGAGGGCCGTTGGGTTCGGTAGGTTTTGGAGGGAGGTTCTTATTCCTTATCTCCGGAAGTCTTCTTTGGCAGAAGAACAGCCTGGATGTTCGGGAGAACTCCTCCTTGAGCGATGGTCACTCCAGCCATCAGCTTGTTCAGCTCTTCGTCGTTGCGGACAGCGAGTTGAAGATGTCTCGGGGCGATACGGGTCTTCTTGTTGTCACGAGCAGCATTTCCGGCCAACTCGAGGACTTCAGCAGCAAGGTATTCGAGAACGGCGGCCAGGTAGACTGGGGCTCCGGCTCCGACACGTTGAGCGTAGTTTCCTTTGCGAAGCATCCGATGAAGACGTCCGACTGGGAATTGGAGTCCGGCTCTCGACGATCGTGACTTGGACTTTCCTCCGGTCTTGGCTTTGCCTCCCTTTCCGCGTCCAGACATTGTGGTGATGGGTTGTTGCGTGCAGTTGAAGTGAACTATCTGACCAGAGAGCGCGCGCCTGCAGGTTATATACGAGCCAGCGGTGGATGGGCGGAGCCTATTTCAGCCGACAGGTGTTCGCTATTCGGAGTGAAATGCGCGCGCTCATGGTGTCCCCGCAGGGTGGTTGGGCACAGACTCCGCCCATCCACCGCAGGCGCTGGCGCCGAGTATAAATAAGCAGCGTTCATGCGCGCGAGCCATCTCACTTGTGAGTCTTCAACAACTGCCGCAACGATGACCGGACGTGGAAAAGGAGGAAAAGGCCTCGGCAAAGGAGGAGCCAAGCGCCATCGCAAAGTGCTCCGTGACAACATCCAAGGAATCACGAAGCCAGCCATCCGCCGTCTCGCCAGAAGAGGAGGAGTCAAGCGAATTTCCGGACTCATCTACGAGGAAACCCGTGGAGTTCTCAAAGTCTTCCTCGAGAACGTCATCCGAGATGCTGTCACCTACTGCGAGCATGCCAAGAGAAAGACCGTCACCGCCATGGACGTCGTCTACGCTCTGAAGCGCCAAGGAAGAACCCTGTACGGATTCGGAGGATAATTTCCCAATTATCACCCGCTTCCATGCAACCCAACCGAACCCAACGGCCCTCTTTAGGGCCACAATTCAAAATCCTATTCTATGATTCTCGTCAATAAAGTCACGTTTTCTTCTCAATGTTTCAGGTTACCCTCTCCGTTGCTTCTGAACAGACCGGATCCTTCTTCCTCTGAACGTTTTCTCTCTGTACCTGAAACAAATCGCTCGGCTGTATCCGAAACGTAGGGAATTCGAGAAACTAGAGATCTATTTCTTGACTCTTCCTTGCATATCTCAACTTTCTGTGCGACAACTTTAGGAAATCAATGAAACACTAAGTAATCGGTCAGTAAGTCTGCTCGATGGTTTCATTCAGTCCCCGTCTATCGCTTGTTTGATTCCAAGGTGAACAAAGTAGCCGAGAAAGAGCTTCCCGCTGCTTTCAGACAGAGTTTTCAGAATCTGGGTTGAATCGTGAAGCAGAAAATAAGAAAGAAACACAACTTTATTCGCAAAAAAGGTTGGATTTTGACTTGTGGCCCTAAAGAGGGCCGTTGGGTTCGGTATTAGCTTTGGGCTCGAGAGCTTACTTGCTGGAGGTGTACTTGGTGACGGCCTTGGTTCCCTCGGAAACGGCGTGCTTGGCAAGTTCTCCCGGAAGAATCAGACGGACAGCAGTCTGGATTTCGCGGGAAGAGATGGTCGATCGCTTGTTGTAGTGAGCGAGACGGGAAGCTTCCGAGGCGATGCGTTCAAAGACGTCGTTGACGAAGGAGTTCATGATGGACATGGCCTTCGAGGACACTCCGGTGTCGGGATGAACTTGCTTGAGCACACGGTAGATGTAGACGGAGTACGATTCCTTGCGGGAGTGCTTCCTCTTCTTTCCATCGGCCTTCGGCTTGGCAACGGCGGCTTTCTTGGCTCCTTTGGCGGACGGCTTTGGCGGCATGGTGTCGAGTGGCGAGTCAGTGGACAAGTGAGCGCGGGCGGCGGTGCCCGGCTTATTTATATGGCCCTGCGGTGCGCCTGCGGTGGATGGGCGGAGTCTGCGCCACAACTGGGTCAAGAGGTGTCCCCGCAGGGTGGTTCGCTGAAAGTTTTCCGCGCCCGAGGATGGCCGAACTTTTCCTAGTCCCTCGATTAAAAAATTGAATTTTTTTTGTAATTTCTCAAATTTTTCTGGTGTTTTTTCTTTAGTTTCCCTCTTTTTTAGTTTTCACAGGTTAAATACAAACAAAAATTCAATTTCTATGCCTGCTTCCGACAAATCTTCTCAGTTTTTGGTAAAAAATATGTTTTTTCCGGCAAATTTCCATAATCCCGCATTGAAAAAATTGAAAATCAGTCTTCGCTTTCGCTCGTTCTTCTGCAAATCTAATCGAATAGTTTGTTTCCTACTAAACTCCTCTAGAATCCGCTTTAATGAACGCTTTTGCAGAAAAAATCGGAAGAAGAACTCGAAAATCGACGATGGAAGCAGATGACGGACAGCGGAAAGCAGCGGAAGTCGTCGGAACGGAACAAATTGTGGTAGATGAGTTATGTTTAGCTAATTTTCGAAAGTTTAAGCAAAAAACTTGCAGAAATCGTGCCAAACAAGCCGGACTCCAATTCCCAGTCGGACGTCTTCATCGGATGCTTCGCAAAGGAAACTACGCTCAACGTGTCGGAGCCGGAGCCCCAGTCTACCTGGCCGCCGTTCTCGAATACCTTGCTGCTGAAGTCCTCGAGTTGGCCGGAAACGCTGCTCGTGACAACAAGAAGACCCGTATCGCCCCGAGACATCTTCAACTCGCTGTCCGCAACGTCGAAGAGCTGAACAAGCTGATGCAGCAAAAGTCGTCGAAAAAGGACGAGTAGATGAGTTATGTTTACCTATTTTTCGTATGTTTAAGCAAGAAACTTTCAGAAAATGGCGTCAATCAATCTCCGAAGATCGAAATTGTTCTCGTCGATGAGAAGCAGCAGTCGTAGCTGGATTCTACCACAAATTCCAAATCACCATTTGTAAGTTTGTTTTGTTTGAAACAAGCGCCATGAACTGCCCCTACGTGAAGAAAAAATGGCAAAACAAGACGACTGTATTGTATAAGAAGCTAGAAAAACGCAACGCAGCTCATTTGTTTCCCTAGCAATCCAACACCAACTCACTAGACTTGTTCCTGATTCGCTCGTTCGCGATAAACTGGTTCCAAAACCTTTTTTTTTGAGAATTTTCCCGAAACAGACCTGCAAATATTGCGAAATGCCTCATTTGATCTATCGCGAATGATCTCGGAAACCGGCGCCTGTTTTCGTTTCTCGGGTTATCGACCACGCCCATCCACCGGAGAGTCCCTATAAATACCCGTTTTTTCGCTCATTCCAATTTCTTCTGCGGTACGTCACCTGCTCGCCTTCACCCCATTTCGATCGCGCTGTCTCTGCCTCGCCGCCCGTTCGTTTTGATCTCTGCGATGGCGCACCCGCGCATTCGTTTGCACTAGTTGCCACGCCCCCTGTATGCTGATCATCTCGTTCAGTCGCATTAGTCGATCACTCTTCTATTCTGCTCCCTTTGGCTCTGTTGTGGGTCCCATTTGCTGTTCCTCATCGAATTCTCACTGTTTCGAGCCTTTTCCTCGTCTTTCACTACTTTTTAGCCTCAAAAGTCTTCCCTTCCTAATATTTCCATTCTTTCAGCTGACATCGGAGCTCACCGACTCGCCCTCACGTCACCATGCCACCAGAGCCGTCCGCCAGAGGAGCCAAGGAAGCCAAAGGCAAATGGAGAAGAGAGGAAGCACTGCCGCGATGAGTCCCACTCTGTCTACATCTACCGTGCGCTGGAGCAAGTTCATCCCGACACCGGAGTGTCCTCCAATGCCATGTTCATCACGAACTCCTTCGTCAACGACGTCTTCGAACGCATCGCTCCGGAAGCCTCAATCTCTTCCCGCGAAATCCAGACTGCTCTCCGTCTGATTCTTCCGGGAGAGCTCACCAAGCACGCTGTGTCCATCATGAACACCTTCGTTAACGACGTCTTCGAACGTATCGCCTCGGAAGCTTCCCGTCTCGCCCACTACAACAAGCGATCGACCATCTCTTCCCGCGAAATCCAGACGATTCCCGCTCCGCCTACATCTACCGTGTGCTGAAACAAGTCCATCCAGACACCGGAGTGTCCGATTCTGCAAGGAGAACCCATCATCGTCAAGGAGCCAAGGCGTAAGGATGGCGCGGAGCAGCGAGTCGACATTTGGAGCCGAAAACTGCCAGGCGAGTATTGGGAAGGGGGTAGCACGTAGATTAGGTTCACCTAGATTTAGATAAGGACCCCTTAACTTGGCCCTGGGAGAAACGCGAGAAAACATGCGTTCCCCTTATCAATTTCGAATCCCCCTCCACATCTCGCCTAGTATCCCTGCGAGGTCACGAGCCGGTGCCTTCGGGTTCTCGGAGTGATGTCTCTTCGGAGACGCGGGACGGGCTTACTCTCCACGGATAGTGTAACTGTTCTTAAAACCGAGCAATGAACAGCGAGGTACAAGGCACTATGAGATGTGGAGACTATTAGATCCTGCCCTGACAACTCTAGACTCTAACAGAACGGTCCTATTGGGTGCACGTCTCCATGAAACGACCCGTTTAGAGTTGAGGATGAGAAGTTAGGGGGCGTGTGAGGATGTCCATGAGGTTAGGGATAAGGGCTTTGAGTTCTAGATGACTGAATGAGCAGATACCACACTTGTAAGTCCAACTTCCAGAAACATCAACGCCTCGACTTCTGCTACACCGTCCGATCCACAACCGCTACACCGTCATCCGAGCACAAGGAGTCGTCGCCCGGAGCAGTTGGAGCACAAGAAGTCGACGAGCAGCAGAGACAGAGCAGGGAAACTTGGACGACAGCGACTGGGAACATTTCGGAGCCGAGATGCTGCTTCGTATGGTTGAAAAGTTTCCAATTTGAGAACTTATTCATTGTTTGAACTTCAGAATCCACATCGTCACCACCACTGCATCTCCAGCATCACCTTCTCCGTCTTCGCTTCCTCGTTGTCACCAGCTTCACTCGATCAATGGGACACGCACACCTCCGCCTCGTATGGACTTCTGCCAGCAGTCGAGGAGATCAACTGCAGCTTCGGACACCTCCACACTTCAGTTCCTGGAGTTTCACCACTTGTCTACACTCGCCGGAAGGAATGAAGGCTTCTCGGATCCTGAAGTCATCAAGAACCACCAACTCGCTCCGATGCCCACTTCTCTATGATTCGCCAGTCTAAATGGGAATCGAAAGGATCTACGTCAACGTCGTCTCACAATCAGTTCGCCGTCATCAAGGAATATCACTACTGCTCAAGGAGACCTGCTCCACGGAATGCAACTGTCGGCGACTTCTAGAAGCTACAAGATGTTCTTTTGCTGAATGCTGGACTCTCGGATGCCAAGGATTCAAGGACCAAGGATTCAAACTAGTACGGTATGGAGTTTCAAGTCTTCTTCTAGCTTCTTATTCTCTTCTTTCAGGTTCTCGACCGTCATCCACATCGTTCACCTACTTCTCTTCCTCTCTGGCACAACGACGACACCACTTTGATGCGAAGAAGATCTGCTCCAGCGAAGAACCGCTTCTGAATCCCATGGAGAAGACCGTTCACGCTTCAACTTGGTCTCCTGATGCTCGTCGTCTCCAGAAGTCACGAAGAATCGGTTCGGGATGAGAAGAGGATCACACCAGCTCCAGACAACCACAACTGCTCGCCGTCAACTTCAACAATCGCATCATGTCAGGTAGAAAACTGCCCCAATCCCCAATCATTGCGACGTCGAGCTACCCTCTTTTGGCGGACTTCTGCTCTGATCGATTGTGCCGACACACTAAATTCGAACCTCAAGCAAGTCGAATCTTCTGGATCTTTGAGCCCAGAAGTGTTATGAGAAACATCAACTTTAGTATAACTTCAGAAACCTCTGGTTTATGGTTTCTAGAGTTACCTTTTGGCTCTTTTCTTTTTGAAATAGTTAATGTTTCTCTAGCACTTCCAGGACTCCTAGATAGCTGAAGATTCAGCTTCACAGAATCTTTTCATCTTGTGTCGGGATGGTCTCGGAGTAGTTGTCGCGCTTCAAAATTCGCCAACGTTGCTAACTTTCAAAGTCTTGAGAGTTTCAATCTGTTCGCCCCCAACATTTTGCTGCGTTTCTCGAACCCCAGAAGCCCTAATCAACAGATCCGACAGAACTTGATGCTCCCGAACAACGTCCACATCTGCTCAACCTCCGATGCCGCCAAGTCTTCTCTTCAAACCTTCCACATCATGCTCCTTCGCCGTTTCCTCAACTCCTCGAATCAATGAGCCGGACCTTCGAGAGACTTTGAGGCCTTGGAACTTCGAGAAAACTTCACGTATCCATATCCAAATGTCGGAACTCTTCATCAGATCACAGTCAGTATTCGAAGCCGGTGTATACTTCTACAGTTTTCCGAAGTCTCTGCTTGCTTTGTCTTCTGAATCTGTGATCATATGAAGAGATTCGGCACTTGTAGAATCAAAAATCGAAGTTTTCTCGAAGTTTCGAGAACTCAAAGTCTCTCTTGAACGTTCGGCTCTTTCGAGTTAGAAGAAGTTGAATGATGTGAAAGTTGTGAAAAGAAGACTCGGCAATGTTGGTGGCTGGAGCAAAAGATGTTGTTCGTTAGCATAAGTTCTTTCGGGATCGCTTTTTCAATACATAGGGCTTCTAAAAACATTCCAAAACCCCTGATTCTCTCTTAAATCCCTGACATGATGCTGGTACGGATGTTGATGTTGACGGTGAGTAGTTTTGTTTGTTTGGTGCCGACGTCATCCTCTTTATATCCCGAACCTATTCTTCTTAACTTCCGGAGACTTTTAGCATTAGAAGATGTCGTTGAGACATGAACGGCTTCCTTCATGGAATTCAGAAGATGTTCTTATCTGGAGCACTTCTTCTATTCATCAAGTTGGTGTTTTCGTTGATGCAGATTGAAAGAGTAGTCGGAGAAGAAATCAGAGAGCCCTACTAGTTTGAATCCCGAGATCCTTGAATCCTTGTCATCCCAGGACCCAGAATTCGGAAAACGAACATCTTGTGACATCGAAAAGTCGCAAACAGTGGTATTCCTCGAAGCAGGTCATCTTACTATTAAGCAGTTGTGATTGTTCTTGATGATGTCGAATCTATCGTGCGAAGACGTTGACGCAGATTCTGTTCGATTCAAATGTATCAGAATCAGAGAGAAGTGGTTTTCGGATAGAGTTAGTGGTTTTTAATGGCTTCAAGATCCAAGAAGTCTTCATTTTATCTGGCGAGAGTGTAGTAGAGTGGAGAAACTTTCGGAACAGAAGTGTGGAGATTTCTGAAGTTGTACATGATCTTCTCGGCTTCTGGAAACAAGTTCATTCGAGGTGTAGTTGCTTAGTATTTCGTTGGTCGAGTTGAGAAGTATGTGCTGAAGAAGAAATCAGAGCGAAGATGGTGAAGGTGTTACTGGAGATGAAGTGGTGATGCAGATGTGGGTTCGGAAGTTCAAACTATCAATGAGTTCTCAAATTGGATACTTTTGAACTCTACGAAAAAGAGGCATCTCGGATCCGAAATGTTCATGGTTGCTGCCGTCCAAGTGTCCCTGCTCTGTCTCTGATGCTCGTCGACTTCTCGTACTCTCGCTGTGATGGATGGTGGACTGCCGGATCGTCATCATCATGCTCGACGTCTTCACATGTGGCTCCACGACCAGGATCTTCTAATTGTTGCTGTTTTTCGTTGTTTCTATTTCATTTTTCTTGTTTTCAGTCAGAAAAAAACTGACTTTTTTCTTTTCTCTTTCAGAGACGGGTTTCGAACGCGTTTCGCTAGACCCGTTGATGAGAATCGGAAACTTTTGAACGTTTTCCCGTGAACATGCTCTCTCCGTTCAAAGTTTCCGTTTCCCACCGATGATCTTCGGAACGTGTTAGTCTCCCCCCAGAGTCTCGACGGTATATAAACCGAAGAGAAATTGAATACACTCGATACTGTGTTCATCCAGTATCTTCTTTGTCTTTTGTTGTATTTCAGAGCAGATTTACAGACAGAAATCGGTGATTATGCCGTATTGTAGAGGCCATCGCGATGCGGTCCGCGAACCGAGTTTCGAGAGATCAAAAGAAGAATTTCGCGCCAAATTTGACCGCGTTTGCTCTCTTTTTTTGATCTACAAAAAAGCAGACCTGCAATTTGAAGTGACCTAAAGACTGAGCGCGAAAATCTTCGTTTGATCTCAAGATGGTCAAAATTCTCGCGATTTGGTGTGTCTAGAATATAATTTTTCCGTATTTTTCTCGGTTTTCTGAAGGATTTTGTCAGAAATCGGCCTTTGGAGCTCTTCGACGACGAGAATCGCATACCCGATCTGACGAACTCGTGCTTTCGTTTCATTTCGAGACTCGTGTCGTCAATAGAACGAAGACTGTGAAACTGTAAACCGATGATGAGATTAGATAAGACAGTCAATCGATGGCCCTACCTGATACTATCTGCGCTCATAAACCCAGAAAATCGATAAATTCCTACCGAATTATATGATTTCGAGCTCCACCCTTACACAATACTATCGACCCAAGGGGTATATATACCCCCAGATCGAGTCTCATTCAGTTCAGTTCAATCTACTGTCTGCTGTCGTCCGTCTTCCATCGCCCATCGTTCATCGCCGATCGTCCAAATGGCTCGTACCAAGTCAACTGCAACCAAGTCCACCGGAGGAGTCGCCCCAAGAAAACCCCTTGCCACGAAAGCTGCTCGCAAGTCTGCTCCACCAAACCCGACTGCTATAGCCACCACCACCAAGGCTGCTCGCATCAGAGCCTCCCCAGCCACCGGAGGATTAAAGAAGCCGTACCGTTATCGGCCTGGAACCGTTGCTCTTCGTCAAATCCGTCGCTACCAGAAAACCACGGAACTGCTCATCCCAAAGGCTCCCTTCCAGCGTCTTGTCCGAGAAATCGCTCAGGAATACATGTCCAATTATCGGTTCCCAGCAGACGCATTGGAAGCTCTCCAGGAGGCCGCCGAGGCTTTCCTCGTGAAAGTATTCGCAGACTCCAACAAGATTGCCATCAGGGCGAAACGTGTCACTATTCAGCCTGGTGATATGCAACTTGTTGCCCAACTCCGTGAGGATTCGGAGTAAAACAATCCTCAACAAACCCACCGAACCCAACAGCCTTCTTTAAGGCTACCAGTCCCAAAATCCTATTCGTATTTCAATAAAACAAGTATTCCTTCGTTGTTCTTTATCTTGCAGACTCAACATCTCTGCCATCGGAGACTATTCTCCAAGTTTCGGAACATGGAAGTCTTTGGAAAGATCAGAAACCCGTCGGAAAATCAAAGTCTTATCGGCGACCTCCAGAAAGTGCAACTTCTGTATTTCCGTCGGTCGCTTGCATTCAAAGGGCAAACTATTGGGTGTCGGGCAGCACTCATCTCGTCATCTTTTCATATTTGCCTACAAAGGAACCCGGCCGCCGCGACAGCGAAGAGTGGAGATGATGTAATGGAACTTTTTTAAAATTTTGCAGGTGCAGATTACGTCGGGGAGATCTTCCGGAAGGGCAGCGGGGCCGGGGGCCTTGTAGATGTTCTGACAAGACTGTGATATGTTTAGAAAACATAAAACACGAATGCAAGGCTGACCCTGACGAGAAGGTTTCGGAATTCGAACAGTCCCCTTTCATTCATTTCAGACAAGTATTCGAAGTTACCCATCTTCAGGCACCGCTAGCTTGAATCACCCAGACACACGCCTGATTTTCAATCTTCTTTATCAATTGGAGTCAATGAGAAGTAGTTGCCACTTGAATGCAGCTGGTCACACGCAATCGAGGTTGAATCGATGATTCCGAGTTGTTTTGGCCGTGTTGCGCAACGGACCGCGAGCAGACGTTCTATGGGTGCGACCTTTTGTATTTTGTCATGGATAAGAGAGACGCAGAGTTGGCAGCTAGCCAACTTGCGAATTCATCGGCCACCACCAGAAAGCGTGACGTTATGCTCCGCCCATTCGCCCACCGGAACCTGTGACTATAGGCTCCACCCATCCACCGGAGGACACCGGGAAAGCGTATATAAGACCAGGTCTTCGGCCATTTTCTTCACTGGTCAACCAAACAAAATGGCACGTACCAAGCAAACCGCTCGCAAGTCGACTGGAGGAAAGGCCCCGAGGAAGACGATCACCCGTTGCCGCTACATTCCCCGCCCATCCGTTGGAGCCACCGGAGGACTCAAGAAGCCGCACCGTTACCGTCCGGGAACCGTGGCTCTTCGGGAGATCCGAAAATACCAAAAGTCCACTGAGCATCTCCTTCGCAAGTTGCCTTTTCAGCGGCTTGTGAAAGAGATTGCTCAGAACTTGGTCATGGAAATCCGCTTCCAATCGGCCGCCCTCGCCGCCCTCCAAGAAGCCGCCGAGGCTTATCTCGTCGGAATCTTCGAGGACACCAACTTGTGCGCCATCCACGCCAAGCGAGTCACCATCATGCCAAAAGATATGCAACTGGCCAGACGCATCCGAGGAGAGCGTAATTAGGCTTCCAGCCTAAGCTAGAGTATGGGTACTACTCTAAGTAAAAGACCCGCCACCGAACCCAACAGCCCTCTTTAGGGCTACAAATCCAAAAATCCTACTTATTTGATGTTAATAAAACAGCATTTTCTTTCTTATTTCTCTTTCAGGCGGCGAAAGCTCGGTTTTTTGAATCGTTGGAAACACTTCGAAATGATCAAAGCGCGGCAGAAGTTTGAATTCTTCAAGACACCCGTCAAAAGTGCAACCTATCATCTCATACTCAAAGGACAGACTAGAGGGGCTTCGCACACATAGTCATCTTTGTATGTCTGTCGGAAAAGGAACTTGATCGTTGCAAATATGAAGAGCGGGCATGATGAAATAGGCACTTTTTTGAAATTTGCAGGTGCAGATTACGTCGGGGGAATGTTTTGAGAAGACAGAGGACGAGGGGTACGGTGTTTCGGGGTCCCATTCGATCAGACATGCTATGTTTTGGAAACATGACACGTCCTAATCCTGTTGGAGGAATTTAAAATGCAAAAGTTGGCAAAGCTAACGGTGGCCTTGAGGAATGAGGGACCACCTTTGTCTGCGAGATGACACCCTGGGGGACATGAAGTATGGTAGAAAATGGGAAGTTCTGGGTTGCGAGTAGACATAAGAATGGATCAGTTTTTTTATATGCTTGTATTTCTAGATCTCTTGAAGGACAATCTATTTTGTTACCACCATCTTCATTTTCAGGGCATGAGAAATCGAGTTCAGCACGGTGAATACTGTCTTTTTCTACATCTTACCGACTCCTAAATGTGAAAACATTGTTTATCACCCGAATATCAAGACGGACATGACATTCATTCAAACTCTATTTCTCTTCTTCTCCTCACCCCGCCGCTCGCGCGCGATCTCTATCTCTCTCCTTCATGTCTCGCTACGAAGGCCCGACTTGAGACTCCGCCTCTTTGCCCACCGGAACCTGTGACTATAGGCTCCACCCATCCACCGGAGGGCACAGGGAGAAGGTATATAAGTCGACGACAATTGTCATTTTCTCCACCAGCAATCCAGCTAGCAAGATGGCTCGTACGAAGCAAACCGCCCGCAAGTCGACCGGAGGAAAGGCCCCGAGGAAAAGTATGGCGGTCAAGGCACCTCGCGGGTGCCCCACTGCTATAGCCACCGCCACCAAGGCTGCTCGCATGAGAGCTTCAGCCACCGGATTTCTTTTCAAGAAGCCGCACCGCTACCGTCCAGGAACCGTTGCTCTTCGGGAGATCCGTCGCTACCAAAAGTCCACCGAGCTTCTCATCCGCAAGCTGCCATTCCAGCGTCTTGTCAGAGAGATTGCTCAGGACTTCAAGACGGATCTCCGCTTCCAATTTTCTGCCGTCATGGCTCTACAGGAGGCCGCCGAAGCATACCTCACCGGACTCTTCGAGGACACTAACTTGTCTGCCATCCACGCAAAACGAGTCACCATCATGCCGAAGGATATCCAACTGGCCAGACGCATCCGAGGAGAGCGCTTTTAGACTTTTAGCCCCGGCTAGAGTCTGAATGAACTCAACTCACCACACCGAACCCAACAGTCCTCTTTAGGGCTACAAATCCAAAAATCCATATTGAATGTATTCTAATAAAACGCTCTTGTTTGTTATCTTTGTTTCAGGGATTTTTTCGAACTAACTACCGTATCCTGAAAATTTTGGCAACATGCCAGCGGGAATTGGCAGAAGCCATTTAACAAACTAACTTTTACCGACAAGTGTGTCTTTTGAACGTATCAAAGTGCTCGCAATTCCGAACCTGAACAAAAACATCAAAGACTAGACGAACATTCAAATTCTCGTCGGTGTCCGCTGGAAAAGTGCAACTTCTGTCTTTCCGTTGGCCGCTTGCATTCAAAGGACAGACTATTAGGTGTCGGGCAGCACTCATCTCGTCATCTTTTCATATTTGCCTACAAAGGAACCCGGCCGCCGCGACAGCGAAGAGTGGGGATGATGTAATGGAACTTTTTTTGAATTTGCAGGTGCAGATTGCGTCATGAGATGTTTTGAGAGCGAGCGATGAGGGGGTACGGTAATCCAGGATATGTTTTGGAAACATAGTACGCAGGTGCAGGGCCGGCAAGGACATGGGAATTTGAAATTCGGAACCGTGGAACTCAAAAGTAGAAGAACACAGCGGTATCCTATCCTCAATAGTCAGGCTCGGCTGAATACCAGTTACGTCCTTGTCTTGCAAATGAAATCAACGTCATTACTCTGATTATGTCATTTTACTCGGGCGTCAAGTTCAAAATTCACTGTCCGTTTTCAAAAATCTTTGCTCTATAAACTGAAATATGTGAATGAGACTGTAATTGAAGCTTTTTTGGTTCGCACAAGTCTCCTTTCCATCCGTTACTCCTTACTTCCTGCCTTCCTTCAGAGATTCTCGGGCTTGCGCACTTTCTCTCCTCTCTCTCTCTCAGTCCTCGCGACGATCCGCGTAGCCACTAAAAAATAGGACGTTAGGCTCCGCCCATTTGCCCACCGGAACCTGTGACTATAGGCTCCACCCATCCACCAGAGGGCCCCGCGAAAAAGTATATAAGACCAGGGCTTTGGTCATTCTCTCCACCAGCAATCCAGTTGCCTAGTTGTCTACCAACCACCCCAACTAGTCCATCGTCCTCGAAATGGCCCGTACCAAACAAACGGCTCGCAAGTCCACCGGAGGAAAGGCCCCGAGAAAACAGCTCGCCACCAAAGCTGCTCGCATGTTCGCAGGACACCCTAATGGGGGAAGGAGCTACACCGTTACCAAGAAGCCGCACCGCTACCGGCCAGGAACCGTTGCCCTCCGTGAGATCCGTCGCTACCAAAAGTCCACCGAGCTTCTCATCCGCAAGTTGCCATTCCAGCGCCTTGTCAGAGAGATTGCTCAGGATTTCAAAACGGATCTCCGCTTCCAATCTTCTGCCGTCATGGCCCTACAGGAGGCCGCCGAGGCTTACCTCGTCGGAATCTTCGAAGACACCAACTTGTGCGCCATCCACGCCAAGCGAGTCACCATCATGCCGAAGGATATCCAACTGGCCAGACGCATCCGAGGAGAGCGACTTTAGACTTCTAGCCTCGGCTAGAGTCTGAATGAACTCAAATCAAACCCCTCCCCCCGAACCCAACAGCCTTCTTTAAGGCTACAAATCCAAAAATCCAAAAACATTTGATGATGAATAAAAGTTGTTTCCTGTCTAATATAATTGCAGATTTTGCAGGTAAGCCGTTTTTTTTAGAGACCGGGCCTTGCTTTTCCAACATAACACACAGGTGCGACACTTTTACGGACAGTGGAATTTCCCCTGAACCCCGAGTGTTATGGATTTTCTAATATGTTTCTCTCTCATCCTCCCGGTCATCGTTTTTTAAGTATAAATGGGTGAACTACACGGCAAACGAGTCGCCACTCGCAATATGGAGTCATTTTTTTGGTGACGTAACACGGATAGAGCACGATGGACCGAAACACATAGCTCTGCATGGAAGAAAAACATGTCTAAGCGAGCTGGGGAAGGTTGCGAGTGATGAAGGACTTGTAGCATTCCAATGTTTCTAGATGTTTCCTGAAATGTAACGAAGTTATTCTTGTCTAATCCATTCTCCCTCTCCCTCAAGTCTGCAAAAAGATCACCTCAAATTTCCGAGTAGGAAAGATTAACGATCAGATAACAGAGTCGATTGTTTACTACCGGTCAATAATTACACAGAAAATGACAAAAAATCGATAAATTACCACCGAATTATATGATTTCAAGCTCCACCCTTACACAATACTATCGACCCGAGGGGTATATATACCCCCAGATCGAGTGTCATTCAGTTCAGTTCAGTCTCCTGTCTGCTGTCGTCCTTCGTCAATCGCCCATCGTTCATCGTCCAAATGGCTCGTACCAAGTCAACTGCAACCAAGTCCACCGGAGGAAAGGCCCCGAGGAAGCAACTTGCCACGAAAGCTGCTCGCAAGTCTACTCCAGCCGCCGGAGGAGTCATGAAACCCAGCCGTTACCGTCCGGGAACCATTGCTCTTCGTCAAATCCGCAGCTACCAGAGTTCCACGGAACTCCTCATTCCGAAGGCTCCTTTCCAGCTTCTTGTCCGAGAAATCGCTCAGGAATACATGTCCAATTATCGGTTCCCAGCAGACGCATTGGAAGCTCTCCAGGAGGCCGCCGAGGCTTTCCTCGTGAAAGTATTCGCAGACTCCAACAAGATTGCCATCAGATCCAGACGAGTCACGATTCAGCCTGGTGATATGCAACTTGTTGCCCAACTCCGTGAGGATTCGGAGTAAAACAATCCTCAACAAACCCACCGAACCCAACAGCCTTCTTTAAGGCTACACCTTCCAAATCCAATAATTTTCTCTGAATGAATGAATCTTATCATGTTTTTCTAATTCTATTCCAGATTCTTTAGAGATGTCGAGTCACCGTCACCCGGGCGTGAATGAACCAGAAGAAAACGAGAAACTTCCGCAAGCAAACATCTCTCAACTGAAACGAAACGAACCGGATTAGCACCATGGCAACAGGTGCGAAAGACACCTGAAGAGATCAGACTAGAAATTCTTGTTTCTTTCACTTGCAATGCCTAAATGTATAGTTGCTATTCTCCTACTTTCCTTCAGTCTTTCGTGTTTTGGCTGGAAGCACAGTTCACATGAGACAAAGTTCATATCAACAAATTACGAGTGAGTGTGATGATTTGTATTGAGTCGGGTTCAATCTGTTTAGGAAAGGCTCTAAAGAGTACAATGACAAGTTTGTATCGTTTGCCTACAGGAGCAACAACAATTTCTTCGTCGAGACAACAGATCACAAGTTTCGGATTCAGAATGTGCAAGATACATTGACGTATGGAGTTCCTTCTCTGATTCATTTTCGTAGATTTGATTCAGATTCGAGGGCACCACCTACACCTTCCACAAATACTCATTTGCACAGGAATTCGACTGCTGTCAGTACCATTTTGGGGTGAATGATACCTACTTTTTGAACGTACGTACTATGCGAATTCTGGGTTCAGTTAGTTTATCCTAATCTTCCAGACCATTTTTGAAAACGGATCGAAGACTCATTCCCTCTACTTCACTTGCAAATGGCTGAAAGGATGTGCAGGATTGGAGTGCAAGTGGGATTGGATATCCGCTGTGGTTGTTCTTGTGTAAGATCTCAATAACCACCAGCAATTTCATGCGCTATCGTTTCAGAGTGATCATCGGTATAATACTGACAGTCATTACCCGGAAGATACTCGGCAGATGGCTCTGAAGCATCGCCTACTATATGTTTTGTTTTGTCTTCCATTCCACCCACCTACTAATTCTCAACGGACACTTTATGATTTGTTATTGTTACCATCAATCTAACACTTCCTCTCTCTGATACACATTCAGTTTTATATTTATACCAGCCAAAACATAATGAATACGTTTTCGCATACCTTTCTGCAGTGAGTGCGGAATGACCCAAACAGTTCAAACAATTCAAATGTCGCTTCTCATTTCTTGTCATTCATCTCGACCCCAAAGACCGAAAAGTACCGGTTTGTAGTAATATGTCCCCTCCGCCGGGCGGCAAATGATGTCACTTTGTTTCTCCTTCCTCCTAATTTTCAACTTTTCATCAATGATTTCATCGATGTTCTGTTTCGTGCAGCAGCCCGGTTTGATCTTGGCGGCTGACGTCTTCAAGTCAAGGAATGTTGTGTGAGATTCAGGTGAATACCGCCCGAAAGAGGGAGGGTATCTAAGCGACGCTCACTCGCCTCTTCTGCTCGCTGCGCCTTGTCGCCGCTGCTGCTCGTCGATCTCTGAACATGTTGCGTGCTGTCTTGTTGGCTGTGGTGTTGGCGAGATGCTCCTTGACTTATGAGGACCATCCCATGCATCCAAGGACTCTCACGTTCTTCACGTAAGCTAAACCAAAGTCTCTTTATTTTTATGAACCCCCTAGCTTTCAGTGACGCCTCGCAAGAATACTACGCTCGCTTCTCCCGTGTCGTCTACTCTGTGAACATGCCCTACTTTGACTTTGCCGACTACAAACAGGGAAAGTACTACATCGCGGATCCCCACATCCCAATTGAGTTCGACCGGTACAAGTACTACTGGAATGAGACCTTCATGAACCTGACGACTGTCTCAAATCTCTGCGAGTACCGTATCAATACGTACATTGACAAGGAGCTCTCTACTGTAAACTGAACTTTAGAGAGTCTTTCTATTGTTATGTTCAGACCTTCTACCGTAATGGAACCCAACCAACATCGCTTCTGTTCGCTTGCAGTTGGTCACAGAGATGTCAGGGACTCGAGTGCAAAATGGAACTGCCACTGCTCCCTTGTCTTGTGTTGTAAGAACCTTTAGGTTCAACAAAATTTCAAAAAATGTGTCTTTCAGACCACTAGTCATCCTGTACGCGATGTTCCGTTACGCCAAAAAGGAGATGAAGCGGGCGTTCGACGAGGCTCCGAAGCGCCGAGCAGCAATCATCCAATCCATGGTGCGAACCATGAGCGTTCAAATGGAGCCTACGAACCCAGACGGTCCACCGAGCTACGACTCCATAACCAACTCCTCCTCACCTCCATCCTACGATGCCGTTATGGGAAAATACGTCACCTATACTCTCCCAAAACACATTCCGTTTCCCAAGTGATTATACCCCTCTTCTCTTCTTCTTCTCTGTTCTCCAATTCTTCTCAACTATGTTCTCAGCGAGCTCTCGAACACACGTTCCAGTCTCTAGTATCTATGGAAACTGAAAGAGAGCCTATTATCAGTCGGTCGGAAAAATTAGATGTTATTCAGACCGAGAGTCTCTATAATAGTAGTCAGTCTCTGAAGAGGATCTCGGCGGCTTCTAATGAACCATTTGTACATTTGTGTTCGGGGATTGAGATCAGGGGTGCGGAAACACAAAAACACAACTTGAGCCCTTCAGACAACACAGGCACTTGAACTTGTGGAGGCGAACTTGTTACATGTTCCTCTTCCCGAAATGTTCATTTGACATCCAAGAATGATCATCCTCTTACTTCTATCCTTCTCTCCACTTTCCTCAGCTGTGTTGACAATGATAACAATATGGGGAGCTCCAGATGACACAAGTTTCTTCTTCGACAAGAGCCAGTTACCCTGGGAGGAATGCGTCTCTACCTGTCTCTCCACGAAAAATTGCATGATTGCTTCCAACGATGCAACGGATTCTTGTGTGACCTACAACTACGGAGACGTGTACAAAGTGAAAATAGGTGATAGCAGTGGAGGGAACAAAGTTTCCATCAAGGTGAATGTTCTGCAAGAAAGTGTATGTGTGCAACGAATGTTTTAGATTGATATGGACTCCGAAGAGTGCCTAGAATCCCCTACAGACATTTTCAGTGTAGATAAGACCTATAAAGCATTGGTTTCTTCGATGTGGTTTGGTACCTATAAAATAGAAGTGTCTGCAGAATTCTACACTTTCAAATACCGTAAGAACATAGTAATGAGTTCAAAAACTAAAAAAAGTTCAGTTGACGAGTCGATCTCCTCTGCCTGCAACGAAATGCTCGAAGCGAAACCGCAGTGCGATTCAGTAAGTTCTAGAACAGTTCTCGTTATCCTAGAGTTTCAGAAATGCAAGAAAGGAGTCTTCCCAGTCTCCGGATACAGTTACGGAGTGTTTGCCTACACTGAAAACACAATAGCAGTGGTATCCTGGAGAGAATGCATGGCTGAGTGTTTCCGTGGTCATGACTGTGCAATGGTTGAAATGGGGAAAGCGTCAACGGAATGTAAAATGTATCTAGCTGGTCGCACTCGCTTTATCATGAAATCTGATAAAGCGGAGGGATTGAAAGTGGCTTTCAAAGTGTGGTTGTTGCTATTGCCGTCAAACCTCATTATGTTTCAGCTGAAATATGGAAAAGTGACTTGTGGGTTGACGACGGAGGAAGCGTTGAATGGGCATGCATATGTTGTAGAGGGAGATGACGGTGATTCCGTTTACCAAATCCGAACATCTAGCATTGCATATGGAATGTATTGGGCTACAAAAGGTTGCGATCAGAATGATATAGTAGCTGGAGACTGCTCAGCGATAAACCTATTCACCACAAAAATAAACTACGAAACTGCAAAAGGGTTGTGTGAAGCTATTGGCGACGGACTGCAACCACTAAAAAACAAAGCGATGAGCGATGCCCTCGTTTCTCAAACAAACAGTAAACTGTGTGAAGAACCCAAGCTAACAAAATCCCTTTTTTTTAGGTTTCAAAATGAGATATTACCAGTATGGGCGTCAAGATGCGGTGACCTATGTTGGCCTGACCAGAAAAGCTAGTTGCGTAGGAGACTGCTCTCTGAACTTGAACTGGGAATGGAGTTTACCGGACTTGGTTACCGATGACACTGGGTTTACGTGGGCTACTGGATTTCCATCGCCTGATACGACACAGTAAATATGAATCAATTTTTATTCGTCATAAAAAGTATCTTGTAGGAAATGTGCTGTGAGCAATGTGCCTACTAACCCGTACAATCCTCCCGCAGATCCAAATAAACACTTCTTAGAGTCTACCGAGTAAGTACCCCAGTTCAAATTCATAAAACCCTGTGTCGGGTGCAATCAGCTATTGCCAAATTTCCAATTCCAGCTGCTCAACCCTGGCCGACGGCTTCTTCTGCCACATTCCCATTTTGAAACCTGACTAACTTCTATTTCAAAACTTCTCATACCATGTTACGAATAAAGAATCCTTTTTGTTTTTCCTTCCCGATGATTCATCTGTTGACAATTTGACATACGAAACAAGCTAGCGGCGGCGAGAGAAAAACATCAGAAAACAAGAATTTCGCAATCCATGCGAGAGGAAAAGCGAGAAGATGAGAGATGGGAAGTGCACGACGTCAGTTTCTCATTATTCTAGAATCTCCCAATTTCATAAGGTGTGACGTATCTCGTCTCTATAGCCGGGGG